>JAHRHZ010000223.1:22854485-22926288 GCA_024137785.1 Ginglymostoma cirratum
GGCTGACGTTTCGGGCCTAGACCAGAAACATCAGCCTTCCTGCTCCTCTGATGCTGCTTGGCCTGCTGTGTTCATCCAGCTCTACACCTTGTTATCTCTGATTCTCCAGCATCTGCAGTTCCTACTATCTCTGATTATCCCTCATCGATTTTTGCCTCTCTAAATGTCCACAAATCCTATTTTTTGTAATCATCTTCAACAATTCACCCACAATCGAGTCTGACTCACAGATCTATGGTTCCCTGGTTTCTCCTTATAACCTTTCTTAAACAAGCTTCAACATTAGCCACCTTCCAGTCATCAGGTACCTCACCTGTAGTTATAGATGATACAAATATTTCTGCAAGGGGTCTTGTAATTTCCTCCTTTACTTCCCACCACATTCTGGGATACATTTAATTAGGTGCCAGCGATGTATCCCTTTATATTCTCCAAGACCTCCTGGACTTCCTTTTCTGTAATGCGAACTGTTTTTAAAATATCAAAGTTTATTTCTCTGGACTCCATTTCTTTCTCCACAGTAAAAACTGATGCCAAAATATTCATTTAGTATCTCTCTCATCTCCTGGGGTTCAACACAAAAACAACCTCCTTGATCTTTAAGAAGCCCTACCCTCCTTCCCTAGTTACCCTCTTAATGTATTTGTAGAATCGCTTTGGATTATCCTTAACCATATCTGCCAATGCTATCTCGTATCCCTCTTTGCCTGCCTGATTTCTCTCTTAAGAATACCTACACTTTTTTTATATTGATTAAGAGATTCAATTGAACTTAGTTGTTTATATCTAAAATAAGATTCTTTTATTTTTACCTAGAACCTCAATATCTTTATTCATCCATTGTTCCTTAATCTTTACGAACCTTACCCTTCACTCTAACAGGAACATAATGCCCCTGAACCCTCGTCATCATGGTCTTGAATGCCCCCCGCTGATCATTTCACAATTTTCAAGCATATTCAAAACTGTGTTGATGATAGAACAACCAACGTGAGTCAGAGCACTTGGGCTGTATTTAGGCTTTGTTTGACAAGTTACCAGTCATACTTGTGCCAGACAATGTCTATCCAGTAAGAAAATGACCAACCATTATCTTCAGTTCTACAATAGCTCCACCATGACTGAATCCCCAACAGTCAACATTCTGAGCTGATTCCATAAACATTCTGGCTACAAGTTTATTACATTTGATAAGTGGCTAAAGTAGCCTGATATGGTTGCAGCAATGTTCAAGAGTTTGATACTATTGAGGATTAAAGCAACATACTGCTGGTACTCCTGTCGCTGAACTGGATATCTACTGACGATGCATTGTGACTAATTCCAAGTTGCAATGCAACAATTCTCCAGATTGTCTTGGTGGCCTTGGACTGCTACCATCAAGAAAGAGCAGAAGCATCATGGGAACATCTCCAAATTCCTCCTAATCTCATTACCATCTGCTGTTAATTAATCTTGCTACATCAAATGCAGAAATTTCAAACCTAATCATCATGTAGAAATACCAACGCCACAAAGCCTGCTTAGAGGAAAAGCTGTTATTTCTCCCCTTGACAAGAGTGATCCAGTGACAAGACAGCCAGAATCCAAACCTTCTAAAGATAATAGATATGAGGAGTAAATGCAATAGCCTGAACATTGCTTCCATTTGAAGACATCTAATTTGTGTTTACACACAAAAAATTCAAAAATTTTGATCAATAATTGATTCAGGACACCACTGTTTTTGATACAAGCTCACACCTGGACTACAGTCGTGTTGCTTTCAGCGCTCAAGCACTTTTAGCATTCATTCATTGTTGAATACATTTTTGTCTTGTGAGTCACTGCATCTGTAGGTACTTCGTTGAATCAGGTAAATAAAGAAACTACCGGCATAATTTTTGTACTACCCTTTAGGTGAAACATGCTCCAAGTTTTGTTAGCCGATGTTGATTACAATAAACTGAATAACTGGGATTTAGAGAAACTTAAAACACATGCAAGTACAGCAAATGATTGTGAAAGCAGGTGCAATGTTGGCATTTATTGTAAGGAAATCATGTTTCAAAATACAGAAATTTTGTTACAGTTGCAAACAACTTTGGTGTTCCTTCCTCAAGAAAGGGTATGACTATATTAAAACAGTCTAGATGAGGTTAGCTCGACCGATTCCTGAGATGAAGGGTTATGTGATGAGGAAAGGTAGAGCATGTTCAGCCTACACCCATTGGAACTTAAAAGAATGAAAAGCAATATTGAAACATGTGAGATCCTAATGGGGCTTGATAGAATGGATACTGAGTGGATGACTCCCTGTGTAGTGTCAAGAACTATTTAAATTATTCCATGAACGATTTAAATATTAGGGGTCCCTCATTCAAGACACAGACAAGGAGGAATTTATTTCTTCCAGAGAGTTACGAATTTGTGCAGTTCTTTTGCCCAGCAAAGCAGTGAAGGCTTGATCATTGAAAATGTCGTCAACTTCTCGATTAGGCAATTAGGTATGGGCAATGAATTCTGGCCTAACCACCGACACCCGTACCCCGTGAAAGAATATAAAAATCAATTCAAGGCTCAGTTAGATAGAATTTTCATTGGTAATAGAGTCTAGATATAATTCAAAATGGAATTAAGCCCATAATCTGATCTGCTATAATCTTGTCGAATGTTGGAGCAGGATCGATGAGCCAAATGGCCTTCTCCTGCTCTTAATTCTTGTAGTCTTATGTGTTCTTGTCTCTGCCAGATCTTTGAAAATGTAGCTGTGCTGAGTCCCATATGTCTACTCTTTATCCATAACCCTGTAAGTTCCTCTTCCTGAAATACATGTCCAACTTACTTTTAAAATTATTTATTAAATCAACTTCCACCATTGTTTCAGGTAGAATTTTCCTTGCCCTGGCCATTTTAAATTTTTTGCACTAATTTTAACTTGTTAAATCAACTGGTTATTGACTTCCTTGCCAAAGAAAACACATTTTTTCTGCATGCTCCATCAAAATTTCTTATCATTGTGAAAATCTGTATTAGGTCACCTCTTAATCTTCTGTGTTCCAAGAAAAAAGGCAAAAATTTTCTCATCTCTCCTTTTAATTTAACTATTTCGTCTTTGGTAACATCTTGAACCACCTTTGTAAGTTTTGTGGTTACAAGAGTAGATCAGACGCTAGGAATTCTAAGGCGAGTAACTCAACGCCTATCTCCCTTAAACCTGGCCAATATCTATAAGACACAGGGGCAGAAGTGTGTACCATCTCCAAGATGCACAGGAACATACTAAGGCTCATTTGACAGCTCCTTCCAAACCTGAATCTCTACCACCTAGAAGGTTGAGGGCAGCAAGTGCATGGGAACAGATACTGCCTGCAGTTTCCCCTCTGAGGTACATACCATCCTGATTTGAACCAATTCACCATTTCTTCTCTGTTTCGAGGTCAACATTTCTTAACAGCATTGTAAATCCAAGTAAATTGTACATTTTTAACGACGCTAGCCTTGCCCTGCTTTCTTTTTTAGATTTGTATCTATGAATATTAGAATCTGTTTCCTCATTTACAGTATTGTGAAAGTGTCATTTGTAGTAAGTTGTCTTTCAGTAGTAATCCTCCCATCATGCCTCTCTGTACATTTTACCCCGTCTCCTGTGCTTCTGTCATTTCACCGTCCTTTCATTCTGATGTCAATATTAGGACCTTATTATAATATTTTTTAATGCCAAGTTTCATGCCATCTGCAATTTTTTTTCTGCTGCTCACTCCTTCCCATTCTGCGTAGTTTAGGAAAACTAAGAGCAATGTACCCTAACTGATCCTTAGGACACGGCAAACCATTTACGTGCTGACAAACATTCATCCACTATTTTTTGTTTTGAGCTCAAGTTTAATGGAGGGTGCAAACTGGGAAGATGGCAAGGAGAAAGTGGATCATAAAATTCCAAAGGAGCAAAGGTATGGTTGAGTTTTCAGCAAAAGCTCAGCTAAAGGAGGAACTAGGACAGGCAATTTTAGAGATTTCAGGCATTTGGCTTCAGGTTTTTACCTCATATTACAACATCACTTTGCCATCCATTTGGAAGAGAATGATAGCATTCAAAAACACTGCAGTGAAACCCTCAGAGCAGGAATCCTTGTCAGCACCTTTTCAACTTGGACATATGCTCAAATGACTGTCATGTTGGAGGTGCTGGTTAGTGTAACGGACAAGGCAATCTTATCTGCTTTAGGTGACTGGGAATACTGAGCCCAACCCAAGGGGAATGGCAGTAGTGTGATGAAGGGGGTGTATGCCAGCCTTTCTTGGAATATGATCATGTCTACACACTTCCCCCTTTTTCTGCCCTACTTTCCTGAACTACTATAATGCCATCAGCAACTGAGTTGCAGCTACCTTTTGCTGTGCTTTCACAGAAGTCACTGATCAGATGCAACTTGAGGGCCAGTACATGAGGAACTCAATCTGCACAGTAGGGGAGCACCTTGTAGGTATTTGGAGTATGAGTATGTTTAAAAGCTTATGGGGCAAAAAGAAAACAGGAATCAAGATAAAGCTGGGTTAAGCTTTGTTGAGCTTAAGGTAGAAACTTAGATTAGTTAGAATCATTATATTACTTGCTCAATGTACCTCTTTTGTCAGTATTTCAGTTTTGTTCAAGCTTCTACAGTAAACTTTCCATCAGTGTTTCAACTTAATCTTGCAGTCCTGCTGCATATTTTCTTACCCCTGCTTTTTCCATAGAATATATTTTTTAAATGGTTATGGTCTACCGAGGCAGATTCTAACCGATATCCAGCTTGTCCAGTATTCTCAGATTGTCATAGATTGAACAATATCCCTACATTGATTTAGCTGTACCTTAGCCCCTAGAATGCTCCCCCTATGCCTCTTTACCTTACAATCTTGTTTTCCTCCTTCTATACTCTCCTTGAAACTTTCCTCTTTGAACAAGCTTTTGTTCACCTGCTCTAATGCCATTTTACATGGCGTGGTGTCATATTTTATAACGCACCTGAGAAGAATCTTGGCATGTTTTATTATGTTAAAAACAAAATTTAAATATAAGTTGTTGACAGAGCGGAATCCATTTCATTGGGTGAATGTTGTTGTCTCATAGTTCATGACCCAGCTCCTTTATGGGCATACCCTGCATATTATAAAAATCAGCAATCTGGTGTGTTGGTTACAGCTTCCCAAGCATAGCCCTTCTAAACTTATTGTGTTCTGGGATTCAGTACCTAATTCCTCTTCTGGAATTATGAAATGCAACTTCCTGAAAAAATGAAGGTCAAAAATGATCAGCTGTGCAGCTTATAATTATGCTATGCAGCGCCTATGAAAATTTTTGTCTTAGAAACTAGCCTAAGTTCAGAAATACTTCTACAAAAGTTGCAAACATAATTTCACATGTGGACAACAGGGAGACAATGTGATGATTCTCCTTCAGTTCCTGGAGATAGGCAGGCCAAGCTGTACACCACCAACACACAGATAGTTGAGGAGAACCATAGATGAATCCTGGCCCTCTTCCAAATCTTGGTCCATCCAAAAGTTGGAAACAAGTACAGCACCCATAAAGCTAACTGAGTAAATGGCAAATTAAGAATCCTATGAATTAATGTGTGATATTTGACAACCCCCTTTTTACAATGCATCGGGCAGTTCTTGGGCCCAGTTCTGCTGGGCTTTGCTGATGGCTCAGAGAATAGGTATGGTATGCATTATTTTGAATTCACAAATGGGTATGATGCCTTTGGGGGCATGAATTTGATATTTTTAAATATGATTCTGTTTGCCTGAAGTAATGGCCAGACACACAGCCAGAAACAAGCAAGTTAAATTGTGCAGTGTGGACCTTCCCTTGTGATTTAACAGCCTCTACGCCAACCCACATTATTCGAATTGCACGAAATAAAACCCTTTTTTCACGATATAATGCGCTTGTTTAAAAGAATCAAAGGAATTACAATATCTGCCTATGCCACTGCTGACTGTACCCTAACCATCTATTTCTGGACCAATTCTCATATTCTTTCCTCTGAACATGGTTATATGTTTTTAAATGCTATGATTGATTTACTTTCAATGTCCGTGGTGTTCTATGTCCGAAAAGCTATTTGCATAAAAATATGTTAATTTAAATGTCCCCTCTTATGCTTTTGACACTACTCCTAAGCTTATGCTGCCTTATTACCAATTCTTTGTTCAATGGAAGTAATCATATTTCTGTGCTGGTTGAAAATAAACAATTTTTCATTGTATACCTGAAATTCTTTCAGAAATAAGAGTATTTCTAATTGATATCCCTCAACCTTTGTCCTTATTTTTTGTTTAAGTTTCTTGTTATCGCAATAAAACTAATAACTAATGAATCTTGTATGGTTATTCAGAATAGTGGGAACACTTCTTGAACAGCTGTGTCCTTTGGCTCCAAACATTGATTCTGACCTGGCACATAGCTTTCATCTGTGGTTCTCCTCAACTATCTGTGTGTTGGTGGTGTACAGCTTGGCCTGCCTATCTCCAGGAACTGAAGGAGAATCGTCACATTGTCTCCCTGTTGTCCACATGTGAAATTATGTTTGCAACTTTTGTAGAAGTATTTCCGAACTTAGGCTAGTTTCTAAGACGAAAATTTTCATAGGCGCTGCATAGCATAATTATAAGCTGCACAGCTGATCATTTTTGACTTTCATTTTTTCAGGAAGTTGCATTTTATAATTATCAAGTTGTAATCTGTAAAGATTTGCATTGTCTTATAAAATCATCTGTTGATAAACATGCTGCAAACCATGTATAACCTACTAGAGAGGAATCTAAATGAATCATTTCATAAAATGCACAGTGAATAATCATATCCATTCAATATTCTTTGTTTGACAGATGTATGTTGCTAAGGTAACTGAGTGCAAGAAGGAGAACAATATCCTACTTACAACAAAAGAAAATCTGGAAAAACAAATTGTTGTAAGTTTATTTTATAATCAACATTGTTTTGTCTGAACCTTTTAATCACTCGATAATGGATATAATTTTTAGCTTTGTGTTCAGATTATTTTTCATTTTATGTATGTGCTGTTGAGAAGGCCAATTCTAAGGTTCTTGAAAAATGAAAATGGGCTCAGAAAATAATGGATATGCAATCTTTAGCATTTTTATGTAATTGTTATACTTTGTATTATAACCTTGGCTTGGTGCTGTTCACTGATGTGAAATCAGGTAAAGTGTAAGGGATGACAGTTGGTGATAATTGGTCACATTGATCAATGATTATTAGCCCAGCTTACCAGTTTCTGTCCATATCTCACAACATTATTCACAAAGGAACAAATTGCATTAAAGTGAATGAAGTAATGAATCCTGTAGGCAAATTTTTTTGGTGCATTTTATATTATATTTTGTCATTGAAACATGCAGTAGAATAAATATTTCACAATCTATCAACAAATGGAAGGTCAAAAACAAGATTTGTTTTTTCATATTCTGAAAAAAAATTCAGTGATTTGGCATAAATTTAAAGTTAACTTAATTGGTGCCCTATAATAGTGCATGAAAAATGCTCCATAGCATTTATTAACTGGAATATTATTATACAGCAGGTTTTAAACCTTTATGCTTCTGTCCCTCAAGTGATTTGTTTTTAAAACTCTTTCTCATTTAGAAATGTTAGCGATTTTAAAAACTAATCCACAACTGATTTTTGCATCAGTAAGGTATCCAGATTGGTGCCAAAATGCACTGGTTTATAGTCATTTAGATATGAAATGGAGGGTATTCAATTGAATATTTAACTTTTATCATTTGAACCAGAATCAGAATTTGATAACAGGAAATCCTGTAAAATTGCCAACATCCATATAACGATTCAAAATAATTTGCAGTGTGTGGAACTGCTTTTAAAATCAGTTACTCTCCAGTTACCTGAAGATGAAACTTGTTGAGGTGAATAACTAAATTAAATACTGCACGATGTTTCCCGTCTCTATGCTGACTTAGCAGGTTTCAGCATTGCTTGACTCGAAAGGGGAAAAAGGGTTTACATCTGTTCCTCAACCCTGTTCATCCACATCCATCCCTGTTTGCTGGATATGCATGTGTATATGCATATGTATATGCAAAACTTACAGAATACCAAATGACCTGGACAAAGTAGATGTTGGGAAGATGCTTCCATTGGTAGGAGAGTCTAGGACCCGAGGACACAGCCTTAGAGTAAAGGGAAGACCTTTTAGAACGAAGAAACTTGTTCAGCCAGAGATTGGTGAATCTATGGAATTCACTGCCACAGAAGGCTGTGGAGGCCAGGCCATTGAGTACATTTAAGACTGAGATAGATAGGTTCTTGATTATCAAGGGGATCAAGGGTTACAGGGAGAAAGCAGGAGAATGGGGTTGAGGAACTTATCAGCCAAGATTGAATGGTGGAGCAGACTTGATGGGCCGAATGGCCTAATTTCTGCTCCTGTGTCTTATGGCCTTACGGTCTTATGGTATGGCTGAGATGTGAAAATGGGATCAGATAGCTTTATGGAACCAAGAGCTACCCTCCATGTACATTACTGATTCCACCTATGGAAAGCCCTACAAAAACAGAAGTTGCAGGAAAAGCTCAGCAGGTCTGGCAACATCTGTAAAGAAAAAATCAAAGTTAACGTTTTGGGTCCGGTGACCCTGCTGCCAGACCTGCTGAGTTTTTCTAGCAACTTCTGTTTTTGATCCTGATTTACAGCATCCGCAGCTCTTTCGGTTTTTATATGGAAAGCCCTACTTCTGAAACCACATGATGTAAGAATTGTTATGCAGCAAGAAATTGCTATGCTGAAAACGCAACTCAAGTGTCTATGCAAATCTAGGGCACTATTCAGGATGCATCAGTACTTTTTCTAAACTGCACAATCACATAGCAATCCAGAATGCATTGCATACGGAATAAATAGACCTTACAAACTCAACAACAACGTTTAAGAAACCACAGAGTCCAACAAATTGGATGGACAAAGCAAAGTGAAATTAGAGGGACAATTAGAATGAATGGAAAGAGTTTGTACAATGATCCTGGTCAGCTGTGCCGTGCATTCCATTATTGCACTGGTGAAGGCTGGAGCTTCAAGAGGACAAGGTGATGATGCTCTGTATTGTTGAATGGAGGAGCTGGAGCAGCTAGAGAATGGGGAGAAGTATGTTATGGTGAGGGGACCTGTAGCTATTCACTTAGCTGCTAGGGTTGACAGGACTGATTCAGGCATGCTTCACCTTAGCTGGGAGATTGGAGCAACATTGCACGCTAATTTTGAATCTGTTGTGCAGCCTCCTCCCCAAGACAAAGCAACTGTACAATAGGTCTGGGACATCTGTGAGGATAGCTATATTGTATTTTCTCAGGAAGGCTTTGAGGATGTCCTTGAAACATTTTCTTTTGCCTTTCTGTTGACTGATTGTTGTGATGGTCCTTGAAGTAGAACTTGTTCTGAAAGCCTTTTGTCAGATATGCAGATCATGTGGAGACTAATTCAACTGATTGACAGTAATTGGCACCTTACTGCTGTGTTTGTTGGTCTGGAAGAGGATGATGATATTGGAACAGCTATCCTGCCATTGGGTTTTCAGGATTTTGCAGAAGCGCCACTGATGATATTGTTGTAGAGATTTGAGGTGTCTGCTATATATTATCCAGGTCTTTGAATTGTACAAAGGCCAAATAATACTACTTTCATTGAAGACAAACATTTTTGGTGAAATCAAATATTGCTTCCAATGTGCCAGTGCAGACTTTGACCACCTGAGGAACAGTGATTGAACAAAAAGACCTCAAAATCACACCATGTTCACAGTGTGCTCTTGATATACCATTTTTTTACAAAAGGCAGAAGGAAACTTGGTTGGTGGAAGGCAAAAATGAGGAGGACAGGAAAGTGGTTTTTGAAATTAAGTTTATAGGGCGGCACAGTGTCTCAGTGGTTAGCACTTCTGCCTCACAGCATTAGGGACCCAGGTTCAATTCCACCCTTGGGCGACTGTGTGTGTGTGGAGTTTGCATGTTCTCCCCGTGTCTGTGTGGGTTTCCTCCAGGTGCTCTGGTTTCCTCCCATAGTCCATAGATGTGCAGGTTAGGTGGATTGGCTATGCTAAATTGACCATAGTGTTTAGGGATTATGTAGATTAGGTGGGTTAAAAGGGGATGGATCTGGGTGGGATGCTCTGAGGGTCGGTGTGGACTTGTTGGGCTGAAGGGCCAGTTTCCACACTGTAAGGATTCTATGATGCATTAACATTGAACAGAAATGTGATAGTTTAACATTATTAAATATGCAAATGAATACCATTGTACAATTACACATACCCCTTTTCTTAATATTCTTGCACCATGTAAAAACTGTGGCTTCAGGAGAGCTAGAGACAGACTGCTTGTTTCTCTGTGGTGATTGTTCGTACCCAGGATCTTTTAGGTTTTGGAGTCTGTAAGGGCCCCACCAAAGACAAACCCATGCAGGAATAGATTCCGGCTTCACAACATGAAGCTGTAATTGTGGGGTAACAGGGAGTGAAAATGCACTGAAATCCCTACTTTCATGTGTCCCTTCAAAACCTTCTGTTTCATGGTGAACCTGCACATCCCTGCTTGCAAAAACAGAAGAGCGCTTTGTCGCATTTATGTCTGTTGCAGAGAAGTTTGAGATGATTAGTTTTGGTAGGAGGGACAAGGAGAGGCAACACACAATAAAGAATATGATTCTAAAGGGGTGTAGGAACAAGGAACCTGGGCACAAAAGATAGAAAGCACAGGTAACAAATCACATGGGATCATGGGACTTATAAATAGACTTATAAGGACTATCGTAAAATGTCGTGTAAAATCTGAGAATTGGTGTACTGCTTTTGCGTTTGACCTTCTATATGCCCAGTTACTGGTTCAGTTCTGGAACATTTAGAATACTTCCATTCTGACCTTTGCAGGTTCCCTTTAGATAGTGAAGTTGATTGATGCAGGTTGTTATTAGGCCGGCTCGCTCTAATTGGTCAAGTCATGTGTGAGTTAAAAGCAACAAGACTGCTGCTGATACCTTGGTTTCCTTTCACAATGCCCATCCCTGAGAACTGGTTGGAGTGTTAAAATTCAGCACAAATTATTATGCACAACATGAACCCTTGGATTTTCGTGCTTGAGTACGCTGTCAAGTAACAAGATGCAGGAAAGCTCATTGTTAGTTTTTTGCTCCTGCATCAGCAAAAGGAGTAGGCTTCTGGTCCAACTTCTTCATATTAATTAACTATAACTGGACTAAAAAAAATGATGTAGTAATCCAAATGTGTGAAGGCTGGGAGGTCTACCAGTCAATATGCAGATTAACCCATGACCAAACTGAATCATTAGGATGTTTGTATTCATGTTTTCATTAATTTATTGGTTGATGTTCTTGCTGCTTGAAGTTAATCTGTGTCCCTAACAAATGCTGTTCCTGGATGTGCCATTTTCAACTTCTATTAAAAAGGATTCCCTGACCCAGGAGAGCAAGAAAGCATGAATTGTGATAAAGTACAATCAGAACTCACCTGGAATAAATCTTGTCCAAATGTGTGCAAACTTTGTGGATTTTTGACAGCTTTAATGTTGTTATTGACTGCACAATCTTCAGAATATAGCTCTTTACCAAATCTTGCCAGAGTAGACCATAACTACTGTTTTGGAGGATTAGTCATGTAGGTCATTTTGGGGAATATGCGCAAGTGATCACGCAGAAACGGTACATTGCTGTGATTTAAAGTGTGGACCACAGGTTGGATTTCTGGACTGCAACAAATATTTTGATATTTGAATGTGTTGTGTAAGTCTGTCAAAGACGTCAATCTTCAAAGCATTGAATCCATTTCCAATGGCTGGAATATATCAATATCAGATCTTGTGGCCGTTCGTTCGTTACATTTATCATGCTTGTCGCATAGATCAAATTCTGTAAACAGCTATTTATGTACTGCTATTATCATGTTGCCAAACTTGCCAGGAGGAACAATGAAACCTTTTAAACTGTCATTACATCAGTTTATTCTGCAAATTTTCAAACAGAAATTCATTGTTGTAGAAATTGTAGCACAAAACAATGTCATTTGGCTAATTATGAAAAGAATGCTGTTGTATTTTGCATATGCTATTGCTTCTATGCATCATTTTAATGTGAATAAAACTGTTACTTGTAGCTTATACAAAGTTGTCTGGTGTTATGATATTGGCTGCTTTCTAATTGACAGGAGATGCAGTGCGCATCTTATATGCTGTTCACAATGCAAATATCTTTGAACCAAAGAGAATCGTGCTGGGACCAGAGTCCTGGTGAATCGCATAACAAGGGCTGTGGATAGGGCAGCTGCAAGAAAAATTATGGAAAAAGTTAAAGGTGGGGAAGGTCAGCAGACGCTATTAAAGTTACCAAAAGAAGTAATTGGACAGAGAGTATGAAAAGAGTCAGGAATCTGATATCAGGACCACAGATAAGGGGACAACTCTGAGAAGAGGGGGAGTCAACACAGGACTGAGCCTGTTGTACTTAAATGCACGCAATGTACGAAACAAGGTAAATGAGCTTGTAGCACAGATTGAAATTGTCAGGCATGATATTGGGGGTATCATAGAGATATAGCTACAAGGAGATCAGGGCTGGGAATTAAATATCCAATCATACACATGCTATCAAAAGGACAGGCAGATGGGCAGAGAGATGGGATTGCCTTGTGAGTAAGAAATGAAATTAAGTCAAAGGCAAGAAGGGATAAAGAGTTGGAAGGTGTACAATCTGAGTAGAGTTGATGTACTACACAGGAAAAAAGGCCCTGATGGGAGTTGCGTACAGGCATCCTTGCAGTAGTCAGGATATGGGGAAGAAAATAAATCAGGTGATAGAAAAGGCATATAATAAAGATACTAATAGTATAATCATGGGGGACTTCAATATGCAGGTTTCTTGATTGTTAAGGGGAGCAAGGGTTATGGGGAAAAGGCAGGAGAATGGGATTGAGAAACATAATCAGCAGTGATCGAATTGTGAAGCGGACTCAATGGGAAAAATGGCCAAATTCTGCTCCTATACCTTCTGGTCTTATAGACTGGGAAGATCAGGTTTGTAGCGGATCTCAAGAACAGGAATTTGTGGAATGTCTATGAGATTTTTTTTGGAGCAACATTTAGTAGAGCCCACAAGAGAACAGGCAGTTCTGGATTTGGTGATGTGTAATGAGACAGACTTGATTAGGGAGCTTAAGTTGAAGGAACCCTAGGGGGCAGTGGCCATATTATGGTAGAATTTGCCCTGCAGTTTGAGAGGGAGAAGCTTGAATCAGATGTAAAGGGATTACAATTGAATAAAAGTAACTGCCAAGACATGAGGGAGGAGCTGGCCAGAACTGATTGGAAGGGGGGCCTTGCAGGAAATAGGGTGGAGCAGCAATGGCAGGAGTTTCTGGGGTAATTCAGGAGACACAGCAGAAATTCATCCCAAGGAAGAAGAAACATACTAAGGGGCAGATGAGACAACCATGACTGACAAGGGAAATCAGGGACAGCATAAAAACAAAAGGAAATGCATACGGTGTGGTGAAGTTTAGTAGGAAGCCAGAAGATTATGAAGCTTTCAAAAACCAGCAGAAGATAAGTAGAAAAGGAATTGGGGGGAGGGGGCGGGGGTGTAGCGGGGTGGGGGTGAGGGGGGGGGGCGGCAGGGTGCAATATCAGAGTAAACTAGTTAGTAATACAAGAATATTGGAAGAATATTTTTAGATGTCTAAAAGAAAAGAGAGAGGCAAGAGTGGACATATGGACCACTGGAAAATGAAGCTAGACAAGTGGTAATGGGGAACAGAGAAATGATGGAGGAACTGGATATATATTTGCATCAGTTTTCACAGTGGAAGGCACCAGCAGCATACCAGAAATTAAGGAGAGTTATGGGACAGAGTAGAGTATAGTGGCTGTCACCAAGGAGATGGGCTAGAGAAGCTGAAACGCTGAAGATGGATTACACCCCAGAGTTTTGAAGGGGATGACTAAGGAAATTGTTGAAGTATTGTTGAGATGATCTTTCAGGAATCATTGGAATCGGGGAGGGTGCCAGAGGACTGGAAAATGGCTAACGCTCCTGTTTAAGAAGGGAGGAAGGCAAAAGACAGGAAACCATAAGCCAGTTAGCCTGACCTTAGTCATTGGTAAAATTTTAGAATCCATAATTAAGAATGAGTTTACAAAGTAGTTGGAAGTGCATGGTAAAATATGGCTAAGTTAGCACAGCTTCATCAAGCAAAGGTCATGCCTGACAAATCTGTTAGAATTCTTTGAGTAGGTAACAAGCAAGTTAGACAAAGGAGAGTCAGTGGACATGATCTGTTTGGATTTCTAGAAGGACTTTGACAAGGTGCCACATAGAAGGCTACCAAATAAGACAAGAGCTTGTGGTATTAGGGGCACGTTACAGCCATGCATAGAGGATTGGCTGACTAGCAAAAGGCAGAACATAGGGATAAAGGGGTCTTTTTCAGGATAGAAGCTGGTGACTTTTGGACTTCTGCAGGGGTCTCTGTTGGGTCCACAACTGTTCACGTCATACATTAAAGATCTGGATGAAGGAACTGAGGGCATTGTTGCTAAGTTTGCAGAAGACACAAAGAAGGTGTTAGGGAAAGGTAGTGTTAAGGAAATGGGGAGGCTACGGAAACTCTTGGACATCCTAGGCAAGTGGGCAAAGAAGTAGCAAATAGAATACAATGTGAGAAAGTGTAAGGTTGTGCATTTTGGTTGGAAGAATACAGGTGTAAATTATTTTCTTCTGAAATCTGAAACACTAAGGGACTTGGGAGTCCTCGTTCAGATTCTTTTAAGGTTATGCAGGTTCGGTTGGCAGTTAGGAAAACAAATGTAGTGTTAGCATTCCTTTCTAGCATGCCAGAATACAAGAGCAGAGATGCATTGCTGAGACCGTATAAAGCTCTGTTCTGTCTCTATTTGGAATATTGTGAGAGTTTGGGGCCTTGTATCTAAGGAAAGGTGTTCTGGTGTTGGAGGGGTCTAGAGAAAGTTTACAAGAATGATCCTGGAGATGAACGGCTTGTTATATGAGGAGCAAATCAAGGACGCAATATACTTAATGGAATTTAGAAGGATTCTAAATCATAATTTTTTCTTTTGTAGAAGGTGAGCAACATTGCCCAGGCCAGTATTTGGGGGATCTGATTGAAACTTACAGAATACTGGGGTCTGGATAAAGTGGACATGGAGAAAATGTTTCCACTAATGGGAGAGACTAGAACCTGAGGGCACAGCCTCAATAGTGAAGGGATAACTCTAGAAGTGGAATGAGGAGGAATTTATTCAGTCAGAAGGTGCTGAAATTATGGAACTCATTGCTCACAGCAGAGGGCTCTGGAAACCAGGTCATTGTGTGTATTTAAGACAGAGATAGATAGGTTCTTGATCAGTAATACTAATCCAAGGGTTAGAGGTAGAAGACAGGAGAATGGGGATGAGAAACATATCAGTCATGATCAATTGGCGGGGCAGATCTGATGGGCTGACTGTCATAGAGTCATGCAGTTTGGAAACAGACTCTTTGTTCCAACTTGTCCACACCGACCATGTTCCCAAACTAGTCTCACTTGTCTGCATTTGGTACACATCCCTCCAAATCTTTACTGTTCATGTACTTATCCAAATGTCTTTTAAATGTTGTAACTGTACCTGCATCTACCACTTCCCCGGCAGTTCATACCAGACACAAGCCGCTCTGTGTGTAAAAGCGTTGCCTGTTGTGTCCTTCTTAAAACTTTCTGCTTAAAAATATGCCTCCTAGTCTTGAAATACCTAGGGAAAAGACACTTGCTATTCACCTTATCTATGCCCCTCATGATTTTATCAACCTCCAATGCTTCACTGAAAAAGTACAAGCTTATCCAGCCTAATTTTTTTTTAGCTCAAACCCTCCATTTCCGGCAGCATCCTGGTAAATCTTTTCTGAACCCTCTCCAATTTAATAAATCCTTCCCATAGTAGGGTGACCAGAAATGCACACAGTACTCCAGAAGAAGGCTTACTTATGCCCTGTACAAACTCAACATTATTCCCCAACTCCTGTACTCAAAAGTCTGAGCAATGAAGGCAAGTGTGCTAAACACCTTCTTGACCACCCTATCTATATGTGATAAAAACTCCAAAGAATTATGTATCTGAACCCCTAGGTTTCTCTGTTCTATAACACTACCTAGTGAGTTTCCTTCTATAATATGTTCAATTGTATATTAAGAAGTGCTGATAGCATGTACCGAATAGGTAGATGAATTGATTATATACAAACATTGTATAAATGCATTTAATCACTTAATATGAATATGCTGTGCATTTTATCATGAATATAAATAGTGTATATATTTGATGCTAGTTCTGAAAGGAGGTCCTGATCGAACACTGTACATAGGCCTAATTCTGGTACTATATCTTTTGGTCTTATGGTCGTATCCACATTACACTGACATTGAGAGGTGGTGGCATGGTAGTAATGTCAATGGACTGAAAAACCAGAAGCTGAGTCTAATTCCCTGAGGACACCCGTCAAAATCAGCAGCTGGTAGAATTTGAATTCAGTTCATAAACCTGGAATATGAAACGGTGACCATTGCATTCATGGTTGATTGTCATAAAAACCAATCTGGTTCACAATATCCTTCAGGGAAGAAAATCTGCCTGGCCTGGTCTAGCAAGCCACTTTGCTCAAAAGCAATTAGTTTGGGTGCCAAATACTGGCCTTGGCAATGTTGCTCACCTTCTACGAAAGAAAAAATTAAGATTAGAAAACACAACAATGGATGCAGTTCAATGGGAATTGCATTACTTTAAATTTTTCTAAACAGGGTTTTCTGCTCACATTCTCCTGTGATCAAATCCAAGGGATTTTGTAAATGAGATGCGTGACAGATACAAATATTTTGTGCCTTTATTTAATTTTTCACTGGCCATCTAACAGCAGAAGAGAGATGAAGAAGAAATATGCAAACTAATTAATAAGTTGAATAAAAATGTATTCGATAATAATTATAGAGGACTTCAACTACCCCAATAATAATTAGGCAGAAGAGGTGGAAAAAGAGGATAAGGGATTTAAGTTCCTACAATGTTACAGGACCGATTCCAAACTCAATATGTTAAAAGTCCACAAGGAAGGATTCATCATTGAATGTAGTAGTGGGAATTTTTCAAAGCAGATAAGAGAAATTAAAATAAGAAACACAACTTGGCAATCGTGAGTAAAATATAATTTGCTTTTAAGATTGGAGAAAAACTGACTTTTTTAAAGGACTGAAAATAGAACTTGGAAAAACAGCCAATAATTTTGGTCATGAAGATATAGAACATCAATGACATTCAAAACAAAGTACAGAAAAATAAAATCTGCTCAAAGGATAGAATAAACTCAGAATGCCATTGAGACTCATGGATTATTAAAGACATAAAGAACAATTGAAAGCAAGGAAAGAAACGTACAATCTTCTGCTGCCTATGTACTTAATACATGATAAGAGAAAATATGAAGAAATTAGGAGAAAATTGAAAACAAAAGATTCGGAACACAAAAAAGAGCCATGAAATTAAATTATTGAGCAATGTAAAGTCAAATAGTAAAATATTTTGTAGGCATACCAATAAAAATGTCTATGATGAGAATAGGACAATTAAGACATGATAATTGCATAAATAGTAACAGAAATTTGACAGAAATAAATAATTATTTTGCTTTGTTATTTGCTAGTGAGAGAAGCCAGGTAGATATGACACTGAATGGTGAGTTAAATAATGAATTAAGTGGATTTAAAATTAGGATGTGGGGATATATTGAATAAATTAATCAAACTTAAGAAGCTGAAGATCCCTAACTCGATGGATTCCATTTTAAAACATCCAAACAGAAAACAGCATTTTTGAAAAAATGTGTGGTACCAGAAGACTGAAAGATAGCTAATCTAATTCTTATATTTAAGAAGTGGACAGAATATGCCCAGGAAACTATAGACCGGTCAGCATACCATTGGTGACAGGAAAAATCATGTAATCCTTATTAAAGAAGAGAATAGAAGAGCAACTAGGAAAAAAAAATGAATAGCATGGATTTGAAAATAAAATCTTGCTTGACTAACTTTATTGATTTTTTTGAGCTAATGGGGAGAGTAGACACTATAATACAGTTGATACAATTGACATAGATTTTCAAAATACTGTTAATAAGGTGACCTGTAATAGGGATATTGAGAATCTTGAGACAGGGAACAGTAGCAGATTGTTATCTAGATTGCTGTCTGTATCCAGATAGCAAAGATTAGGAGTAAATGATGGTTATTCTGATTGGCAGAATGTTGGAAGTGGTGTTCCTGAAGGATCAATATTGGGACCATTGTTGTTCACAATTTGTATTGATGAATTGAGACTTTGGAATCAAAACACAGTTTCTAAATTTGTGGATGATGCCAAATCATAAAGGGTAGTTGATGTAGATGGGAACATGTGATCTCAGCTGACGGTAATAGTGGACAAGTTAGATCCCAGAGCTTGAATGGTCATAAGTTTAATTTTTGCAGTTAGTTGCTATGGTGGTTGGCCATTGAATATATTTACATGAGGCTGCCAGTATTTTTTAACGCAAGACACGAGTTTATGACATAAAATTTAGAAAAGCAAAGCTAAAGATGTCAGTTGGAAAGATAAGGTTTCAACCTGTTTCCCACAAATACTTTAGTTACTCAATTCCAGACAAATGTCACTCCTATCTCAATTCTTTCAATTAGTAATGACTGCTAAGATGGTCTTATGACTTACTTCCCATTTTGCTGGCCTCAATTTCCTTTCAGGTCTGATGCCTTAAAGGTCTTCAACTCTGATTACTTGAAAATTCACTGCTAAAATGAAACTGTTCTCTTGAGCTGAACTCCTGATTCATCAGAACTCTAAACTCATGGTCCCAGTCTGATTTCTTTGTTGTTAATTCAACAGTCTAAACATTTTGTCAGTTGACATCATAGGCATTCTGTTAGGCATTGTACTGAATCGCACGCTTTCTTGGAAATGAGGTATTCAGGTCACTGTTCGAAATTACTTTCTGACCTCTTACAAAAGAACAGTTGCATCACAGAACCGAAACCAAAATCTATCTGCCTTTTGTTTAAAAGTCTAAATTCTCAATTGGTAATATATATTAAATATCTTTATCACAGACTGAACAAATTACAGGAAGACTTAACAAATATACCGAATTGGCAAATTGGTAAAGAAAATTCAGAAGCTGAATGTGAGGTAGGTTTGGTAGGGAAAAAAAGGACGTCACTTATTACTTGGAAGCTGCATGTCTATTTGGGGTAAATGAACAAAGGAGTCTTGGAGTACAAATACACTAATCATTTACAGCTCTGCCAGAAGTTAGCAAGGTTATTTTGAAAAAAAAGCAAAGCAAACATGAAACTTTATTTCTAGAGGGATAGAATTGAAAAGTAGACTGGTCATTCTTAACTTCTATCAAATCTTGGTTAGACTATGATTAGAGCACTGTGTGCAGTTCTGGTTAACATACACCAAACCTTCATTATCCATGGGACATAGGGGCATGGCTTCTCACAGATAACAAAACCTCCGGTGCAGTGTAGCTATTCTATTTACCACACAATCAGACTAGATAAATTAATGGGAAAAAGAAAAGATGGGTTCTAGGCCCAGCCTTATGGGTACGTGGATCTGCGGGTAACAAATCAGCAGATAACAAGAGTGAGTGTATTGTAAGGGGGATATACAGTCACTGGAGAGAGTGCAGATAAGATTTACAAGGATGTGTGGGTATTCATATCAGGAAAGGATTTTTAGGCTGGTTCTTTTATCATTGAAGAAAATAAGGCTTGAAGGCTGACATATTCTTTCAATTTTGCATCCTTTGGAGATAATGGAATGGGGATGAGGACCATACCAGGGAGATGCGCAAAGTGTGAGAGGGTAATTGTTTTATTGGTGAATAGGACATGAAAGATAAAGATGAGTAATTGAATAAATGAGTAGTTGCAGAAATATTGTGGCAGATGGACGACTAAAGACTAAATAGCTGGGATTTTGAAATTGCATTTGAAAGTGAACTGGGCACTTTTTTTTTTCAGGAACAGATACCGAGCGGGGAGGGTTTGAGTGTGGAAAGTGGTTGGGCTGATGAGTGATACAAGGAAATGGTCAAGTAATTGATAAAAGAGATTAGCAAGGTCGCATGTGATAGCAACACCAAAGAGTAGCCGTGAATTTATGTTTGAGAATTTACATTGTGAATATTTTGGGAGGATAACAGGACAGTGAACTTGGAGGAGAGAGCACATGCTGAGTTGAGGCAGAGGTTGAAATCAACAAGGGTCTGAAGTTAAAAACCGAAAGAACTGCGGATATTGTGAATCAGGAATAAAAACAGAAGTTGCTGGAAAAGCTTAGCAGTTCTGGCAGCATCTGTGAAGAAAAAATCAAAGTTAACGTTTCGGGTCTGGTGACCCTTCCTCAGAACTGGGGATGGGTCACCAGACCCAAAACGTTAACTCTGATTTTTTTCTTCACAGATGCTATCAGACATGCTGAGCCTTTCCAGCAAATTCTGTTTTTGTAAGGTTCTGAAGTTGTTAGTTGCAGAGGTTAAAGCAGGAATGCAGTGAGATATCGTTCTAATAAAAAATTTATTTGCTCTCGGGGAGGCATCTCAAAACTATCATTTTGAAGAGAGGTGGTTCTGCCTCTAGTTGGCACTACCTGGGGTTGATGTTCATCTGGCAGAGATGGTGCTGCCTGGAGTTGGACCTACCACCTCATGGAATTGAAATCAGCCCAGTTGTTAAAATGTCTGCCTCCGTTCACTGAAACAACAGTCCTTTTTTGGAGAGCAGTGTGAAGCTCCAGCTTAGCCTGTACCATACACCCCCTTACTTTCCTTTCATGCCCCCATCTTTACCCCTCTCACCTCTTCAACCCCTTCCCACCTTCACCGTCCTTATGTTTCACCCCCTCACCTTCATTATCTCCAGTTTCCTAGCCCCTTTCAAACCCACTTTATCCGGTTTCACATAGTCACCAAGTATCTACTTTATGTACAGAACTCTCAAGCCCTATATCAACATATGGAAGGCTTTGAAAAATACATTGATGTGCCTTAATAACAAAACTTTGCTTGAATAGGTATCTTAAAGCCATTATCCTTTTAGAACTTTGTACATCTGTCCAACTAAACAAATGCACACTCCTCTGGAAATCTGTGTAAATATACACTTCTTGCAGAATATATTAATGGTTTGGAAGAAAGATAAGTTATCAAAATGTCATTGCCCAGCGTGACGTAGAGGTGCCGGTGTTGGACTGGGGTGGACAAGGTCAGAAATCTCACAACACCAAGTTATAGTCCAACAGGTTTATTTGAAAACACAAGCTTTCGGAGTCTTACTCCTTCTTCAGGCGTTAGTGAGAGAGGTAGTATCAGACACAGATTTTATAAGTAAAAGATCAAAGGGTCACACCACTGATGAGATAGACAAATGGGAGGCTGGAAGAACACAGCAGGCCAGGCAGCATCTGGAGGAAAGGAGCAGTCAACGTTTCGGGTATTACCCTTCTTCAGGGCTGGATTGTGGGGGTAGGGGGAGCTGCAAATAAAGAGAGGGGGCAGAATGGCGGTGATAGGTGGACACTAGTGGTAGGTATGACCTGGTTGGCCGATGGGAGGGATGAATTCAGTTGGTGACTGGAAGGGAGGATCAGAAGGTGAAATGGAAGGGAGGAGGTGGGGCTGGAAAGGGAGCCAGGGGGATGGGTGGCAAGATTATTTGAAATTGGAGAACTTAATGTTGAGTCATCCAGGCTGTAGGGTGCCCAGGCAGAAGATAAGATGTTGTTCTTCAACTTTGCATTCCGAGTCGCTGCAACACTGGAGGAGGCCAAGGACAGACATATCGGAGGGAGAGTGGGACAGGGCGTCAAAATGGGCAGTGATCGGGAGTCTAAGTTGGCTGTTATGGGCCAGGTGGAGATGCTCGGTGAAATGGTCACATAGTCTACGTTTGGTCTCACTAACGTAGATAAGACCACATCGGGAGCACCAGATGTAATAGACAAGGTTGCAGGAGATAACAAGGTGTAGAGCTAGAAGAACACAGCAGGCCAAGCAGCATCAGAGGAGCAGGAAGGCTGACGTTTTGGGCCTAACCCTCCTTCAGAAATGGGGGAGGGGAAGGGGGTTCTGAAATAAATAGGGAGAGAGGGGGTGGCGGATAGAAGATGGATAGAGGAGAAGATAGGTGGAGAGGAGGCAGACAGGTCAAAGAGGCGGGGATGGAGCCAGTAAAGATGAGTGTAGGTGGGGAGGTAGGGAGGAGATAGGTCAGTCCAGGGAGGACGGACAGGTCAAGGGGGCGGGATGAGGTTAGTAGATAGGAGATAGGGGTGGGGCTTGAGGTGGGAGGAGGGGATAGGTGGGAGGAAGGACAGGTTAGGGAGGTGGGGACGAGCTGGGCTGGTTTTGGGATGTGGTGGGGGAGGGGAGATTTTGAAGCTTGTGAAGTTCACATTAATACCATTAGGCTGCAGGGTTCCCAAGCGGAATATGATTTGCTGTTCCTGCAGCCTTCGGGTAGCATCGTTGTGGCACTGCAGGAGGCCCAGGATGGCCATGTCTGAGGAATGGGAGGGGGAGTTGAAATGGTTCACGACTGGGAGGTGCAGTTGTTTAGTGCGAACCGAGTGTAGGTGTTCTGCAAAGCGGTCCCCACGCCTCCGCTTGGTTTCCCCGATGTAGAGGAGGCCACAATGGGAACAGCGGATGCAGTATACCACATTAGCAGATGTGCAGGTGAACATCTGCTTGATGTGGTAAGTCTTCTTGGGGCCTTGGAAGGGGTTTAAGATGCAGGTGAAGCTCTGTCTCACTTGGAAGGACTGTTTAGGGCCTTGAATGGAGGTGAGGGAGGTGGTGTGTGGCAGGTGTTACATCTTTTACGGTTAAAGGGGAAGGTACCGAGCGGGTTGGAATGGTTAGTGGGGAGTGTGGCGCAAACTAAGGACTGGTGAAGGGAATGGTCCTTACAGAAGGCAGAGAAGGGTAGGGAGTGGATCATCCAACATATCATCCTAAGACACTTCTGCCAACTCCAATTAGACCCCACCACTTGGAACATCTTCCACTCCCCAACTCTCTCTGCCTTACACAAGGACCATTCCCTTCGCCACTGCTTAGTTTGCGCCACACTCCCCACCAACCACTCCAACCCGCCCCGTACCTTCCCCTTTAACCATAAAAGATGCAACACCTGCCCACACACCACCTCCCTCACCTCCAGCCAGGGCCCTAAACAGTCCTTCCAAGTGAGACAGAGCTTCACCTGCATCTCCTCCAACATAGTCTATTGCATCTGGTGCTCCCGATGTGGTCTTCTCTATGTTGGTGAGACTAAACATAGACTAAGTGACCATTTTCCCGAGAAGTTCCGCCTGCCTGTAATGGCCAACCTAACCCCCTGGTCACTGCCCATTTCAACACCCTGTCCCACTCCCCCTCCAACATGTCTGTCCTCGATCTCCTCCAGTGTTGCACCAACTCGGAATGCAGATTTGAAGAATAACACCTTATCTTCTGCCTGGGCATCCTACAGCCCAGACAGCTCAACGTTGAGTTCTTCAATTTCAAATAACCTTGCCACCTATCACACCGGCTCTCTTTCCAGCCCCACCTACTCCATTCCATTCCACCTTCTGACCATCACTTTCAGCCACCAACTGGATTCATCCCTCCCATTGACCAATCAGGTTGGACCTAACACCAGTGTCCACCTATCACCACCATTCCGCCTCGACCCTTCCCCCCTTTATCTGCAGCTCCCCCTACCCCCACAATCCAGCCCTGAAGAAGGGTTATACCCAAAACGTTGACTGCTCTTTTCTTCCAGATTCTGCCGGTCCTGCTGTGTTCTTCCAGCCTCCTGTTTGGCTACCTTGGATTCCAGCATTTGCAGTTTTTTTCTTTCACATGACTGATGAAGATGTGCTAAACAAACCTAAGATGCTGTTGAGTCTTTAATCAGATAGAAGGTTTTAATTGATTAATATGTATATGTAAATCTCCAATTCCTTTGATATCACTGTCCTGAGAGAAATAAGGGTGCTATCAATGTAAAGAAGAGGTAACATTTTAGGTCAGACAACGCATGTTAGGTGTGAGGCCTTGTTTAGAATCTGTTTTTGGTTTGGTTTGGAGTCAGACTGGTTTTAATTTGTAAAGTAGGAATTTATAAAACGCCACATTGACTGACTTGTCTATAAATTGTGTGCTTTTGGAACAAAATAGAATGTATTAGCAAATACAGATTCACCCCATAGATTCACATGTGTATGTGTGCATGTGTATGTGTGTGTGGGAGTGAGAGAGTGTGTGTATATGTGTGTGTGCCCACAAACACACACTCGCTCCCCCTCACACATACACGCGCGCGCGCACACGCACACGCACACGCACACGCACACACACACTGTCATTATTGGCCCCCACCCCACCCCACACACACACACACACACACACACACACACACACACACACACACACACAAATCTATGGGGTGAATTTGTATTTGCAGACACATTCTATTTTGTTCAAAAATCACACAATTTACAGTCAGTCAATGTGGCGTTTTATAAATTCCTACTTGATGAATTAAAACCAGTCTGACTCAAAACCAAAATACAAACAGATTCTAAACAAGGCCTCACACCTAAGGTGAGATTGTAAGAACTGCCGATGCTGGAATCAGAGATAATACAGCGTGGAGCTGGAGGAACACAGCAGGCCAGGCAGCATCAGAGGAGTAGGAAAACTCATATTTCAGGTTGGGACTCTTCTTCAGAAATGGGGAAGGGGGAAGGGAGCTCTGAAATAAATAGAGAGAGGAGCGGTGGGGCTGGGGAAGGTAGGTGGGATGGTGATAGCTGAGTGCAGGGAGGCAGTGGTGGAGATTTGTCAGTGAGGTGGGAGGAGTGGATAGGTGGGAGAGAAGATGGACAGATCAAGGAGGCGGGGATGAGAGGAAGGGTTGGTCATGGGAAGAGGCCGGGGTGGGGAGATTTTGAAACTAGTAAAGTCCACCTTCCAGTCGCAAACCACTTCAACTATCCCTGCCACTCCCTGGACGACATGTCCATCCTGGGCCTCCTCCAGTATCGCAATGATGCCACCCGGAAACTGGAGGAGCAGCACTTCATATTCCGCCTTGGGAGCCTACAACCCAATGGTCTCAATGTGGACTTTACTAGTTTCAATATCTCACCACCCTCGACCTCATCCCAAGACCAGCTCCCCCCCAACCCCGCCTCCTTGACCTGTCTGTCTTCTCTCCCACCTATCCGCTCCTCCCACCTCACTGATCAATCCCTACCACTGCCTGCCTGCACTCACCTATCACCATCCCACCTACCTTCCCCAGCCCCGATCCTCCTCTCTATTTATTTCAGAGCTCCCTTCCCCTCCCCCATTTCTGAAGAAGGGTCCCGACCCAAAATGTCAGCTTTCCTGCTCCTCTGATGCTGCCTGGCCTGCTTTGTTCCTCCAGATCCACACTGTGTTATCTCATACCTAATGTGCATTGTCTGACCTAAAATGTCACCTGTTCTTTATAGAGATAAAACATTCACTTTTCTCAGAACAGTGACTTCAACGGAATTTGGGAATTTACATATACATACTAATCAATTAAAACCTTCTAACTGATTAAAGATTTAACAGCATCTTAATACATCCTCATCAGTGGTGTGACCCTTTGATCTTTTACTTACAAATTCTGTGTCTGATACTATCTCTCTCTCTAAATCTGAAGAAGGAGTAAAAGTCCAAATGTTTGTGTTTTCAAATAAACCTGTTGGACTACAACCTGGTGTTATGTGATTTCTGGCATTCCCCTGCATAGCTGTATATACAAATCCTGGAGTACAGAATCTAGTAGTGTATTTGAGGACAGCCAAAACAAAAATCAGACATTGGTCGGTGTTAGAACAACCAAGCAGATGTTTGACATGTTCTTTAAAGAATGAATGAAAGCCCTGGGAAAGTTGAAACAGTAAGCTATTGATCTCACACTGACCTGTAGTTTCAAAGTTGTACAATGCAGAATAGCACTTTCCTATTGGAGTTTCTAAACTAATGCTTCTACTCCACTTTTATGATGTTTCTGTTTCAATTGATAAATCACCAATTGTCAGAGCTAACAACCTGGCAATTGTCATTTACCTTTCCCAATCACAGCACTATCATAAATCTATTTCAGCTTAATACAGTTTACAACATTTCATGATGAATTATAATGGGGACAACGCAACTGTTCTCACCTTTTAGATATTTTCCACCACCAATTGAAGGTCCATGTCTTCAACTCAGCATATATAATGTGGAAATGTTTCCAAAACAAAGCTGCCTCCATGAAAATGGCAGATTTTTTTTTCTATTCATTTGTGGGATGTGGGCGTCGCTGGCTGGCCAGCATTTCTTGCCCGTCTCTAGTTGCCCTTGAGAAGGTGGTGGTGAGCTGTCTTCTTGAACTGTTGCAGTCCTCCTCCTGTGGGTTGACTCACGATGTTATTAGGGAGGGAATTCCAGAATTTTGACCCAGCGTCAGTAAAGGAACAGCGATATATTTCCAAGTCAGGATGGTGAGTGGCTTGGAGGGGAACGTGGAGTTGGTGGTGTCCCCATATGTCTGATGTCCTTGTCCTTCTAGATGGAAGTGGTCGTTGGTTTGGAAGGTGCTGTCTGAGTATCTTTGGTGAATTTCTGCAGTGCATCTTGTGGATAGTATACACTGCTGCTACTGAGTGTCGGTTGTGGAGAGAGTGAATGCTTGTAGAAATAGTGCCAATCAAGCGGGCTGCTTTGTCCTGGATGGTGTCAAGCTTCTTTACTGTTGTTGGGGCTGCACTCATCCAGGCAAGTGGGGAGTGTTCCATCACACTCCTGACTTGTGCCTCGTAGTATTCCAGCTCTTCAGTACCGTTGCTGGAATGTTGTCAGGGCCCGTAGCCTTTGCAGTATCCAATGTCTCCAACTGTTTTTTGATATCACGTGGAGTGAATCAAATTGGCTGAAGACTGGTATCTGTAATGCTGGGGACCACTGGAGGAGGCCGAGATGGATCATCCACTCGGCACTTCTGGCTGAAGATTGCTGCAAATGCTTCAGCCTTATCTTTTGCACTGGTGTGCTGGGCTCATTCTGAAATTGCTGATTCTTATATGATGCAGCAACTCCTAAGTAGCAGCTTGTAGGGTTCCCAACTTACTTTCCTGCACCACTGAAAATAGTGGGAGACTGAAACGGGGAGTAAGAATTGTGAGTTTTCAATCCACCTGACTATTTCTTTCTCCCACTGACTCCATGCACTCTGAAAATCCAGTTTTGCATTTTTTGTATTCATGAGTTCAGGACATTGCTGGCTGAACTGTCATTTATTGCCCATGTTTAAATGCTCTTGATAGAGTATGGATGAACTACTTTCTTTAATAGTTACAGATTTTAATCTTGCAACAATAAGTGAACAGAAATATAGTTTTATGTCAGGGTGATGTGCTTGGAGGGGAAATTGCAAGTGTGGTGTAACCATGCATTTGCTGCCCTTGTTTCTCATGGTGGTAGATGTCGTGGGTTTTGAAGTTGCTGCTGTAGGAGCCTGGGAGAGTTGTACATCTTGTGCATCTTGTAGATGGTATGCAGCACTGCCCCTAAGTGTTGGTGCTGGAGAGTGCCCAAATCAACAGGCTGGCTTATCCTGGATGGTGTTGATTTTCCTTGAAGTGTTGTTGGAGTTGCACTTATCCAAGCAAAGGGAGATTATTCCATCAAAGTCCTGAGTTGTAGTTGATGGACAGGCTTTGAGGTGACTGGAAGTGAGTTACTTGCCTCAGAATTCCTTGCCTGTGACCTGTTCTTGTAGCTGTAGTATTTATAGGGATAGTCCAGCTCAGTTTCTGGTCAATGCCAGATTAGAAAATGTTACTTGTGAAGGATTCAATAATGGTAGTGCCACTGAATGCCAAAGGGAAATGATTAGACTCCATCTTGCTGGAAATAGTCATTTCCTGGCACTTGAATGGTGCAAATATTAATTGTCACATAGAATCCCAAGCCTGAATCTTATTCAGGTCTTGCTGTAAATGGGAGCTGGCTGCTTCATATCTGAGGAGTCACAAACTCCATTGAACATTGTGCAATCATCAACGAATATCTCTACTTCTGACTTTGATAGAGTGAAACTTACTGTTGCCGCAATTAAAAATAGTTGGGTCTAAGATATTAACCTGAAGAATTCCTGCAGTGCTGTTCTGTGACAGAGGTGATTGACCTCCAGAAATCAAAAACGTGTTGCTTTCTTTGAGATATAACTCTAACCAGCAGAGAGATTGCCCTCTGATTCCCATTGACTTCACTTGTTGCAGGATTTTTTGATACAATTCTGAAGAAATTCTGTATTCTGAAGAAGGGTCGTACTGGACTCGAATTGTTAACTCTGTTTTCTCTCCACAGATGCTGAGTTTCTCCAGAATTCTGTGATTGTTCCTTGATACCATATAGAGTCAAATGCTGCCGTGATACCAAGGCCAGTCACTTTCACCTCACCCATGAAGTTTGCCTCTTTTGTCCATTCTTGAACCAAGGCTGTAATGGTGTTGAAGTTGAGTGGTCTTGATAGATTCTGAATTGAACATCAGTGAATAGGTTACTGCTGAGCAAGTACCACCTGATAACACTGTTCACCATGCCTTCCATCTCTTTGCTGATGATTGAATATAGATTGATGGGGCAGTAATTGACCAGATTGGATTTGTCTTTTTTTTTTGTATAGGGTAACTGGGTAATTTTTCACATTGCTGGATAATTAGCGGTCTTGTAGTGCAGTGTTACACTCTTCATTGAGCTAGGATTGATCCCTTGGCTCAATGGCAGTGATAGCGTGAGGGATATATTGGGTCATGCGGTTACAAAATGTGGTTTGAATACAATTCTCCTGCTGCTGTTGGTCCACTGCGCATGACGGATGCCTAGTTTTGAGTTGCTAGCTGTGTTTGAAATTTATCTCATTTAGTACAGTGATAGTGTCACATACCATGATGGAGCATATTCTCAATCTAAAGTCAAGGCTTTGTCTCCACAATGATTTCACTGATCACTCCTGTTATGAACAGATGAATGCATCAGGTAACTTGGTAACTGAGGTCAAGTAGGTTTTTCATTTTCTCATCACCTGCTGCAGACCCAGTATGGCCTTGGCCACCTCAGTCAGTAGTGGGGCTACTGAGTCATGTTGGATGATGGACACTGAATTTCCTCACCCAGAATACGTTCTATGCCCTTGCCATGCTCTGTTTCCTCCAAGTGGAGTTCAACATGGAGGTGTACTGATTCATCAGCTGAAGAGAGGGCAGCAGAAGGTTTCCTTGTCCATGTTTGATCTGATGCTGTGAACTTTCTTTGGTTCTGAGTGGCTAATGTTGAAGACTCTCAGGGCAACTACCTGTGAACTGTACACCACTGCAAGTTCTATCAGTCTGTCCTGCTGGTGAAACAGTATATACCCAAGGCATGTGATGGTGGTGTTTGGGACATACAGTAAGTCCTCACTTAAAGCAGTTGTTGCATTTGTCAAAATGATGACTTCAAATGGCATAGTTTCCCATAAGAATCAATGTTAAAGCCAGTACTGTATTAAGTTCCTGCAGACATTTTTTCTGCACAGAAGCAATGTACAGATTGAAATACTGTACTGTATGTGTGCAGTATTGTGTATTCCCAGCTGAAATAACTTGTAAAATGAAGTAAGACACTAAATATAAAGGAAATGTTGTACAGTTAGGTACTTCAGACACTTTCTTAGCAATAATCAACTTTAAGACATTATTAAGTTGAAAAAAATTAATTCAAAGGACAAAGAACAATACAGAACAGGAAGAGGTCCTTCGGCCCACCAAGACTGTGCTGACACATGATGCCTTTCTAAACTAAAAACCCTTTGCCTCTACATGATCTGTATCCTTCCATTCCTTTCCTTTCCTATTCATAAATCTGTTTGCATTGATCAATGAAATAACCTTTGAAATAAAGTAAATTGAACAATATAGAGGAATTAGAGAGCATTATAAAAGTAATTTATTTAGATAAATGTTAACATTAACTCACCTGATGTTTAATTTAGCTAGGCTCCACCTAGTGGCAGAACTTGGTCTGTGCAAGTGCAGGCAGACTTACTTGCACTGACCAGCTTCTGCCATCAGACGAAACACAGGACTTCAATGCAAATTCAAAACTGCAGCCAGGAGAAGGTGGTGATGGATGGGTTGAAGGTAAGATTTGCAGGTAGAAACTAGGTAGGTTTGGTGAGGTGGACTGATGACAGGGGCAGGAACTGGAGGAAGGCCAGCAGTACTGAGTACGGTAACGCGGGGAAAAGGTTTTGGAAACAGGCATGCAGCACAGAAAGTCTGTCGCTAACAGCATTAAACTGAAACTCACAATGTTAAGTGAACATATTGTCACTATATTATTAACAATGTTAAAGCAAAATAATGTGAGCTAAGATACCATTTAACGGGGTATTATTCTCATTCTAACAGAATCATATTTTACAGATAATGTCAGGTTACTGCTTGGCTTGTCTGTGAGATAGCTTTCCTAATTTTGGCACTAGTCTCCACATGTTGATTAGGAGAACACTGCAGGGTTTGCTGTTGTTATTTTCCGTGCCTAGGCAGATGCTGATAGTCTGTCAGCTTTTATTGCTTTCAGAATTTTGTCGTAGTTTAATGCAACTGAGAAGCTTGCTATGTCACTTTGGAGACAATCACATTACTATGGGTCTAGAATCATATTGTTATGATCCCCACTAATGGTAATAGTTGATAAGTCAGATTTCAGAGTGACATCTGGCTTGATAGGCATAAGTTTTACTTTTGCAGTTTGTTTACTGTGATGGACAGTCATGACTGTATTCACAACTAAGGTACTTTTAACAAAAGAACATCAGTGCTTATATATAAAAGTAAAAATGATCACAAACTATTTTACACTGCAGAAAAACTAGTTATCTTATTAAATGGTCCACTAAAAATATCAGAATTAATGATTGAAGCCAGTTACCCTTAACAGCAATCTTGGAGATGCTCAAAACCCAGTGAAGGATCACCCTGTCTCCCATTTTCAAGTTATTTGTTCAATTGGCGCAGCTGTAATCTGTTTCTTTTTAGCATAGTTCTGCACTTATTCACTACTATTTCCTTATTCTTATCCTGAAACTGTTAATGCATCTCTATTTCTTAACATGGGCTCTCAAACTCTTCTTTACAGCCTTCTATTTCTGGAGCTTTTCTCTTACTGACATTAAGTAAGTCAAACTTCTAAATAAAAATAAATTACTGCAGATGCTGGAAATCTGAAACAAAAACTAGTGACTCCAAGCCAGTGTCTGTTTTGGAGACTGCTGTTACAAGCCTTTTCTTTCTGAATGACCTGCTTCTTTTTGAAAGAAACCTGCACATTGCCTTCTAAATGAACTTGGTTCTGCCTTTTCTGTGATGCTGGACCCCTGGCTTTAGGTTTTATTTTAGAAGGTTTTTACTTCTACCTTTGTTTCTAATGTATTGAATGGTTTACATCAAGTTCTTCTTCAAGGTTCATTAAAAAGCATGCATCAGCAAACTTACCACTGCATCACTCATAGAACAAATCGAAAATGAAACTAAAACCATATCCTTCCCTTATTAACACATACAATATAAAATACAAATGAAACTTAAAGATATATGTGGTTCTGTCCACTTTAGAACCCAAGTTTCTAAAATAATAATGACTCTTGCTCATGCCTAGGCTAGAGCAGGTAAGAACAGCAAATTTCCTTCCCTAAGGGGCATTATTAAGCCAGTTGGGTTTTTACACCAATCAACAATGGTTTTAAAGTTACCACTAGACTGACCTTTAATTTTATTTTTATTCATTGAATTCAAACTCGCCCCATTGTCATGCTACGACTTGACTCCATGTCTCTGCAGCATTAGCCTGGAATTCCAATTTACTAGTCTAGCACTGTAATCACTACACCACTGCCTTCCCCAGTTGGAATAACATCGTATATCACATCACGAAAGACTTCAAAAAAAAATCTTGTGGCTTCAGTGCTGTGCTGTGGTTAGAGGAACAGTCAGATTTTGAATTTGCAGAGGGAACTATAGGAAATGCAAGCACACCACTGGCTAGTGGTGACATGTTTGAGGACCGTCCAGCAAATGAAGGCTGTTGGTGGAGGTATTGGTGTTGGAAAGGTAACCATGGTTCCATGATTTGAGTGCAGTGATGACAACACTGAAGATGAGAAAAGCTGCAAGGAAGAAGAAAATCATGTATGATTGCAAGTGTCAAGGAAAGGGAGGTTTTGTTGTGTGGGCTTGGACAAAAGATTTGTCTAAGGAAATTTACTTAATTTCACATGTCACAGCTGCAATACCCAGAAAACCCAAAACATTCATTTTAATTGGCATCTCCTTCATGATTCTAAATATCTACCTCCTCTGCCAGTGTGGCAACAGTGTGCTGTATCCATGATCTGTGATTTAAAGGGGTTTGGAGCTAGAGAAATGGATTAATGGGTGGCAGGCCCTCCCTTGTCCTGCTGGCAATTTATCAGAGACTGGGAAGATGCCAGATAAGCCCCCTGCACAGAGGCCTATGGAAGTGGCCTTACTGGGACTGATGATCTGCCAGCCCTCTGATAGTCTGCCAGCAGCCTTAGAAGCAAGCAACGTCCCTTAAAGGGATGGAAGTTATCAAACAATTAATTACATAATGCACTAAAAATTAGACACAGCTCTTCAAATCAACTGAGGTGGGATTACCTCATACTTTCTACTGATGGATGGTGACACCACTGTCTTGTAAAATCCTATCCTTAGTGCACACTGTAATAACTTGTCAAGGTTTCTTCAGCCACTCTCATACTAAAGTCCATTACAACTGAGAAAGGACAGTGTTATAAAATGATATGCTTGCAACTTTAAGGGGGATATCTTAAACTGCTGTCAATCATTACGCATTTCAACAGAATATGATCTTTAATACCATGGGTGACATGGTGGCTCAGTTGTTAGCACTGCTGCCTCATACGCCAGGGACCCAGGTTCAATTTCACCCTCGGGTGACTATCTGTGTGGAGTTTGCACATTCTCCCCATGTCTGCGTGGACTTCCTCTGGATGCTCTGGTTTCCTTCCACAGTCCAAAGATGAGCAGATTAGGTGGATTGGCCAGGCTAAGTTGCCCTTGGTGTTCAGGGATGTCTAGGCTAGGAGGGTTAGCCATGGGAAATGCTGGGTTACAGGGATAGGGTAAGGGGATGGGTGTGGGTGGGATGCTCTTCGGAGGGTCGGTGTGGACATGTTGGGTTGAATGGCCTGTTTCCACACTGTAGAAATTCTGTTCTTCTAACTTGTTAGGCAATCTGAAGCAGCAAGTGATCATTCATCTAGCCAATGTCAACCTCACTAGATACAATGACCTGAAGATTCCATCTCTGGGATCCATTTCCATCAAGTATCACTACACCAGTACTCTGGTCACTCCGGATATTTTATATTATGGATGCTCGAGGCCTAGTGGTCATATCTGTCATGTAGCGACTTGTCCTCATTCATAATGGTATTGTCAAGAGAATGACGAGGACCACAGGCAAGCGGCACCATCAGATGCCCTATGTGTACACTAAGAGAAGATCACCTTCTCTGCAAGGCGGACCATCTGCCTACAGACAAATGACACTGTTTGCATTTATTCTGGATGTGCACACTTCATTGCACTGCAAAACAAATGTGAATTGCTTTTTTTAATTCATTCATGGGATGTGGGAGGCACTGGCTGGACCAGCATTTATTGCCCATCCCTAATTGCCCAGAGGGCAGTGGAGAGTCGGCCACATTGCTCTGGGTCTGGAGTCACATGTAGGCCAGACCAGGTAAAGATAGCAGTTTCCTTCCCTAAAGGACATCACTAAACCAACTTCACAACAATCGGCAATGGATTCAAGGTGATCATCAGATTCTTAATTCCAGATTTTTCTTTTGTTTGTGGCCTCTCCATTGTGATTATTAATTTCAAAGAGCACAAACAAGTATGTAATGCTCTTAAGCACTAACATTTCTGTGCCTTTGCATGTAGCAACATCACTTATTTAGCATTAATGTATTTTTAATATAGAAATAAGATCCAAGGTAATTCACAGAGGTAAAAAAGAACCTGGACAACCAAATGGGGAGATATGAGGAAGAATGACCAAATTCTTTGCCTAAGAGATGGTTTCTAATGAGGGTCTTAAAAGGGGAGGGGTAGGGTTTTGAGGTACGTACTCAGAGAAAATATGCCATCATAGGTGGGGCAAAGGTTGTATCATATGCCCGTTAGCCACTACGGAGAGCCACTATAGTGTTGGGAAATGATGGAAGTTAGAAACGTAGGGAGGAGCATGGAATTCAGGAGAATTAAGAGATTTAAAATCATAGATCATAGAATCCCTACAGTGTGGAAACAGGCCCTTTGGCCCAACATGTCCACACTGACCCTGAGAGCATCCCACCCAGACCCATCCTCCCATAACACACCTTTAAACTCAAAGAACTCAAGGAAGATAATTTAAATTGGACATTGTGAGGAACCATGATGTCCTGCACGTCGACAGGGATGAATGTCGGAATTGCTTAGGATAGCTTTTAGACATAGAGGTTTGGATGAGCTGAAGGTTATGCAGGGTGGACCATGGTGGTGGGCAGGGGAATTTGGAATGGGAAGTGACATGCAAGAAGGAAAGTATCTGGTTCAGAAGTGCTGAACCTAGGAATGAAAATGGCTTACCTCTGCCTCACTATAACAGTATAGCTATAAGTGGAGCTCGATTGGGTGGGGGCAAGAAATCCTGCATAGAGAGAAGAAATTGTCTCTATGATTTTTTTTATTTATTCATAAGTCCAGCATCGCTGGCTGGACAGCATTTATTGCCCATCCCTAATTTCCCAGAGGGCAATTAAGAATCAACCACATTCTGTGGGTCTGGAGTCACATGTAGGTAAGACCAGGTAAGGATGGCAGTTTTCTTCTCTAAAGGACATGAGTGAACCAGATGACAGTCTGACAACCAACAATGGATTCATGGTCATCACTAGACTCTTAATTCCAGATTTTTTCTTACTGAATTCAAATTCCACCATCTGCCGTGGAGGAATGCGAACCCAGGTCCCCATAACATCATCTGGGTCTCTGGATTAACAGTCCAGTGATTATATGCCTCCCCGTTGATGCAGCAATTTTCTTTGGCATCTATAAAAAATTTTTAGATAATGTTTCTATTATTCAAAGTTAACAGCATTCAAAAAGAAATAGAGTGGTGTTTTGGATCCATATTATTGAAGTGCAATTCGTGAATAATGGCTCTACTTTTAAGAAAGTTATATTCTAAACTTACTAATTTAATAATTTTGTCCATAGAAGGAATGAGAAGTGCCGTCAAAGTAGGTGCGGCTGCAGAAGATCACCTCGTGAAATTATAGTGATTAAATGAACAAAGCAAAGTATTTTTCATACAGGTAGCAGGTGTCCACGACACATGTTATATTATCAGTTCTGAATTCACAAGTCAGGTTATTATGAAACAGTGTTAGTAAGTTATCTAAATTTCTCATGAATTTTTTCATCCTTTCATGGGACTTGGACATTGTTGACAATGTCAGCAATTTTTGCCCGTCCCTAATTGACCTTCACATCACTGGTTTAGACAGCAATTAAGAGTTAACTACATTGCTATGTGTCTGGAGTTGTTATAGGTAGTAGCAGGTAAGGGTGGTAGATTTCCTTCTTAAAAGACATTAATGAGGCAGATGTGACTTTGCATCAATTATTGAATACTTCATTACTGAGGCTAGCTTGCAATTCCAGATTTGGTTAGTTGAATTCAAATTTGAAACCACTCCACAGTCTATCGCCTGGGCTTCTGGATTATCAAGCCAATGACAGTGCTACTATGCTTTGGTCTCGACAAATCTCGGAATCTTGCCTTCTGTGACTGTTCTGTCCCTGTAATTCATTCCAAAGTGAGGAGTATAGAATGGTGACTTCCTACAGCAAAGTTATTGTTTTCTTTCTCAAGCAGGCTTAATGCATGTCAGTTAATTCATAATAATGAACTGTTTATTGCTGTGTGTGCAGAAGAAACAAATACAAGTCTCAACTTTGTTGTGACTTGCTATAAAGCTTCTTCCTGCTGATATTCCGATAGGAAGTACACTTCACATTCTTCAAAGTTATACTAGTTAAAAGTATTAATTAAAACAGAAGTTCTCAACCAGGCTTCTGAGAGATGAACTCAAGGTGATACCAAACATAATCAAATATGGAAAGAATACAATTTGCACCAATAAAAGAACTGCTTATGCCTGAGAAGGAATGGCTATATTTAACTGAGTGACATTTGCTTACCTAATTGCATTCTAAAGATAATTCACTTTGTGAAACATTTTGAAATATAGCAACTACTGAAAATGATCATATACTGTTTACTATTTATGTCTCAACATGTCAAACAGAACAAAGACAATTTCACAATTGGTCAGTATAAGAAACAGAGGAAGGTACTTGCTAGGAGACTGTCAATCATTTGATGTTGTTTCCTAGAGCTGCTTTTGCCTCATGCTGACAGTCAGGTGCTAGATATGCTTTGTTTTGGGGCAAAGAATTTAACATAATCTGATTAGTAAGAGTACCAGATTATCAAATTTTACGTCAATGCTCATATTTGCACAATTGAAGACTTCTTTTTGAAAGAAAACACTTCAATTGGGCATTGAAGCCATATGACATTGACTTGAATGTAGGTTCAGGAATTGAGAATTATTGTTCAGAGCCAACATTCCCTCATTCTCAAGGTCCCAGATCTGTTCGTTTTGATGTAAAAAACCTTTCAACTTTTTTGCAGGGCTAAGTAGCACAAATTATGAGCAGTTTCTGCTGCAGGCTCTGGGTATCTGTGCTCCCGCTTATGCACACATCTTGGAGGGAAGATTGCTCAGGATCAGCAAAAAGTTTCATTTTAACTAAATCAAAAATAGTAATAAATATATACAGAAAGAAATACTTGAGTTTGTTAGAATTGCGTGTGGTCATGGAGTCTTTGTATCACAGGAAGACGGCTTCAGAAGCATTTAGTTGAGAACTGCTGATGAAAAAAAAATATTCTTCTCCAGTTCAGAAAATTTATATAAACCGTATGTAAATTAATTCTGTTTGTGGGAGATGGTGACGGTGGATAAATAAGACTGTGTTTACATCAAATATGACAAACTTCATTAATTAATCAATTTAGCATGAGGTTCCACTTTCTGGATTTGCCAGTTCCTACTCCTGACTGGCATTTTTGTCTGCATCACTAATGCAAATGAACATGCGCATGAAAATACTCTAAAAATGCAATTAGTTATGGAACAGGAAGTGAGAACAGCTCTGATAAGTGCATGAAAATGCTCTTTTCTAGAAATTGCATGCTCAAACATGCCACTGAGAAACTGCATGAATTGTTCAGATGTTTGAAGAGTGGAATTTGAAACTTGACAAAAAAATTGAAATGCTTTGATATAGTTGAGATAGTTTTAGAAAATAATTAAGAGTAATTGCTGTCGCAAATATTTAGTTCTTCGTTCATGTGTTTTAGAAAATTTTAGGTTTTGGAAATTAAAAGTCTTAATTATAGAAAATCAGATAAATGCAATTAAAGCAAGCTTGGGGTATATTCTACTGAAAGGTTTGGGATCATGTTATCTAACAGATTAATAGTTAGAAAGGCAAGATCGTAAAACAACAGATGTGTTTATTTAGCCAAAGAACTGAAGGTGTGATTTCTGCAATCCATGCAGTTAAGGCAATCCAAAGCGATGTTTTTGTTTTGGGAATATTGCTGAATTGATTTAAAGCATTCAGTGAACACAAAGGTTGTAAGATCTGTTTACTTTGTCAGATCAAAGAAAAGCTTGTAGGTGAAGGATAATTAACAGTTTTGTTACAGATGTCCAACAGCAAGCTACATTTTTATGGAGATGGGTGGAGTTAGGAAGACCACCTGAACTCAATTTATCAGAACATTGCTGAGAATGTACATTACAGTTTGGGCCTCAGGTGGTTTGCAACTTGCTGAGAAAAGATAACCAAACAAAATGACAGTTAGACATGCGTTGTAAGCAGAATAAAAAACTAACTCCATTATTAACTGTGTAGAATGTTGGAGCCCAAATTCAAATTGAATTTATAAGAGTCAGTAGGTGGATGTTTGAAACGAATAGAAGAATCTACAGTTCTCCCCAAATAGCTTTGTGTGAAAGAAATTAGTCTACTGAATTAATAGGAAGTATTTGAAAAGTAACCAAAAGAAATGACTGAGGTATCCAAAGTCACGAGATAGGAACTGAAAGTTTTACCTCTGAGAATAGCTAGAGATGAGGAGAATTCTCCAAGGGAATGGGATAGAGTTGTAGGTGGTCCTTTCAGAAGTAAGCAACTGTAAGATTGATTGTCTTATAAGAGAATCCTTGGGGAAAGTAATAAGGAAACCCAAATGTATTGCATTATTGTTTTAAACATATTTTAAAAGTGGTGCAAAATAAAAACAGAAATTGCTGGAGAAACTCAGCAGGTCTGGTGGCATCTGTGGGGTGCAAATGGAATTAATATTTCCAGTCCAGTAATTCTTCATCAGAATTCAGAAAGGCAGTAGAGTAGATATTGTGCATACAGACTTTGTAAAGCTACTTCATAAAGAACTACAACACAAACATATTCAGAAAATAGAAATATTTGGGATTGAAAGGATTATGGTTGCTTGATCACATAATCAGGTAAGTAAAAGGTGACAGAAGTGATGGACATTTCTTTTTCATGATTGGATTCAAATAAGTATTGGAGACCCCCAAAGCATGATGTTATGAGTATTGCATTTTTGTTATGTAGAAACAAGCTTATGTATGAAATTATCATTTCAAAGCAGCAAATTGGCAATGTAGTAAGTAATGAATAGCAGACTGAAAGAGGACAGAGATTAGTGAAATGGACAGCTGTATAACAGTCATGATTTAATGCTGATTAATTACAAATTGATGCAGTTAAAAACAGGAAAAGCTAAAAATATTTGCAGCTCTGGCAACAACTGTGTAGAGAGAAGAAAAATTATGACCTGCCTGTGAAAGGCTACAGACCTAAAATGTTCACTCTGTCTATCTCCGCTGGTGCTTTCAGCCCTGCTAAGTATTTCTAACCTCTTTTGCTTTATCTCTGATTTCCAGCATGTGTAATATTGTTTTACTTTTGTAAAGTGATACACTTTGAGAATCAGTAGAATCTAAAGTCATTCCATTTGAAGATGCAAAAATAGAACGTCATGGGTCTTTATTTTGTGAATCTTTGAAGATGGCAGGAAAAATTGAGAAGATGGTTTAAAATACATAGGCAATACTTGATTTTGCAATTGAAGATTTTGATTACAAAAACAATGCTAAACCTTTAAAAATTCCTAGTAAGGCTTCTGCAGGAGTAAAGCATACAATTCTGAACACCATTCTTTAACAAGGATGTCAAGGTCTTGGCATTTATCAGGACGTTGCCAGAGATAAGGGACTTCAATTATGTAGAGAAATTGGAAAAGCTGTGGTCCTCCTTCAAGCAGCAAGCATCAAAGAGATGCATAATGGAGGTATTCAAAATATGAACACATATAGAAAGAAATTGTTTCTGTGGAAATTGGGTTAGTGTCCACAGGATATAAATTTACTGTAATTGGTAGAAGAGCTAGAAGGGAAATGTGAATACATTTTATCCTCATTTAAGATCGTTAACTTCTGGAACCATTATCACTGAAAAGTTGATGGAATCAGATTCTGTAGAAATGTCAGAAGGCAATTGGGCATGTCCTTGAAGAGGACTAACTTATGGGGTTATAGGAAAAAAAATGGAGTGTGAGATTAAATTGGGCTTCTCAAAGGACTGCGCAGGCACAATAGGCCAAATGGTTTTGTGCACTGTATTCTCTCTTTATAGAAACAGAATAATTGAGCATGTGCCTTATTTGAGACTGTCTTTATGAAAACTAAAATTAGAATTTCTGTTAGTAATGGTCATTATTTTAAGTACTAATGAGATTTCTTAGGTTTGTCTTTAAAGAATGTATATTTCTGTCCAATTTAATGGAATTTAGAATATGACAGTCTTCTTGATTATTCTACAAACATTCCATGCAAGTAGGTAACAAAAATAGGTGCCTTCAGGCCCAATACCTTTTATTGAAATCATTACCTGTCAGTTAGGACAAGTATCCTGCGGGGACGTGATAATTTTGTCGCTGTTTGCCAGGTGTGTAATGTGTGAATTATGGCATTTTGAGGCCCAGCTGGGCATGTTAACAAGTTTGAATCATTGTTAACGTAAAAGATATATGGAAATTGTTGAACAAGGAATTTAATTTATAGAGCTTCTTTTCAAATGTATGTTGCAAACAGTGCATTTTCATGCCATTTAAAAATGTCTAATTGAACAGTGTAGTAGTTAAATGGTTTGTTTTAACCTGCCATAATCAGGAAATCAAGCCTACACAATAATTCCCACTTGAACATGATAATTAGTATGTTCAGTTAAGTGCCCAGCCATGAGGAAAAAAGTTGTAGCCTTATCTCGCTTGAAGAGAACTCAGGTTAGCAATCCGAAGACCAGCATGAACAAGGATGTAGATATCTAATATAGAGTCATAGAGGTATACAGCACAGAAACAGATCCTTTATAAATCGAGTCCCATTTACCTTCACTTAGCCCATTTCCCTCTAAACCCCTCCTATTCATATACCCATCCATGTGCCTTTTTAATGTTCTAATTGTACCTGCCTCTGCCACTTCCTCTGGCAGCTCATTCCATACACGCACCACCCTCTGCATGAGAAAGTGCCCCTTAGGTCCCTTTGAAATTTTTCCTGTCTCACCTTAAACCAAAGCCCTCTAGTTTTTGACCCTTCTCCCCATCCTATGAAAAAGACCTTGGCTATTCGTCCCATCCATGCCCCTCATGATTTTATAAACCTCTGTAAGATCACTCCTTAGCCTCCGACCATCCAGGGAAAATAGCCCCAGCCTATTCAGCCTCTCCCTATTGCTCTAACTCTCCAATCCTGGCAACATCCTTGTAAATCTTTTCTGAACCCTTTCAAGTTTCACAACATCCTTTAGCAGGGAAATCAGAACTGCATGTAATATTCCATTAGTGGCCTAACCAATGTCCTCTACAGCTGCAACGTGACCTCCGAATTCCTATACTCAATGCACTGACCAATAAAGGCAAACTTACAAAATGCCTTCTTCGCTATCCTATCTACCTGCAACTCCCCTTTCAAGGAACTATGAACCTGCATTCCAAGGTCTCTTTGTTCAGCAACACTCCCTAGGACCTTTCCATACTTCTGAGAATCCTGGTCTAAACGCAATTGTAAGTCAGCATGAAGGGCAAACCTCCTGCCACCTTTATGTACGAATTCTCTATGCGAGAGTCTGGGTAGTTATCCAACTGTGAAAAATGGTTGCAGTTTGTTTAAAACCCCACAACAGCATACTGACCCATCAGGCTTCAAAATTGGCATGACTGATGCTGTCCATTCCGTGAAAATTGGGCTGGTTTATTGATTTCTTTAATTTCCAGTCTTCTGAATTCTGCTTCTACTTTTCCCATTAGGCAAATTGACAACAATTACAGCGTCTTGCCGGGCAGGATCCTGAAGAAAATTGTATCTGTTTGACCGAGACTTGGTTTTGTTTTGGGGTTTTGCTGTGGGCCAACATAGAGTTACTAGAGTTGCCCGCCCTCAAGTGATGTTCCCCAAGCTCAGGCAGGCTGGTGACTGTGCCCATTTCCATCAGAATACTTCTAACTCACATGCTCCACTTGCCACGTTTTCAAATGATGAAGCCAGTTGTAGCATATGTTTGAAGTCCAGTTGAGCTTCAGCCAGTAGGTGCTTTTGCATAGTCACATCATTAATCCTGCATACTAAATGGACTCTAAGCGTCCTATTAATGATTAAAACAAATTCAACGCCTCTGCCAAGATCTTGACTTTTCTCATCATTTCAGTTTTTAATATTTTCTGTGCTTCCTTTAAGGCCTTTCTGTACTATAATTTAATAATCATTCAATAAAACCTAGTCAGCTTAACTACTTTTGTTGTTATTGATGTGGAAATGGCTGCTATAATGTATGTAACAGGAGCCTTGAGACTGACTCATCTGTTTTTCTATTACACTGCCTCTGCAACAGTGCTTTGTCTCTGTTATGTATCTTGATTGAGATTTGGTGTACACTCCATGGAGAATTTCGGTTTGATATGATCTTTGTAGGTAGGAGAATTCTGCCATCTATTCTTCTTTCTTTGACTGGATCTAAAGGCCTAATTGATTTATCGTGTTGGAAGATTAACCCCTACTGAGTCTTAAGAAGAAGAGGTACTTGTCTTAACAAATGCAATTTATTGAGTGATAGCCATCAGGTACAAGTTATATTCATCATTAGCCGCTGTAGCAAAGGCTATGAGGAGACCTATGGATAAAGGAGTGTACTGTGAGATCTTAAGATGTTCGGCCAAGCTTGTATGACATCCTCAGGTTGTGTGGAGCTTAATGCAGTCTTCAATATTAACCCTTCCAGAACCATTACCTTATATAACAGATACTGCAAAGTATTCCTTCACACTGCACAAATTACAATCCTAATGTGCTTTGTGTGGATTGACTTTGTTTACTGTAATTCTTCCCTGTGTGAAAGCATAAGATCATGCTCCTAGTGTTTTCTTCTGTGAAAAGTTTCACTTCGGTATTGTCAAAGAGGATTAAGCAAGAAAATGAGCATTATGCAAAGTATCTTGAATGTTTGCTGCCCATTTCACCATTGGTTTAAGACACATATAATTGTCTGTTCATTACCTATATTCTTTTGGACTATCATCGTCCATATTATCATATAGCTAATACTGAGGAAGACTCAACAAAATAGAAAATGTTAATATATTTGCAGAATGAACATGTAAAAGGCAAATTAATTTCAATGTACATAAGTATGAGGTAGTATATTTTATAGCAGGAACACGAAGCCCATCTACTCCTTAGAAAATAAGAAACTACATGAAGTGAAGGAGCAAAGGGTTCTAGAGGTACAGATTCACAAATCATTAAAAGTAACAGTATATGCTAAGAATGCAATATAAATGCAAACCATAACCGGGGGTTTATTTCTTATAAGTACAATTCAAAGAAAAAACAAAATGGTATAAGGATGTGCTCAGCAGCAACAAACCAGCCAGCTCAACCCCAGTAATGGTATTTATTATTATTTTAGAAATAATACTTTGAGACAAAATTAAAAGTCTCTTGGTAAAAGTGTAGCATTCTTTTATGGAATAAGCTAGTTAAGAATTTGACAAAGAGAAGAAGGTTATGTTGATTGGGCGAGATGAAGGAGGGAGCACTTTCTTAATTTATTCATGCAATGAAGGCATCGCTGGCTAGGCAGCAGTTATTGCCCATCCCTAATTGCCCAGAGGACAGTTAAGAATCAACCACGTTGCCGTGGGTCTGGAGTCACATGTAGGCCAGACCGAGTAATGATGGCAATTTCCTTCCTTAAAGGGCATTATGAAATCCTTCATGGAAAGGAAGGAAAATTGAATGGAACACTATTCCAAGCATATCCTAAATATTGCTTTTGGATCAGGATGTAGACAATCACCTGCAGCCTCTTTCTGCTATGAACGGCGGAGAAGAAATGGATAAATGGTGAGCATATGTAAACAGCACAGGGAGCAGGAGGTAAGAACAGCACATAGATTTTAAAATATTGATTTGACTGTTCTCTCATTCAAGCAAAAGTTGGATTATTCATGTGTCTTGCCTGAATTGAGTGATGATTTTGATGAAACTTAAGTGCATGTAGTTTAAAGAGATGCTTAGACAGTCATTCGATTGGAGTTGCATATAGTCCACCTTTGAAACCTATCTATTACCTCCTTACCTTGTATTTCTTCATTATTCTGTTTCACCCATTTATTGAGGAGGGTGAACAAATAAACAGAATATGTCTCTAGGTTCAGTAAATGCATAGGGATATGTGTTACTGTTATCAATATTGTATATAGCTAAATATGTAATAACAAAATATCGTATTCAGTATTCACAAGGATTCAAATCAAAATAGCATTGTATTTTGGCTTGCTATTCTTCCTACCAAGTGTATCACTTCACATTTTTCATCAGTTAGCTCAGTTAGCTGGACAACTATTTTGCGATGCAGAATAATGCCAACATCGTGGGTTCAATTCCTGTACGGACTGAGGTTATCATGAAGGACTCTCTTTCTCAACTCTTCACGGTGTACATAGTGGGAGTGAAATGAAAAAGAATGCTTCTGAGGGCTTATTCGTGGCATAGGTGACACTTCATTACAAATACAAGCACACTTGCATAGGTATATTTCTGTTGTACATCGTCACAGCTACAAAAATCAAGCCGCACAGGTTAATTGTCCTCAGTTCTATTCTACCTCAGAACCCTATCTGAGAGAGTGCCACTGTTTTCCTAATGTCCAGCATGGCATAACATCCTCTCAGTGTTCAATATGGGAGTGTCACATGGTTGAAAACATTGTACATATTGAATAGTTGGAACCACTTACTTTTATTCAACAGCAAGTAAGGCAAAAAAAAAGAAAAAAAAATTCTCTCCTGGGAACAAATGGGGGCTGCTTACCTTTCAAACAACAATGGATTTACAACCAATGAATGATTACTACATCTGGCTCACATCTGTTGGAACCAAGGTGCCAATTATGTTCTGTCTGGTTTGTGCCCAATGCTGCTGTCTTCTATCATCCTGAAGGTGATGTTTCTCCTCAATGTTCCCATCTTTCTCCTCAGAAAACTGCTGCCACTATCCCAGCCCTTCAGAGTCTGTCACATCCCCTCGTTGCCTGCTCCAGTTGTGCAGAGCACAGTATGCAAGGATTATATAACACATTCTATCTGGACAGTACTGCAAGGCCATCCAGACCTGTCCAATAATTGGAACTTGATCTTCAGGAGTCTTATTGTCTGCTCCATGATTGAAGAATAGGCTGCGTTGCACCTAAGTAGGGTGTCCGAGGGTGGCATATTTGAGACAATAGCCATGGTTGCAGAGAATAGTTCTTACTTTCCAGTAATCATCCTTATAAGGCCCTTGAAATGAAGCAAGAACATGCAAATTCTCAAGGATACGGCATCATAGCGGGTCCCAGGGAATCAGGCTCAGACTCTTAAGGTGTGGTACTACCGATTACAGATGACTTGTACATTGACAGAATAGAACCTTTTTCTGTTGATGAAGTCTGCTGCATTGTGGTGCTCTCAATGAGATCAGTACAGTTTAGAGTGTTCTACCTCTGGAGAAAGCCAGCTATGTTAATAAAACTTACTACCCAGGCTACAGGGAATCACAGGGAAATACGCTGAAGGGATATGATCTGGCACACGTTGCAATTGTAACATGCTTGATACATTTGTGAGTTGATGGTCATGAAACCCCACACAGATTCTTAGTGGATCATTGGAAGCAGCTAGTTGCATAAAAATGTAACGCATCTGTCACCTTGAAAGACACCGGGATTGAAAGGTCACAGGTTGGCAGCAGTTGGCTTAATTTTGTGGTGTGAACACAATGGAGCTCAAACAAAGGGTGTACTGAGGAAAGGATTAGAGTGAGGTATTGTTTTTATTGGGGCATAAGGTACAAATTTAGAGGTTAAGATATGATTGAACAGATTAATAACTGTTGAAAACCCATGGTGGATGGAGGACCAAAGCTAGATAGATGAAACTTTAAAAGCTATTTCATAAGTAAATGGGAGAGAGACTTTTCTCCAGAGGTCAACAACAAAGGAAATAAAGTTAAGAAGGGAAAGGGGCGTGTGAGTGGAGTGACACAAGAATGTGACTAGAGATGGTCTTATCTATAATTAACATGCTAGAAATAAAGACACCACGTAAGAAACCAAGGCCAAGGGTAATGATGAATATTGGTAGAGTAATTTATACGGAGGGAAAGATTAAGGGAGGGCGGTGAAATTGGAAGAGCGAAGGCGAGATACATTGAGGTAAAGGTTGAAACAACTGAGGATAAAATGTGTCTTGAGGGAGAAGAACAGTGATGATGTCTTTATTGATATAGCTGTAAAGATACTTGTGAGAGTGATAGAGTAGCAGAATTTTAAATGGGAGGTGAGAGGGTTGGAACAAGATGGGATGCTGAATGGAGAAGTGTCAGAGGTACTGGAGGCATTCTAAAGTGATCTGGTGATATGAGTCTTGTCGTCACCACGATAGTTTGGCAAGATAAGTCATGGTTTGGTGTAGCCAGAATGGGGAACTTCAAATTAAATATTTTGAGAAAATCTGTGTATATTTTGGAAATTTGTGTTGCTCGTGACTGAAGGAATAATGATGAAGAAATTCATGTTCAATTCCATTTTGCTGAGAAGTGATTCTATTGTGTTCAACTTTTGCTGTGTCACCTTTTCAGAAAATGTGAATGAAAATTGTGTAATAATCAGAGTTAGTCAGAGTGTTAAATTAACAATTGCACAGGCAACAAACCCCAATACTATGGACTAATTATTATATCCGTTGTTAATCCGAAGTTGTAAGTTCAATGGAAAGTTGTTCATTAATTTGTCGTTGGCTGTCTGGTATTTGTTTATTACACTAGTAATATTTGAGAAATATTTCTGGTAGTTGATAATCAACTTTGAAGAGACATTTCCATCAGGATTTAAAATTCCATAATGTATTTACATTTTTTATGTCTGATATAATGGCTAGAAAAAGAATTATGAACAAATATTTTTAGGTAAAACAGTGTTTGTAACATGGTAAGGGAGAACTTTGCAGCATGGAATGACATAAAGGGTAATCATGTTATGCACCTGATACCAGTGAATTTCATTGTGCCTAAAAGCACTGTAATATGAGCCATACACAAAGATAATTTATGTTTTCTGTATGGTTTCATTGTAAATATATTTGTCAATAACATTGAATTTTGAAGATCAGATACTGTGCACATTTTATTAAACGTGGTGATCAGTGACTTCTCCATTAATATTTACTTTGAAGTAAGTAAATACCAATAATATCACAGGATAACTAAACAAAGGAAGTCTTCTCTCATTTTATAATTATTAAAAGAGAAGGCCTTCCTGTATTTGCCAGTATGCTTGTACGGTTAATATTTTTTATTTATGGTTTTTCATAAAATACTGTTGTCCAGCTGTGCTCTGACCTCTTTAATAATAAATGATGGATGTGAGAATTACAGAGAGAACTGAAAAAAATCCAATTTTGTCTTGACTGTATTAAATGGAAACTGAAATATGTTATTTAATGCATGGTATGAATGGTTGCTATTATCTGTTATTAACAAATCAACCTCTTCTTTCTATAATATGAATCCTTATCGCACCAGGAACAGCATACACGCTTTTCTGTATTGATTTATTGCTGCTTGCTATATGACAGTAGAAAGTAATGAGTTGACTATGTTTTTGATAGGATTGTGCAATAAGTTCAGCAAGTTTTATCTCCGTCACTTGATTAGATTTTGCTAGGGTTACTTAGTTTGCAGAAAACGCTAACTCAGCTGTTACAATTGAACTGTTATGAAATAGATAATGGAATTTGAAGCATCTTGCTGTTTGGAACTGGAGGTGTTTTTGTAGATCAGAATATTGTGCACACATAGGCAGGAATACAATCACAGATATGAGAGCTTATATTAACAAATTCTGAGTGTAAAATACATAAATTAAACTGCAGTTTTTTTTACAATTATTATAATAAATTGCTTCCCTAATTTTTTCTAATATGCTTAAATGGTGGTCCTGCAATATTTAATAACCTTCCTACAAGGAACCAAATGAAATATGTTTTGGTGAATTGTTAATTTTATAAAAGATATTTTAAATATCTGGTTTGAATTGCCATCAGTGATACTTGGTGCCTGAAAGTGCGATGCATTCAAAAATGTTGAATCGCAGAGATCGTCTTATTTACATTTGTTTCATACATCAGTTTGCAAATTACTTCACTAATTTCATCGCTAGTTTCAAATAAAGTTGTTTCATTGTGTCGGGAGTTCCAGATCCTTCAATTATGAATTTCCACATTAAGGGGATAGATTTGATTCTAGCTGTTCATTTTGGATGGAAGTATACATTCATACCAATTAATTTATTGGAATTTATGTTATGTATAAAATAATGTAGAGGCTGTTTGATTCTAAATCCTATAGTAGAAGGTTCATGCTTATCATAGAAATAACATAATTAACAGAATTATTAAAAAAAAACTGATATTTATGTAGAGCCATTATTGTATGATATTTTCTCAGGAGAATAATGAAAGAAAATTTTACACTGAGCCACATAAGAAGCTAGGTTAGGTGACCATAAGCTGGAAGTATATTTTGAGGAATGCCTTATAGAAAGAAATTGAGGTAGAGAGGCAGCATGGTGTGGGAAAAATATCCAGAAGTTAGAGCTTAAACAATTAAAAGTGTGGCAACCATGGGGTTTGGAGTCATTGTAGCCGTGTAAATAATTAGAAGTGTAAATGAACTTCAAGACATCAGCAAGAACACAACTCTATGTGGTGTGTGTTATGAGGACTAACAGAGATAAAACCACGAAGCACATCATGGTGGCAGAACACTGGCACTGAAAGCTAATTGTGACTGCTGGTTAGTGACAGTGAGTTAAAGGGTGAAAATATGACAGCCATATAAAACTTAGGGAAAAGTCCATTTCTTAACAGTCATCCATCAATTTGTCTGAGCTTAGAGCACAAGACACAAGTACAGCAAAAACTAAGGTGTTACAACCGTACCTAAAGACATCAAACCTGTACTGAAGCACAGTGAGTTTTCCATCGCTGTCTCTTTTAAAAAAGCAGCAGTTTACAAGCGGCTCAGCTTCAAAAAAAAAAGTTTAAAAACATTAACACATAGCTCAATTGAAGAAAAAGCTTCTAAAAGAAAATAAAGATAGAAACACTAAAAAATGTTTTATATACTTAAAAACCTTTAGCAATGTCCAGATGTTGGGTTATTTCTTCCATTTTTTTGTCTGAAATAGCTTGGAAATTTCAAAGTACATGATACCATCACTGATTCCTTTTTGCATGAATGCCACATACAGGTACAAGTCTCCAACTTATAAAGGGGCAAGGACATTTAATGATGGAGGAAAGAGAAGAGAAGCTAATAATAACAAAAGCCAGAACAGCATCATACTGCAGTACAGACCTTTTTGCAGACATTTTAGAGAGCATAATGCTACACATAAGATGCCTTGCAAATTTCTCATCACATATTAGCAATCCATTGATATTCTGTCAAAATATAAGTTCTTTAAAGAAAGAATCAAAATCTTTCTATTGTCAGATATCTATCAAAGAATGACAATTGGTCAAACTTCACAGATTTGACATTGAAAGGTTAAGAAGAATAAAATACTGAAGCATTTCTGGCAATGACAATAAAGATCCTGAAAACATTTTTCACATTTTGGAAGATAAACTTAAGCTCAGAGTCAATTTCAGAATATGGAGGTTTGAATTCCTATCCTTCCAGGTAACAACCACAAATATAAGTGAATGATATGCACCCACCTGTGATGACCAGTAGCATACTACAGAGCAAAGCTACACTGTCAAGACATGGTAACTGCATAAAAAAAATGTGAATATGTCATACAGCCACCAAGTTGTTACTTGAATGTATAGCCACTGTATATCTATGTGAATTCTTATTCATGTTTATTGGAAAAGGGTTCTATTTCCTAAAAGATAAAAGGATGTGAGATGTTGCATTATGTGTATTATGAATTATAGATGTTGATGCCATAAGCATGATTCATTTTATTTCCCTTGATGCTGTTTTTATACATTTTATTGTTACTAAATTCCGCAATTCTTGATTGTTGACACTGTTAAATGTATAATATATTAACATTTAGTTACAGTTCGTTAAAATGTTTTTGAATCAAAATTTCAATTTAAACATCAGTTAAACTTAGCCAAGTGACAAATCCTTGTCCTGTGAATTCTTTCAGTGATTGTCCTACAGTTCATTCTAAATGATAACAAAAGATATAATGAAAGCATTCTTTTTAAAATAAGTGTGATTGGATTATGAAACTGCTGTTGTCCGGAGGCAAAAAGATGGGGATTAAACGACTACAGAGCTGATAAAATAAATGTACAAAGTTTTCCCGATTTGATTTGAGATGTTCCAATGCAGCATGTTGGAAGTCAAAATTCATAACAGCTAGCCAATCTCTCATAATGTTGTTTATGGTTAGTTGAAGTTTGGAGAAGAGTTGTTATGTTTCACTTGTAGTGTGTGCCTAATTTCACATTTTTGAGATTCTTGCTGAGGTACTGTGGGAACTGATCTATATAAACACCTACTAAGGTCAATTGAAACCTTATTGTTGGTGTTACAATGTCCTTTGGCCACTGCTTGTGAAGTCATGGCTCCACCTCTTGGAGTAAGATCAGGTGAATGAGGACAAGAATTGTTTTTTAAAAAATGTGTAAAGTTTTGGCCTTTCAAAGTGTAACACATGAAAAACGTATTTTTTGAAATAGTGTGAATGTAAAGGCTTGAAATTAATTTTTTTTCCCACTCTTTTTGTTTGACCTTAGCACCCCCACACCCAAAAATCAGCCTGATATGGGAAGAGCTGGATGGGTTCACTTTTGTTGGGTCTGTCACTCCACCACAAAATTCATAAAACAGCCTAACATTTTATAGAAGTATTTACAGTGTAATCGACAGTAATTGAACCAGTATCATAGTCTTTGTTGTAAATACATTGTTTCAAAAATTGATTTTCAGTCTTCCCCCTTTTATTGTTTATTTATTATGCCATTTTCTTTCTTTGCAGAGTGAGACTGTGTCAGTTTGGTGTTTTACACTTAATGCAGTAAACTAAATTAAGATAGTGTTTTCTTTAAACTTGAGTTCTGTCTGCTCATACTAGATGGAGTGGTATTTTCATACCACTGCAGCAAGAACTAACAATTTCCTACATAAGTCAAATTACCACATTCAGTCATTATAAGTCTTCTAATTTGGCTGCTTAAAAGATTAAAAATGTATACTTAGGCATTAGGGCGTCAGCATAGTTTACCATGAGAGGCTTATGCAGCATGGAATGTGGCATACTGCCTCCCTTTCATTTCTATGACAGAACTTTCATAGGAACAATAGTACTTTTGCTTCTCCCAGACAAGAATTTTAAATAATTTTGTCACTAACAGTAAGGTCAAATGCTTTAAAAAGTCTCAAGTTGTAAACATTATTGCCACAGATTAACAAAGATCAGATTTTACATGTGTCTAAAATGTTCAAAATCTATTTTTTTTTGGTAAGGATATGAAAATTAAACTTGGGTCTTCTGAAGATGCCATGTTAAACTTACAAGAAGAGAACACAAACTTGAAGACAAAGATTTGCAATCTGAAGGCTAAACCTGAAAACTCCAGGGCAGACGAGGTGCTTTATTTCAAATAATTATTTCAGTAACTATTCATTTAGTTCATAACCAGTACTTTTGTGTTGTGAAATCATATTTATTATGATTGAAGGATGCTATACAAAAATTGGTGTTTTTTATTGGTACCAGTTGCTTGCAGTATAGGACAAAATCTCCATTTACTGTGAAATTTCCTGAAGAAAGTAAGCCAAGTGTATCAATTGAAAATGTACTGTTAGTGAACCTGCAGTAAGGTTTGAGCACATTTCTTTGAACCCTCTTCTTCCCCTATTCATTGTTGTAAAGGTATCACATCATACAATTTTACCAAATTCCCACTCTGATAATAAAGTTCAGATACAGGGAATATTTGGTTAGTATGCATTAGGTGTTTGAAATTACTGCATAATTAGATGGGGTAAATATTATGCTTTGTAAACAAAGACATTGATCTGTGATATTTATCATTAATCAAATACTGTTATCCTCTAGGTTTCAGTTCTGATTTGTGTAGAATTAAGTGAAATGTACCAATTCTCTCCGTCACATGAAATCAATTCACATTTCTTTCAAAACTGCTCTTAGAAACAGTGTATCAGGAGACAGGAGCAGCTAATTAAAAGGAAATCCCAGAATCTTCTGTTGATCTTTGAATAGCGAAATAGAAAAAAAGAGTGGGCCATTAAGGGAGCTAAAAGAATTTTGCATAGAGGCTATGGCATAGCTGAGATAATAACTTGCTTTGCATCAGTCTGTATCCAGAAAGTAGACTTTGTTCAAACCATAGTGGAAGAATAGGTAGTTGAGATATTTGATGGGCTTAAAATTGAGGAAGAGAAAGTATTGAATAGGCTGGCTACACTTAAAATTGATAAGTCACCAATAATCTGAAGGCCCAGGCTACTGTTCTGGAGACATGGCAAATGGCGAAATTTGAATTCAATGAATGAATCTGGAAATAAAGGCTAGTCTAGTGGTGACCATGAAACAATTGTCAACTCTTGGGAAAAAAAATGTATCTGGTTAATTAATTTCCTTCATGGAAGGAACCAGCTATCCTTATCTAGTCGGGCTTAAATATGACTCCAGACCCACAGCAACTGTTACAAAATCTAAAGAAAGAAAGTCAACTGATTGAGTCTCCTCAGAAGATTGGGAGAGCTGCCTCATAGAATCGTCAGTCAACAGCCTGATATGTAAACCTTGAAAAGAACACACAAAGACTTGTGTAGTGGATGGGCATGTTGTAGATGAAATTTAATGCAGATATGTATAGTGCAGTGATTCCTTTGGCAAGAAGAATGAATAGAAGAAATGTAAAACAAAGGGCTTAATTTTATGGGGAATCAGGGCAGAGAAATTCGAAAGTATGTGTGCACAATTAGTTGCCATTGACATGACAAGTTTAGAGCGTGTTTAATGAAACACATGAGGCTATATAGGGACATAGAGTATAAAAACATGTAAGGTATATAAAACGTGTATAAAACATTGACTTAGTTTCAACAGTGTTGTGTCCAGTTCTGAATACCACGTATTCAGAAAGATCTGCAGGTATTAGAGAGGATGCAACAAAGATTCGTGGGAATGTTTCCAGCGATGAGAAATTTCAGTTACATGGAAAGATTGTAGCAGTATAGCTGTTCTCCATGGAGAAGAGAAAGTTGAGAGTAGATTTGATAGTAGTGTTCAAGATCGTGAGAGATTTGGACAAAGTAGATAGGAAGGAACTGTAGCTATTGCTGGAAGTATCCAGAGCCAAAGAAAACTGATTTAAGAAATTAAGAAGAAATGGTGAGTTGTAGAAAATCTGTTCATACAGTGAGTCTTTAAGATCTGGAGTGCTTTGCCTGACAGTGTGAAGGGGAGGATTCAGTTGTGGCTTTCAAAACAGAATAGGGTAATTATTTGAATAACAAAAAATTGTAGGGCTGCTGGGAAAAGGCAGAGGAATGGGCCTCATAGAGTTTCTCTTACACGGAGCTAACATGGACATGATTAACAAAATAGCCTTCTTCTGTATTGCATCTATTCTATGACTGATCATCAACTGACCACATTAAAACCCAGTCGCTGTAGTGATTGTTGGTTTATACATTGCAAGGTCCCTAAACAGCAATAGATGATAATGAGATATTTTGTTGTAATGAAGTTGGCTGAGGGATGAATGTTGGCCAACATACCTTCATGATTCCTGTTTAAGTTCCCTGATATTTTTCCAAAACTGCCATGGTATTGTATGTCCATCTGAGATGGAAGACAGGACCTCAGTTTAATGTTTCATTTAAAAAAAAGCTCTTCTCAGTTTTGTGGAGAGCTGTCAGACAATATTGTGTGCTCAAGTCTCTGGATTGAGACTGTGTTATGATCCCTTCTATTGTTAAGACTGCACAAGTCACATTGCAAAATGTAACCTATCTTGACAAATCATAAATTTTACTTTTGCATTATGGTTAACATTGTGGTCAATCACTGAATCTGTTAATATGAGAATGCCAATGTGCTTTTAACAAACCGATATCAAAGCTCAATGTACAGAAGTAAGGAAAAAAACTGTGTTATATAAGACAATTTGGAAAGATTTTATTATAAACAAGAAAAAGAAAGCTATCAACCGTTCTTCCCAGCACTCAACCCTACTGGAGTATGTCTTCAATTTAACTTGGTACTCAACTGAAAAGGTTGGAAGCAACTCCTTTTGGTGAATTTCTGCAGATTTGCAAGATTTGATTCTCTCTGTTTCTGTGTCCTCCTGAGCCACACAGAGATAGGCTAAGTCACTAACCTTTCCTCACTGAACACTAAGGAAAGATCAGTACGTTTTCCAGTCCTGTTTGCTTGGACTGCTAAAACAGCTTAAGATTTCATTCTTGTTCTAATGGCCTAGAGACTACCAAAACAAAATTCTCCTCTGCTGGCATAGATTTGTTTTTTCTCTGAACTAGACTTGCTTGTGGCCAGTTTGTCTTTCTGGGTTGTTAATCCTAAATTAGTAAACTCTTCAACAACTATGTCTCCAAGTGGCTTGCTTGGGCATTTAGCTTAAATTGCATGATTTGTTAAAAAGGTTGTTTTGACCCACTGCTAAATAAAATGAGTTTTTGAACTTTTAAAAAAATGTTAACTTCACTGAACTGAAAACCAAAAAATCCAAGTTCCCAAATTACATTATAAACTTTAATCTCAACTGGAATTCAGAATCTTCTGACTTGGAGACAACACTTATATCATTGAATGAAGGCTTCCAGGAAGGAATTCAACTACAACTGTGTCATGAAGTTCTGTTAATAATCATAGACAAATTGTTTCAAACCAATTCGTGCTTTCCTGGTTATTTATTTATGTATAGATTCTGTTTTATTATCGTCTGCTTTTATTTTTTAAATTATCAGCCATTTTCATTTCAACGTAGTCCTGAAGTTAGTAGGTGTCCAATAATTGGCCATAATTCAGAACTTTTCCAAATCATTGGCATGACATCAGCCATGCATATTGCAATTATTTTTGCTGCAGACAAGCACATAAAGTTGTTATTTTACAGACTGAAGGCAATTATAACTAATATTTTATAATAGGTCTAGAAATATTAAAAGGGAAGGTACTTTCCTGCACGTGTGACAAGCATTGCAATTTGAGTAGAATAAACTAGATGTTCTCATGTGACTGGATATTATTTGTTAAAAGAAGGAAATTGATCACTTATTTTCAACAAATACACATAGCATGAATTGTATTTAATTTGAATGGGGCTAAGTAAAAATGTGGAGACAACCTTAATGCTACTGAATCAGTCATAAGAGCTATCTTTCTTCATTTATTACAAGTCCTTATCCTGATGTTTGTCTCGAGGGAGATGTATTAGTTTTATGGCCCATATACCCAGGTTCTGTTTTTTGATAATTAACTAATGGAGCTGATGTGAATATTTGATTGCATGCAATTTCAATAACTGTTGCTAGATTTATTGTATATAGTCAAGAACTGGTAAAAGTGAATTTATTTCCCATTCCTCTTGCATACAATTACAAATTAGCATTGAACATTAATATTCAGACTCTTAGATCTATTCAAGTAACTAATGAAATGTCCATTGGCAAAATTCATAAATTTAATTTCAAGATGGCAGCCTTTCTATATTTGGTTCTGCTACAAATACTTTGCATTGAACATACTTTAAAAAATATTGACATGTGCATTTCCTCAAAATGTAGTTGTGTATTTTTCAAAGTCACAAGTTATTCAGCTGAACAGAAACCAGTGGAATTCTTTGACTGTATTGAAAGCTATCGAAACTGTTCCTAAAAGTAAAGCTAAGTCACTGAATCTTGAATTATGCAAATAGGATTCATGAAATGTGGACATCAGTAGATAAGCCAGCATTTATTGCCCATTTCTGATACCATGGAGAAGTCAGAGCTGAGCTGCTGTCATGAACTACAGCTATTCTTGAGGTGTAGGGACACCCATAGTGCTGTTAGGAAGGACGTTCCAGGAATCTGAACTGGTTACCATTAAGGAACTGTGCTACGTTTCCAAGTCAGGATGGCATGTAACTTGGATGGGAACTTGCAGGTGGTGATGTGCCTATTACATCTGCTACCTTTGTCCTTTTAGGTAGTAGAGATTGTGGATTTGGAAGGTAGTGTCAAAGGAAGTTTGGAAAATTAATGTGACCTGTATCAATAAGGGTGGCCTGCTCAGGCATGATAATGGACCAGAATAGCTTTCAGGAGTTTGTATTGAAAGGAGTCGTACCAACTCACTGCTTTAAACAGTCAGACAGAGAAGTCAACATTCTTTGATAAATTGGGTGCTTACAGATCTTGCTGGTGAGAAAAATAAAAGATTTTCTACCTGGAAGCACATTAAATTCGATTGTGTCAAGAAGAAAACTCATAGCATGTAGTAGAACAGTGTCGCTGGTTGAACTTAGGAAGTGAACTTGTTACAAGTCTGATATGAGAGGACTTCCCAAACTTGCCAGTCCCCAGGATAGATATTTTATCTGCAAATTTGGCTGGTAAGAAATTGTCCCCTGCAAACAGAAATAGGACAGCTCAGATAGGTTGGAAGGCTGGAGAATGTCAGCAGCAAGTAGCAGGAAAGCTGAGCACTGAAAGAAGGTCAGAAGCCCGTCAGGGGGTAGTAAACCTGCAAATCAATTCAGATGTATGTGAATGAGGCACAACAGATCCAGAAGGAGTGAAAAGGCCCTGAGTTTGGCCAAAAGCCAAAAATCGCTGGGAAACGTGAAAAAAGGTTTTGGCGAAGATTTCTAACTCGTCTTGTGGGTGAGGTTGCTGACTTGCTCACCGAGCTGGCTTGTTTTCATTGAGATGTTTCGTCACCATGCTAGGTAACATCATCAGTGAGGCCTCCGATGAAGCGATGTTGTTCTATTCCACTTAGAATTTATACTGTCTGGTCTGTTATGGTGAGTTGTGTCATTTCTGATTCTGTTCTACATGGGTTTGCATATGGGGTCCAACTCTGTATGTTTGTTGATTACATTATTTATGGGTTGAGAACCATACCTCTAGGAATTCCTGTGCGTGTCTATGTTTGGCTTGGGCTACTATGGTTACCTTGTCCCAGTTAAACTGATGGCCTTCATTGTCTGAGTGTACTGATATCAGGGAAAGTTTGTCATGTTGTTTTGCTGCTAGCTAATGTTCATGTATTCTGATGTCTAGTTTCCTTCCTGTCTGTCCGATATAATGTTTGTGGCAGTCGTTGCATGGTATTTTGTAAACCACATTCGTTCTGCATGTTGTGGGAATGGGGTCTTTAATCCTTGTGAGTGTTTGTTGTAGAGTGACTGTGGGTTTGTGTGTTACGATAATTCTTAGTGGTTGTAGGAGTCTTGTCAGTTCTTGATGTAGGACAGTGTGGCCAGTGTGTTAGGGTGTACTGTGTCCTCTTGTTGTTGTCTATTTATTAGGCACCTATGGATGAAATTGCAGGGATATCTGTTCGTAGCGAAGATTTTGTATAGGTGCTCTTCCTCTTCCGTGTGTAGTTCTGGCATGTTGCAGTGAGTGGTGGCCCGTTTAAATAATGTACTAATACAGCTTTGTTTGTGGACGTTGGGGTCCAGAAACAGAAGCTCATTGTTGTTTTCTTCTCTTGTGATGTTTCCGTTTCTGGACGGCAGAGTTGAACGTATGACCAGTGGGGAGTTCCAAACCTCAGTACACAGGAAATCACCCCACGCTGACCAAATCCCTAACTTCCACAGCAACCACCCCAACAGCCACAAACAAAGCTGTGTTAGGACACTATTTAAACGGGCCACCACTCACTGCACTGCAACATGCCAGAATAACACAGGAAAGAGGAGGAGCACCTATATAAAATCTTCGCTATGAATGGATATCCCTGCAACTTCATCCATAGGTGCCTAATAAACAGACAACAATGGAGGACACAGTATGCCCTAACACACTGGCCACGCTGCCCAACTTCAGGAACATATCAGAACTGACAACAAGACTCCTAAGACCACTAGGAATCATGGTGGCCTACAAGCCCACAGCCTCTCTACGACAAACACTTACAAAGATTAAAGACCCTATTCCCACAACATGCAGAACCAACGTGGTTTACAAAATACCATGCACTGACTGCTACAAACATTATTTCAGACAGACAGGAAGGAAACTAGCCATCAGAATACACAAACATCAGCCAGCAGCAAAATGGCATGATGAACTCTCCTTAATATCAGTACGTTCGGACAATGAAGGCCATCAGTTTGACTGGGACAACGTAACCATAGTAGCCCAAGCCAAACACAGGCATACACAGGACTTCCTCGTGGCATGGTTCTCAACCCATAAATAATGCAACTAACAAACATATAGAATTGGATCCCATATACAAACCCATACAAAATAAAACTGGAAAATGACACTACTCACCATAAGAGACCGGGCAGTATAAATTCCAAATGGAGTAGAACAATATCGCTTCAGCGGAGGCCTCACTGATGATGTTACCTAGCATGGTGATGAAACATCTGAACAAAAACAAGCCAGCTCAGTGAGCAAGTCAACAACCTCAAAGGTGAAAAACCGTTACAGGCCAGAGACCCAGAGATTAGGTTAACAGATACTTTGTAGTTTATGCAGAAGTGTAGAGTTGAGGTTAAAATCAAATCAGCCATAATCTTACTGAATGGCAGAGCAGGCTGAAAGGTCCAAGTGGCCTTCACTTACTCTTCCTTTATAAGAGGACCAGTGGCGTTACCAAACATGCCAGGAGGAAGTGAAGCGAAGCCTTACTTTAGTGACAAGTGCTGCTGGGGAGTATAGTGGGAACTGAACACCCACCTGACGATAGTATTGTTTCAGGGTCAATGGATCAGGTTAGGGACAAAGTGCTACAACACAGGGATAACAAGCCAAACCAAATCAGCGTCACTCTCACTGGATTCACAACACACTGAAAGGAAAACATTCCATGACCCTCAAAATTACTCAATTGTTCCTAATCAGACTTTACAATTAACAGATCAAGTTTATAACTTAAACAAAAATCAACAATTTATTATTAAGAATCTAATTTTAGCAAAACACAGATAAACTACAATACAATCTAATTAATGTCTATGAGCTAGACCGAGCCTTCTTTGATCATAAATCCCCACTTTTATACACGGACAGACAGAAAACAACAGTTAAAGGATAAATTAAGAAAAGAAAATTAAAAGATTGTAACTTGTCAGTTCAATAACCATTTCAATTGTGCATATCAGACCTTCATGAAATCCTTATAGGTCCATTTCTCTTGCTTAAATTCTGAAATCACTGGTAAATGCAAACAGCTTTCGCAAGCCTCTGATTATTTCTTACAGACTGGGATTCTTTTTACAGAACTTTCAACAAGTCTGTTACTGGAGAACAACTAGAGAGAGCAAAAGTCCAAAACAACCCCATTACAGAAGCTTCCAAAACAAAACTGGCTCCTGCTCAAAACCAGTCAACACCAGTTCACCCTTTTTTTGCTTTGCTTTTCAACGTTTTTGTGGTTGGCTGGCCAGTGCCAGTCTTCCCTTGGTCAACCGATTCAATGTCTAACCAGCTGCCGATCCCTGAGTACAGCAGCATCCCCATGCTGAAATGTCCACGAGTTTCTAGAGAAATAGTTAGCCTGCATTATCTTTCCAGCAACAAACATCTGTCTTTTGTTCTGTCCTTTTTCTTTTTAAAACCAGCTGCTGTTCAATTCTCACTACAACTCACAGTTCCAAACCAAAACTGAGGAAAATAAAAAGAAAAATAGACATGATCTCATCAAAGCCCAATACAGAAACAAAAGTGAAGGGAGCATAGCAGACACCATTGTTAGAGTTCACTGAGGGCAGTCTGTAAGTTAATTACAGAATTACCAACTGTTAGATTCAAGGAGCAGAACTAAGTCGCATACTTCAACTTGACAAATCAGATTGATGCATAGTTAAATGGGAGTGACTGAATGAAGCAAATCTAATCATTGTACAGGAGGGAAACCGCAGATTACCACTCACCAGCTATACAGAAATCAATTTTTTAAAAAATGCCTGAATCCAGTACATGTGTGATAGAATTGGGCAATAAATTGTTAAAACTTTGGAATGTGGCACAGCCCACAGACCCAACTCCAACAACTGACATGTAGGCAAGTTTTAATTCATGTTAGAACAAAGAGAATGAATGTAGAATGTGTGTGTTGTCCTCCTGGTTCAATTGAGGCATTCAGGTTATCAATGTGCAAGGGTGTGGGGAAAGGACAGGAGAATGGCTGTAGGTAATGATGCTTATTTAGAGAGCTGGAATGGTCACAATGGGCAAAATCACCACCTCCTGTAGAACAACACCTCTGTAATTCACTCAAGAAAACCTTGGAATTGGCTCTTTCATTTTCAGTCTGATTATACTATGTTTAATTGAAGTGTGCTAGCTAGATAATGAAAAACAAAACCAAAACTATTTGCTGCAGCTGACCGAGAGGAGATTGAAATGGAAGGGAGATGTGACCCCTCCTCACCTGGTTGTGATATTATTTTGACGAAGAACAGGGGGATTATACCTGGTGTCCTGGCCAATATTTATCCCTCAATGAAAATAACAAAGACATGTTACCTGGTCATTATCTCAGTGCTGTTTTCGGGAATTTGTGGCATATGAATTAGCTACCTTATTTCCTTCATTTGAACAGCGATCATGTTTTAAAAAAATACTCCATTGGCAGCAAAGTGCTTTGAGGCATGCAATGGTACAGATGGCTGCAGTATGTGTACAAAATATTTTATATTTCCTTAAATCATTCCTCTTGCTAAAATTTTTCGGACTTGCCAATATGCGTTGAAATCTCCTCTGTACCTTTTCCTTGTGCAGGCAAATCCTTCTAAAAATGTGGTGAACAGAGGTATATGCGATACATATTTGTGACGCATTACATTTTCCTAACTCATCTACATGCTGACAATAATGACCCCTTGTCTTGAAACTATCATTGTTGTTGACTGCATGACAAAATCTGAACGTAATTTTGGACTGAATTATAAGGAAGCAATTATAATCACGCTTTGTCTGCATATTTTTACAAAGCGTTTTTGTTAATTAATTGTATGAGCACTTGCGTATGAACTGTACAAAATGTATAAACAAAATAAGGAGCTGTAGGATCTGTTCGTGAACAGCATACAATGCTCCCTTGACCTGGCTCAAAACACATCTATTTGTCATTCTCATGCATAGAGTTACGTTATTACCTCATTACATCTTCCCCCAATTTTTCTGTCACTGGCTATTGGCAAAAATGCTGCTATTTCCATTTACAACTTCTCTGGATCCATTTTTGGCTTCTTGCTCATTGTGTGAACATCTAATTTTGCTTTGCATCATCATCCCTTTTGTAACTTAGCCTCTCCTGTTTGCTGCCGAACTTTCTTGTTTGTTCTTGCCCTCTTTCCCTGATGTGCTATTGTATTCACTTTAAGTTTGTTAGGCCTCTAGTCTTTTAAGGTTCTAATGAAGAGACGTTGGCCTGAATTTTAACTTTCATCCGAACTCACAGCAGAGGAGGCTGATAGTGTTTCAGACACCAGAAGTTTCAGCACCATGTTTGTCAAGAGCCTTTTGGCACAGTTTGAGTGAAGAGAAGTAATGGTGATGCAAGAGGCTAATGTTTAGAATAGACCTAGTCTCCAAATACTTGAGCATTAGAAATAGAGAGATAAAGTTTTCCCAACTACCTGGTGAAAGAAGTGCATAGATGACACGCTGTTGCAGTGAAATATAATGATTAGCATAATGATGATCAGGAGCCGTCCTAATCCTGTCAATTCTAGAACGTCGCTTTCACCTCCATAGGTTCTACAAGCATCCTTCAGGACATGATGCCAGAAAAGCCCAAAGACTCTTCAGAGGAAGTTATTCACTCCGAAAATGCACTGTAACACAATTGATGTACACCCTTTAACCGCTCATATGTGGTGGGGCTGCCAAAACCGAAAGTTCGATTGTCACATGGTAATGCATGCATCATTAATGAGCAGGAAAGGTTTTGGACACTGCTGCAGCAATGGAGAGTGCCATCTCATGACATAAGACTCCTAACTCTTCTGAGTGGATTGCTGAATAGATGGTGTGGCCTGGTGGCTGATGACAAATAGGACTTTTTTGAAGGAACAGTGGGAAAAACCTGAGGTGCTGTCAGCCTTTCTGGAGACACTAAAGTAAATTGCAAGAGTCTGCCTCAAGTATGAATCCCATGATTCTCCGGCTTTACGCTGATGTCTGTGTCAGTGAAAAGAATGGTCACCTGCATTCAGTATCAGATGCGGCAGGTAACAAATGCGTTTTGACTGTCATTGATACCTAGCACATCCAAACTGCTGTCTTAAATAGGATTGACAATAACCTTGTCTTGGCCATTCGGTATCTTACCAACGTGCTTGTCAGCTCTCATCTAGCTGAAGTGTGACTGAGCCATGAAAGTGAGGATGGAGAAAGGGGTATGGAAGTAACATTTCTGGTCATAGCACTACCATTCCTTATGTCAAAGTGTTGAAGGCTGCCTCCTGCATCGAGGACCAAGTCTGACTATGCACAGGTGCAGGAAAGGCAATCCTTGATGGGATCATTCTAGGCTCCAAAACCCAAAAGGCATTGACCAAGAGCATTTGAACCATTGATGTAAGGAAATGAGCCATCTGCCTCTAGCTCTGATAGAAACACAGGGGTTGTATGACCTAGCACTAGAAAAAAAGATACAAATATTTGCAGTCACAGAAAAATACTCCATTGAATGTTCGAGACTGTATTCCATTGTCACACTTCTGTTTAATATTTCAACCATAAGCATTGTTTCAAAGCACCATTGTCTTCCTCACCATTTTTGCCATCACCTGCCAAGTGTTCTTCTGCTTTGTGAAGAATAAAAACCAGGCAGTGGGTGTCTGTGAGAGTGATGAATTGTTGCTTCAGCTGTGTCTGCTGTGTACTAGGGTCTGGTGATTGCACAAATCATTTAGAATTGGTATGCCAGATGGTCACATTGCCTCAGATTAGCTTAAAGTGCTGGAATCAGTCTGCTTTGGGCATCCATGGTGGCTCAGTGAATTCTACAGTCCCCTCATCACTTAAGGCTTCTCTTCTTCCTCCAACTCTTCCTATTCTTCTTCTTCTTTTGCACATGCAGAGTGCTAGTTACTTTCTTCCTCCTGGAACACCAGACGACACTGCAGCACAATCTGCTATGAAGGGCAGCTTACCATTATCATTATGGAAACCCTTGCTGCGGCGATCTGAAGGATCCCCTTGACCTGTTTAGACTTTTGAATCGTATTTTCAGCATCATGATTGATTTCTCAGTCAAAATTTCAATGATCATGTTGTATTTTTCCTGAATGTAAGTGGCTCCTCCCAGGTATTTGACAATAGCCTTCTCTCTAAGAAACCATCTGATGACCTGAGTTGTGAATATTTGTGTAACACTTGATTATCACAGAATGAATGTATCAAACCAGCTCCTTGTAAATCTTGCTCAGAGATGATGATCGTTTGCTTAATGCATGCCAACTAAACAGTTGGCATCTGCATATTAATTGGTGACCTGGGTAGGTTGCCCCGATTGACGCATGTGAAATCTGTGGCTTTCTGTGCCTGTGGATATCCAGCCCATGCAGCAGATCCAAGTGTCCACTTATTCTACCTGAGCCAATCAGAACAAAGTGTCACTGTGAGATCCAGTTAAGGCTGCAGGTTGTGAGCTTGTGCTAATATTATTGGCAGAGCCCTGGGAGAATCTGGAGATAAAGAAATTAAGTGTTTAATGGCCCTGAGCACCATGGGCCATATGTGCCGACTTGGTTCATGTACTAAGGATTTTCTTCCGGGAAGCTGCAAATATTAGTGACCATTTTCCAGGATGCCTGAACCTTCTGAAACCTGATGATTAATCATGTAATGAAAGCTATGCTGTGCCTGGATCCCTATGTTTGGGGTACTGCCTCCTCGGTGCACATTCCCTTTGTCTTGAGAAGTGACAGGTCATTGAGAAGAAGACTGGTTCAACTCTTGCAGGTATTGTTTTTGCTGCTCATCATCTGAGGTCTAACAGAACTGCACAGTGGCTCCCGTGCTGCTGTGTAGGCTGGCAAACAGCGGGTTGCTCAGGACAAAGGCAAAAATGCCCACACTTATAGAAATTAGCTTCAAAGCAATGAAAACACTCTTAGAACATGTCCTATGAACAAAAGCCTTTCATTTGGACAAGGAAACAGATGTCAAATCTCAGACTGTAAAACCTAACTTGCCTGTTAGCTGCTTGAACCTGTCAGTTTCCAGTCTTCTCACCTTATTTTGCTTTGCAAGTTTCAGGAAGCCTGGAAAACCTGCGCTGTTTAAGTTAAAGGCAGAATCTGAGGTTAAAACTGCACTTAAACTGCCATTTAACATGTTCAATTAGGCCCACCTTGCCCACAGGTGTTTCTCTTGAGCTGAAGAACTAGCTCAGGTTAAAAATGAAAATCAATAGGCTTCTGCCAAATCTCAAGTTATCAATTTCGGATGCACTTAATAAAATAGACTGGATTAAAATTCTTTTGTTAATCCTTTCTCCTTTCATATATGCTGCTTAAAATACTGAGTATTTCCAGCAATTTCCACTGTTAAGACCACCCTTTTTTGTTTTCCTTTATTTTGGATTATGGGTCAAAATGGACAAAAAAAGAGCTGTTTTAAACAGTTAAAGGACTGTGGAAGGAGTTGTTGCACTTTGGAAGCAAGTTACTGAAACTCATTGTGAGTTCTGTTTATGCTATTGCTTTGTTCAAGCAGCAGAGGTAGATGTCCAAGATGCCACAGCACCATGTGTCTGTGGAGAGTCAGGTTCATCCAGAGGTAGGTTACTGATTGATTTGTGCAATTGGGACCAGTCTTAGAGGCAAGGAGTCATCAGCATGACAACAGCTGTCTTGGCCCTGAGTAGGTGGATAAAAACTATGTGAGCAATACACAAGGGGGAGAAGGCTCCAGGCTACAACAGGTAATGGCTTTCTCTTTTAGTCTCTCACTGGAAACATGACTGCAAGGTAACTACCTATGGAAACTGAACATCCAAGGGTATTCAGTATTTGGGAAGGACAGACAAAAAGGAAAGAGCAGTGGCATTGTGTTGATGATTAAAGAGGATATAAGCATAATATTGAGGAAGGATATTAGCTCAGAATCTATGTATGTAGTACTGAGAAATGAAAATGGGCAAAAAACATTTGTGGAGGTTGTATACAATCATAGAGTCATGGAGATATACAGCACAGAAACAGACCTTTTGGTCCAACTCGTCCATGCTGACCAGATATCCTAATTAAATCTAGCCCCACTTGCCAGCATTTGGCCCCTGTCCCTGTAATCCCTTCCTATTCAAATGCCTTTTAAATGTTGTAATTGTACCAGCCTCCCCTACTTCCTGTGGCAGCTCATTTCATTTACACACCACCCTCTGCGTGAAAAAGTTGTCTCATAGGCCCCTTTTAAATCTTTCCCCTCTCACCTTAAACATTTGTCTTCTAGTTTTGGACCACCCCACCCTGGGGTAAAGACCATGTCTATTTACCTCATTCATGCCCCTCATGATTTTACAAACCTCTATAAGGTCATTCCATAGCCTCCGAAACGCCAGGGAAAATAACCCCAGTGTATTCACCCTCTCCCTATAGCTCAAACAGGCACCATCCTTGTAAACGAGATAACAAGCATGAGGCTGGATGAACACAGCAGGTCAAGCAGCATCATAGGAGCAGGAAAACTTGATGTTTCGGGCCTAAACCCTTCACCAGAAATGGTGATGAAGGGTTTAGGCCCGAAACGTCAAGTTTTCCTGCTCCTATGATGCTGCTTGACCTGCTGTGTTCATCCAGCCCCATGCTTGTTATCTCGGATTCTCCAGCATCTGCAGTACCTTTTATCTCTGATACAATTTTAACCCCACTGCGAAGCCTCTTCTAAGGATGCCTACCCTGAAGAAGTTACCCTCCTCCATCCGGACAAACTTCAGGGAATCTCTCTCCCACTGCAACTCTTTCATAATCTCTTCGGCCTTGAAACTGCTCGACCACGTCCTGAAGCAAACCAGGTACTACAGCCACATCACCTTTCTTAGCACCTGCCTACGGAACCAGATCATCCCCAATGGACTACAATCCACATTCAAGCCTTCCCAATTTGGCCCCAACTGTGACAATATCTACATGGAGAACATTGAGGCCCTCCAGAAGCGCTTCTCCCTGCGACTCCTGAAACACACACTTGCAGCAATGCGCAGGCATCTGCAGGCACCATTTCTAATGAAGGGTTTAGGCCCGAAACGTCAAATTTTCCTGCTCCTATGATGCTGCTTGACCTGCTGTGTTCATCCAGCCCCATGCTTGTTATCTCGGATTCTCCAGCATCTGCAGTACCTTTTATCTCTGATACCATCCTTGTAAATCTTTTCTGAACCCTTTCAAGTTTCGCAACATCCTTCCTACAGCAGGGAGACCAGAACTGCGCGCAGTTTTCCAACAGTGGCCTAACCAGTGGTCTGTACAGTTGCATCATGACCTCCCAACTCCCATATCCAATGCATTGATTAATAAAGGCAAACATAGCAAACGCCTTCTTCACTATCCTACCTACCTGTGACTCCACTCTCAAGGAACTATGAACCTGCACTCCAAGGTCTCATTGTTCAGCAACACTCCCCAGGACCTAACCATTAAATGTATAAGTCCCGCCCTGATTTGCCTTTCCAAAATGCAGCACCTCACGTTTACCTAAATTAAACTCCATCTACCACTCCTTGGCCCATTGGCCCATCTGATGAAGATTATGTTGTACTCTGAGGTGCTCCTACTGTCCACCATACCTTCAATTTTGGTGTCATCTGCAAGCTTACCAACCATACCTCCTATGTTCACATCCAAATCATTTACATAAATGAAGAAAAGCAGTAGACCCAGCTCCGATCCTTGTGGCACACTGCTGGTCACGGGCCTCCAGTTTGAAAAGCAACCCTCCACCCCCATCCTGTCTTCTACCTTCAAGCCAGTTCTGTATCCAAATAGCAGTTCCTCCTCTATCTTGTGTGATCTAAGCATGCTAACCAGTCTGCCAGAGGAACCTTGTCAAGCACCTTACTGAAGTCCATTAAGATCACATCCACTACTCTGCCCCTATCAGTCCTCCTTCTTACTTCTTCAGAAAACTCAATCAAGTTTGTTAGACATGATTTCTCACGCACAAAGCCATATTAACTATCCCTAATTAATCCTTGCCTTTCTAAATACATGTAAATCTTGTCCGTCAGGATTCCCTCCAACAACTTGCTCACCATTGATATCAGGCTCACCGGTCCATAATTTCCTGTCTTTTCCTTATCACCTTTCTTAAATAGTGGCACCACGTTAGCCAACCTCCAGTCTTCCGGTACCTCGCCTATGGCTATCGATGATACAAATATCTCAGCAAGTGCCCAGCAATAATTTTTCTAACTTCCCACAGAGTTCTAGGGTACACCTAATCAGGTTCCGGAGATTTATCTACCTTTATGCATTTTAAGATGTTGAGCACCTCCTCTGTAATATGGACATTTTTCAAGATGTCACTGTTTATTTTCCCATATTCTTCATCTTCCATATGCTTCTCCACTGTAAATACTGATGCAAAATATGTGTTTAGTATCTCGTCCATTTCCTGCGGTTCCACGCATAAATGGCCTTACTGATCTTTAAGGGACCCTATTCTCTCCTTAGTTACCCTTTTGTCCTTAATGTATTTGTAGAATCCCTTTGAATTCTCCCTAACCCTATTTGCCAAAGCTATCTCATGTCCCCTTTTTGCCCCCCTGATTTCCCTCTTAAGTATACTCCTACTTCCTTTATACTCTTCTAGGGAATCACTCGATTTCTGCTGTCTATACCTACCATATGCTTCCTTGTTATTCTTGACCAAAACCTCAATTTCTCTAGTCATCCAGCATTCCCTACACCTACCAGCCTTGCCTTTCACACTAACACGAACATACAGTCTCTGGACTCTTGTTATCTCATTTTTGAAGGCTTTTGAATCAACTTTTGAAAGTTCTTGCCTTATACCATCAAAATTGGCCTTCCTCCAGTTTAGAACGTTAACTTTTAGATCAGGTCTATCCTTTTCCATCACTATCTTAAAACAAATAGAATTGTGGTCACTGGTCCCAAAGTGCTCCACGAATGACACCTGGGTCACCTGCCCTGCCTTATTTCTCAAGAGTAGGTTCTGTAGTAGGTACATTCACATGTAGAATACCAAACTGCACTGGTGATGTTGGGAATGTCATTAAACAGGAAGTCAGGAATGCATGTGGGAAACGAACATCTGTAATTATGGGTGACTTCAATGTGCATGTAGATTGGGCAAATCAAATTAGTCACGGTACTATAGAGAAGGTATTTCAAGTTTTCTGGACAAATATGTTGAGGAACCAACTAGAGAACAGGCCATCTTAGACTAGGTGTTGTGCAATGGAAATAAAATGTAGTTGTGAGAGGCTCCTTGGGATGAGTGACCATGATGTGATAGAATTTTCCATCAAGACAGAGAATGAGGTAGTTGATTCTGAGATAGGGTCCTGAATCTTAATAATGGAAACTACAATTGTAATGAGGCATGAGTTGGCTGTGATGGTTTGGGAGATGTTACTGAAAGGGATGGAAGTGAATAAGCAATGACAAACATTCAAAGAATGAATGGGTGAACTGCAAGAAATACTTATTCCTGTCTGGTGCAAGAATTCAAAGAGAACAGGGGTCAAATGTGGCTTATGAGGGAAGTTAGTGATGTATTAGAATAGAAAAAGGCATAAAATTGACAAGAAAAGAAACAATAGACCTGAGGATTAGGAACAAGTCTGTATGTGTGTGTCGGGGATTTAGAATAGGTTCGTAGTAGATTTGAATGTTCATAATTCAAGCTTTGTTTGCCGGTAGCTAACATTGACATCTTAATAAGATATAGTAGTTTTCTGGTAAGTACAGAAATGTGGCCAGTGTTTTTTGTTAACCTGAGATTATCAGGCAGAAGATTAGGGACTTTGTGTAATTTGCTTAAAACTTTAACTTTTATGAAAACTCTGGGAGTAATGGCCCTTGAATATAAACATATTTCTAAATTGAGAAATTGGAGGCTCATCTGGGTTGTTCTTGAAACAGAGATAATGAAGATTTGGGTACGTATCAGAGGTAGTGATATAGGATTAAAAAAAACACCAGATTCTGCACCGCAGATTAGTATTGGCCCTGAAAACTATAAAGGACTTGGAAGAGATTACAAAAGCCAGGTTAAGTGAATTGTTAATGTGTTGGGAGTGGAATTTCTTGCTAAAACTAAGAAAGCAGGCATAATCAAAGGACTAACACATCATTTGGGTTTGGTAGAAATACAGGAGAGACTGTGTACATTAGTTAGCGAAACATCAGAATTGATTCAAATTCAGTTGCAGTTGAAGTCAATTGAGCATGAGGAAAAATGAGATAGAGTGGAATATTAAAAGACAAGAAATGGAAATGAGAAAACTAGAATTTAGAATTGCAAAGGGAGAGAAGAAAAAAAGAGAGCGCAAGTATAAGTTTAGAATACTGCAATTTTAAAAAAAAGCTCATAAATGCAAACATAATCTCTGATGCCGAGAATCCTAGTCATAATCTGAAGTCCAGAAGGGGAATGTTTAAATCTGTATAGGCCATACCAAAATTTTGAGGTGAAGGACGTGGAGGTATTCTGTACATCCATTGAGAAAATAGCAAGATATATGGATTAGCCAGAGGAAAACTATACATTGACAGTGCAGAGTAAATCGACAGGTGAAACACATGAAACGTCTGTTTCACTGTCAAAGGATATTTAAGGAGTTAAAAGACCTATACCGGCTGATTACATGTTTGTGCCAAGGCATGTACGCAATGATTTTAGAATTTAAGGAAGCAACCTGATCAAAATTATATTGAATTTTAAAGGGTTAACCAAAGAACTTCTGACAGGTAGAAATGAGCATGAGATGTTGAAACCATGTATGAATTTCTTACGGAGGTCATTCTCTTGGAAGAATTTGAAAACTCAGTATTTTCTATACTAGTTAACAGTTATATGGGGATCCATAAAACTAAACCATTTTTCTGTCACCCTCATAAATTTGAAAGGGAAAGAAAGTGGTAGAGTGAAAGGAGATCAAGTAGCCAAGAGAATGGAAGGATTTCCCCAAGATATCCCATTCAGGTCAGAAAGGAAAGTATAGAGGCAAGATATGATAACTGAAGGACTAAGAGATTGTGTTGTAATAAAGTGGGACACATTTGTTTGGAATACTGGAAGTTGTAAGGGAAGCCTTTGAGACTTTTTGGATTTCATAAGTGTGAGTCCAAAGGGTATTCAAGGGGAATGCCATAGGTCAAATTGTAGTTTTAACTACTAGCAAGAGACCAGAAGTAAACATTGCAGTGAGTGGAAGAAAAATGAATAGGGTAGATAAGTGGTATAAAGAATTTTTGTCTATGGGAAAGATTACTTCTCTTTCTTCAAATGATGCAGCCAAACCCCTAACTATATTAAGAATATAGGAGCTACTCAAACTCATTGCTGAAAAGGATTTAGCTTTACCTCCAGAGAATTCAATGAAAGCCAAAGTGTTAGTATATAGGATATGTGGAAAGTATAAATCACTCGGAGATAGCAAGAACTGCAAATGCTGAAGTTAAAGACAGCAGTGTGGAGCTGGAGGAACACAGCAGGTCAGGCTGCATTAGGGAGTAGGAAAGTTGATGTTTTGGGTCGGGACCCTTCTTCAGAAATGGGGAATGTATGTGGAAAGTAATTTCCAGAATGTATTCCTTTAAGGATCATTACACTCAACGTAGTAGTGCAAAAGTTAACTCAGTCTTTTACACATTACAGATTCCCAAACGAAATACAATCTGATCAGAGTTCTAACTTTATGTCTAAAGTTTTTCAGGACATCATCAGCAGTTTGGGTATAAACCAGTTGAAATCAACTGCATATCGCAGGCAAACATAGGGAGCTTTCAAGGGATCCCATCAGACTCTCAAGATGACGATCAAGGCATACTGTTATGAAATCCACAGGACTGGAACAAAGGGTTTGATCTCTTACTATTTGCTACAAGAGGTTCCCCAAATGAATTTAGTGGATTTCATCCACTTGAATTGATCTATGGCCATGTGATAAGAAGTCTATTAAAATTGACTTAAGGAAAAGCTCTTAAAACGAAACAACTAATCCTCAATGCTGGATTACATGTCCCCGAGCATGTAAAGAAGCATAAGAGTATTTAAAAGTTTCATTAGTAATAATGAAAGAATTGGCAGACAAGCATTGTACGAAAAGAATGTTTTAAATGGGAAATGAAGTATTTGTGTTGTTGCCTTTGTAGGATGGACCTCGGAAAGCAAAATTAAAGATAGTCAAGAACATAAATAGAAGTTGCTGGAAAAGCTCAGCAGGTCTGGCAGCATCTGTGAAGAAAATCACAGTTAACGTTTCGGATCTGGTGACCCTTCCTCAGAACAGTTCTGAGGAAGGGTCACTCAACCTGAA
>JAHRHZ010000223.1:22926688-22951513 GCA_024137785.1 Ginglymostoma cirratum
TTTTCTTCACAGGTGCTGCCAGACCTGCTGAGCTTTTCCAGCAATTTCTGTCCTTGTTCCTGATTTACAAGCATCCGCAGTTCTTTTGGTTTTTATTAAAAGTAGTCAGGTGGGTTTGGAAAGTGGTTCATCTGTTTGATACTGGTCATAGGAAGAAAATCAGTTCTGTGAGACAAATATGTTGAAACTGTATCATCACAGGAAAGAGGATAAGAAGAAGCAAGTGTGCCGGGTGGTAAGACTAGTGGCGGATGGCAGAGACAATAAGAGTAAAATAGAAGGAGTGGTAGACAGTTCTCAGCGTGAGCCTTTCTGTAATTTGACTAGCCAGTATTGAAATACTGGGACAGTTAGATACCGTGTTCTCATATATACAGGAAGGAAAATGGGACGATCTTGTAAAAGAACTTAAAAAGTGTAAGGAAATCTGTAGAGATACTCCTGGATGTACGATATTAGCTCGGCATGGAGAGTCAACACCGATAAAACAACATCTTTTCGGTTGAGCCCAGAGAAACAAGCTCAGGTGGAAACAGAGATTCAATACATCCTCGAAATTTATTTGATTGAACGTAGCCAAAGCACCTATAGTTCATTGATATTGTTGGTTTCTAAATCAAACGTATCAACTTGATTCCATATAGACTTGAGAAGTAAATGTCACAAAAATATGTTCATACCCAATTCCTCAACGAGAAGAATGTATCACTATGGTTGGCTGTGCCTCATTCCGAAACAAGTTTGATCAATTGGAGGGATATTGTCGAGTGCCAAGGACTACAGAGATATCCACTTTTATCACACCAATTGGGTTGGGCCAATGTTAAGTCATGCCATTAGAGTTAAAGTAACCCCAGTTATATGTCTAAAACTTACAAATAAAATCATGACCAAAGCACCTATCTATATGGTTTATTTAGACAATGTCAAAGAATATTGTAACAAATGCAAAGAACATGTAAGACTGGTCACTCTTCCCAACTGGAAGACTGGTCTAAGCAATTTCAATTAGATGACTTCACAATAAATTGAGGGAAAAGTTAATTTGTAAAAGCAATACTGACCTACCTATGACATATTGTACAACAAGGACAAGTGTTGTCAAGGACAGGCAAAGTAAAGTCTCTACAAGGATTCCCAGTTTCCAAAAACTAAATGGAGGAGATCATGAACTTTTTCACAATATATGTGATTTACTGGAAATGTGTGTGACTTCTACATAATAGCTGTACTTTGAACAACCAAAAATTATATGGTCAACATAATGGCTTTTGAGAAACTGAATGTAATGCGAATAAATGAACCAGTTTTGGCCGCCCCTGCCTTTACCAAACCTTATAAAATAATAATTAATGTCAGGGGTTTGGACATAGGTGATGTCCTGTTACAAGATGATGCATCAAGATTAGAGAGGCCTCCTTTTCTTGGAAACTAAGCCAATATCAGAAAAACTACACTACTGTAGGAAAAGAGTCTTTGGGGTTATTATTAGCTCTTTAATACTTTGAAGTGTATGTCAGACATGATAGTAGGGAACATTATCTACACTGACCATAGTCCATTGGCCTTCATTGAAAAGTTTAAAACTCAATCCTGAAACTATTCAGATAGAATCTAATGTTTCAACCATGTAATGTAAAGATTATTCATATTTCTGGAAAATATAATGTAATTGCAGATGTGTTGTCCCGAGAGTAAGACATTGGAAGAAGTTAAGGGTTTGGGAAATTCTGAAAGATTGTTTAAGATTATTTAAGGGAAGATGAATGAATGTAAGTTTCATTTTTTGTTGCTTTTGTGTCTCATGTTGAAGCACATTTTTGAAATGGGGTTTCATCTCTTATAAAATGGAAGCTTTCGATTATGGACCAAAATGAGAAAAGTACTACTTTAACCCAAGTGAAAACAAAATACTGCAAGGCTGAAAATCTGAAAATGCTGGAGAAACATTAGTAAAAGCTAAACTGTTCTCTACAGTCATATCAGACTGGAAATGTTATCTGTCTTTCTATCTCCACAGATGATGCTGAGTTTCTTCATCATTTCCTGTATCTGTCTAACTTAAACACTGTGGTTAAAATTGCAGTACTTTTAAAAGAAAGTTACTGGAACTCACTGTGTGTTTGTTTACACTGTTGCTTTGTGCAAGCAATAGAAGAAAATGTCCAAGATGCTGCATTTGACCAAGTGTGGCACCAGGGAGCCCTAGCAAAACTGGAATCAGTAGGCATCAGGGGGCAAACTGTGCGCTGGTTGAAGTCATGCCTGCATATCAGATGATGGTTGTGGTTGTTGGAGGTCAGTCATCTCAGCTGCAGGACGTCTCTGGAGGAGTTCCTCAGGGCAATGTCCTAGGCCCAACCATCTTCAGCTGCTTCATCAATGACCTTCCCTCCATAATAACATCAGAAATGGGGATATTTGTTGATGATTGTACAATGTTCAGCACCATTTGCAACTCCTCAGAAGCAGTCCACTTTCAAATGCAACAACTTCTGGACAATATCCAGGTTTGGGCTGACACATGCCAAGTAACATGCGCTCCATACAAATGCCAGGCTGTCGCCATCATCAATAAGAGACAATCTAACTGTCGCCCCTTGACATTCAATGGTGCCACCATCATTGAATCCCCCACTGTCAACATCCTTGGGGTTACCATTGTCCAGAAACTCAACTGGACTCACCACTTGATCACAGTGGCTACAATAGCAGATCAGAGGCTAAGAATTCCGTGACGAGTAACTCACTTCCTGACTTTCCAAAGCCTGTACACCATTTACAAGGCACAAGTCCGGAGTGTGATGGAACACTCCCACTTGCCTGGATGGGTGCGGCTCCAACAACATTCAATAAGCTTGACACCATCCATGATAAATCAGCCTGCTTGATTGGCACTACATCCACAAGCATCCACTCCCTCCACCAACAACGCTCAGTAGCAGCAGTGTTCATTATCTGCAAGACACACTGCAGAAATTTACCAAAGATCCTCAGACAGCACCTTCCAAACCCATGACAACTTCCATCTAGAAAGACAAGGCAGCTGATACATGGGAACAGCACCACCTTCAAGTTCCCCTACAGGTCACTCACCATCCTGACTTGGAAATACATCATCCTTCCTTCACTGTTGCTGGATCAAAATCCTGGAATTCTCTCCCTAATGGCATCATTGGACAACCCACATCAGGTGGTCTACAACAGTTCAAGAAGGTAGCTCACTACCACCTTCTCAAGGGTATCTAGGGATGGGCAATAAATGCTGGCCATCCAGTGACTCCCACATCCGACTAATGAATTAAAAAAAAACACAATGGATGTGTCAGCTTCGCCAAGAAGCAGGCTGTTGATTGATTTGTGCAATTGGTACCAGTTATAGAGACAAAGAGTCATCAGCATGACAATAGCTCTCTGAATGTCTCCTGGGCAGGTGGACAGAGAGACTGTGGACAATGCAAGGGGAGAAGCCAACAGACTGCAATAGAGATTGAGTCTCTGTCTCTGTCACTGTCTCTATACAGTGAAGTAACCAAAGCCAATAAGATAACTAGCCATTCTCTTCTATTGGTTGCTGTAAATTGTGTCCTCAAACCAGAGAGTGAAAGATTATAATTAATGGTAATAATTCTGCACCTTAAACAAAGAATGGAATCTGAAATTGAGGAAATCGGATAATAGGAAGTCTTGAAGGAGCAAAACGGACTTCCTGTCAAATCATGTGAACTGTTTATCTCCAGTATTTCTTTTCTCCATCTTTTGTCTGTGTCTATCTGTATGTGTTTAAAAGAAGGGTTAGAGTTCCGCTAGTAGAATTACACGTTGGTTATTCATAGCTTTTTTTGCCTGTGGTTGGCTATGACCTGTTATAAGCAGTAGTTTCTTGCTAAGTACAGAACGCCCATCTGTGTTATCTGTTATCTGAGTTCATCAGGTAGGAAAATTGGGGACTTTGTTTAATTTGATTAAATCCTGAATCTTAGGTTTGACCCTAAGCGTGGTGGGGCTCCAGAATCAGCGCACTTTCCTAAGTGGGTCATCAGACCACCTCAATATTCTTTAGACACTACAGTTGGTGCACTTATCAATCTGAAGTTCTCTTAACCATGTTATGCTGTCTGTACATTATGAATATAATTGTTTTTGTAAAGTTATTTTTGAACCGCAATATATTTAAATGAGCTCTTCAACATATGCCCAGGAAAAGCATAACAAATTGAAGACATTAAACCACTGATTGAAAAAAAAAGGTCCAGCTTTGTTCTGACAGTGAGTTTTTGCTGACAGTTTGTATTGAGTATTATATTGAGAACATATACTGAATCATTAGATAGCCATTATGTAATCATGCATAAGTGATCTCTAAAATATTTTAATGAGCAATTTAAGTTGCTCATTTAGAAGACAAGCTTGGAGTTAAGCACTTCCTGTTATATTTACAAAAATCACACAAGTTAGTTGGAATCAGGCTATTGCAATGAAATAACAGCAACCAATACAGTTCTCTGCATTCTGAGTATTTTAGGGCCTTGATAGAGTCCTTTCTTGTGATATGGAAGACTGCAAATTCACTGCATACTTATCTCCAAAAACACGTAGTTAATTCACTCTTAACACTGAGTAAGTAAACGGAAGGCCCAAAGTGCTTGGCCTGTTTGGAAGTTCTGAAGGAAGGGAGTGTATGACCAGACCTCACTTTAATATTTGGAAGTTGCATGTCACCTGAGTTCAGAAGAGTTGATGTCAACTTGTGAGTGGGAACAAAGGCAGGAACTAGCCACTGATTGCATTCAAAACAAATTGAATTGAATTGACTTGACTTGAATTAAGTTCCAATTCGAATTTCTCAAGTAAATGTTTGTATGTTAAGGGAGAGAACTGTCAGGCAGAGGAGGCCTGCAGACCTCTTAGATTCCAAAGGCTAAAAGGGAGCTGTGTTCTTCCTGGCTCACTAGGATACTGAACAAAAACCTGGGACAGAATTTTCCCATTTTCAGTTAAGGTGTTTTATTGAGTGCTTGGAGTGTGCTCAATGAAAGTGTGATGTAGACAGAAGCTGACAGTCTCAAAGTGAGTGCAAAGTAAATAAGTGCTAAGAAAACAAGTTGAGTGCCAGAAGATGCATCCTATGCATGTGTGTCCTGTTCATAAAGTGGACTGGCAGAAGCATGCAAGTGATAGACTGCCGTGATTCATGAAGGTCGTTCATCACCACCTTCTCAAGGGTAATTAAGATGTGTGATAAATGTTGGCGGAGCATGTGATCCTGCAGAAGAATTTTAAAAAATCTGGCCTGGCCAGAGCTTATTTACATTCAGCATAATTTCCCTTCCTTTATACTCAATTCCTCTATCAAGAAACTGAAAATCTCATATCCATTTCTAATTATCCTGTCAATATGCCCTGCCTCCTTGCATTTTCCTCACAACTACATTTCCTCACAGTTTACTGTCATCCGCAAGTTTGGAAAAATTATACTTGAACTAGATTGTGAACAGTTGTGGGCCCAGCACTGACCATTGCTGTACCCCTCCTACTAATAGCTTTCCAATTTGAAAATGCTCCATTCATTCATATTGTATTCTCTGTTCTGTTTATTAACCAATTCTTAGTCCAGGCCAATATATTTTCCCTTATCTCATGCTCCCTATTTTTATTTATGAGCCTCCTGGGCAGATGGAGCTTAATTTAGATAAATATGAGGTAATGCATTTTGGAAAGGCAAATCAGGGAAGCACTTTTCCACTTAATGGTAAGGTCTTGGGGAGTGTTGCTGAACAGAGAGACCTTGGAGTGCAGGTTCATAGTTCCTTGAAAGTGGAGTCACAGGTAGATGGGATAGTGAAGAATGTATTTGATATGCCTGCCTTTACTGGTCAACGCATTGAGTATAGGAGTTAGGAAGTCAAGTTTCGGCTGTACAGGACGTTGATGAGGCCACTATTAGAAAATTGTGTGCAATTTTGGCCTCCCTGCGATACGAAGAATGTTGTGAAGCTTGAAAGTGTTCAGAAAAGATTTATAAGGATGTTGCCAGGGTTGGAGACTTGAGCTGTAGGGAGAGGCTAAATAGACTGGGGCTATTTTCCCTGGAGCGACAGAGGCTGAGGGTTGAACTTATAGAGGTTTGTAAAATCATGAGGGGCATGGATAGGGTAAATAGACATGGTCTTTTCCCTGGGATGGAGGAATCCAAAGCTAGAAGACATATGTTTAAGGTGAGAGGGGAAAGATTTAAAAAGGACCTAAGGGGCAACTTTTTCACGTAGAGGATGGCACATGTGTGGAATGACCTGCCAGAGGAAGTGGTGGAGCCTGACAATTACAGCATTTAAAAGGCATCTGATGGGTACATGAATTGGAAGGGTTTAGAGGAATATGGGCCAAATGCTAGCAAATGGGATTAGATTTATTTCGAATATCTGGTCAGTGTGGATGAGTTGGACCAAAGGGTCTGTTTATGTGCTGTATATCTCTATGATTCTGTGACTGTATGAAATATGAAAATCTAAGTATGCCACATCCACTGGTTCTGCTTTATAAACCTTACAAGTAATATGCTCAAACAACTCCAAGTTTGTCAAATATATTTGATAAGTTCATGTTGACTCTGTACAACTTTACCATTCGTTTTTAATTGCCGATTCAATTATCAGATCTAAAAAATGTGATACCGGTTTGGACCAGGCAGGTTATTCACTTTATGCATAGCCAGTACATCCAGCCTATTAATTTTCATTCCTTGCACTCCCTACTATTTCCATTTCATTATTTTGTCAATCTTTCTTCATAAGCACTGATTAAAAAGTACTCATCTAAGTGTTATATCCTTGTCCTGTGCCTCTAGCATATATCACCCTGTTTGTCTCTAATGGCCCCCATTCCATTTCTTTATGACCTACTCACTGTTTGAAGCTATTGGAACAAACAGAAAATCCTGGAGAAATTCAGCAGGTCTTGCAGCATCTGTAGAGAGGGAAATGAGCTAACATTTCAAGTCTTCAGAACTCATGGATTGTTTGAATTCTGTTCTAGGTTTATTGCTATTGTATTCTCATTTTCACTTTGTGCCAATTTTAATTTCCTCTTCACGCTCCCTTGAAAATGTTTGTATTGACCTGGTTCTTGCTTGAAAAATTTGGTGGTCATATATTATCTACCCATTTAATTTTTGTTTCATCATATTTTCATCTCTGTCATCATTGCATGAGCGCTGGCTTCTCAACTTTTTAACCTCATTGGAATGTTCCCTAGTCTGTACGTGAAGCATCTTCTCCTTAAATAATTGAATCTCTACGGTGTGGAAGCAGACCATTTGGCCCATCAAGTCCACATCATCCCTCTGAAAAGCATCCCACCCAGACCCTTACCCTTACACTATCCCTGTAACCCTGCATTTTCCCCTGGCTAATCCACTTTGCCTACATATCCCAGGACACTATGGGCAGTTTAACATGGCCAATCCACCTAAAGATTGCATGCATTGTTTCATTATAGATTTTTCCATCTGTCTTTGGTTCCTTGGCTAGATCCCTGCTCAGCTTTCTATCCAACATTAACAACTTAATGATCAAAAACTTCGTTGAGTTAAGGGTCTGCAAAACAACACTCTTTTGTTGGTTGCTGTAAGCACCTAGAAATCTCTGGCATTTCCCTCATCAGTTATCTCTGACCTGGTGAAATTGTGTGGCGTTAGGTCTTGTTGCTTGACCTGAGAAAAACATCCTGACCTTATTCGATCTGGCATATGAATTTTCTATCTACTAAAGTTTAAGTTCATTCAGAGTGATTGCATAATATGCCTACTTGGTTGCATTATATGTCTGTCCGGGAATGGGTGGATGCAGGCAAATGGAAGAATTAAATTATGTAGCAGAATTCCCTTATTTTTGGACTAGGTGGTACTCATTGCGAGAATTAGTTTGTTGGAGGAGGGTGAAATCACTGGATTCGCTATAATGACCAGTAACTTTTAGAGTACTAATGCAAGAGGATTTGGTTTGGTCAAAAACAGTTGTGGAATTTTTTTTTGTTTCTACCATATATTTATACCAAAATCAAATACTTAGAGACCAATGGAAAAACCAAGATCTACAATCACTTTTTGAACATTTCAATCTCATTAATAACAAGAGGCAATGCGCTGCAAAAGATCTCCCTTTCCGAACAAAATAAATTGCATTGTAAAATTGCATAAATACGATTATCAAATTAATTAATGCATTAAAAATATAATTGCATGTGATGGATACAATGGTAAGTATTGATTTGTAAGTTCCCTTTAATGGAGGTTTAATTGTAGTGTGAGATTTATCACTAAATTTTAATCTGTTCTCCTACCTTTCTTACCAGTATGGAGAAGTTCTGGAATTATATTACAATACAATGTAGAAATCCCATCATCTGATGCTACAGATGTCAATTGGTCTATGTTTCTACAAGTGTATTTTAAAATAGTTTTTACATAAGTGTTTCCTTAGTAAAAATCTAAGTTCTACAATTTCACCTCAGCTTTGCTGCATGCATGTTAAAAGCTTCAAAGAATGTAGCACTCATGAGAAGCCTGAAGTCAAATGCATGGCTGCTGCCTGTCACACAGGAAATAAAAGTGCTAATTAATTGATCTTTATGTATTCAGAAATGTCTCTGATATTAGTGGAGCAATGACGTTTTGTTTTAGAATCTTGATGTTGCTTCACTTCAGAAATTAACACTAATTTAAAATAAAAGATCTCTCTGAGCAACAATGTGAGAAAACTTCTGTGGATTCATTGCTACAGAAAAACTAAGATACCATTTTCTAGCAGGATACTTACATCAAATCAATCAGCACTTGAAAGAAGACAAATTCAAATTTCCATTATAACTATTTTTCTTAGATTCTTTGAAAACAATTCATTCTTTTTTTCTTCTTTTTGTTGGATGTTAACTTATCTCTGTATTTTCAGCATTATCAGTTTTAGATAATTGTGGAAATAGTTGTGGAAAATATAATTGCATAAAAATTGTTTTACAATTTTATAATAGGAAATTTTTTGTTTTACTTTAGCAATATTGTGCTTATTGAACATTTATTATGATTTTTAAGTTGTCTTTTTTAATATATATGAGTTCATACATAAATGCTGTGTGGCGGAAACAGCAATTACATTAAGCTAATTTACTTAATTTTGACTGTAATAAGTTGCAGTAGCTCAAAATCCTGTATTTTACTCAGGGTTTCTGATAGTTCTTTTTAAACAAATATTTTCAAAATGAGAGCCATACTATTTGTCTGCAAGCCTCAGAAGTAATTTTCATTGGTTATATATTCTTCATTAATCGGAAGTGTACTGATATCATTTCTTGTAATACATTTTGAATTCAAAAGCAACCTAATGTACATTTTTCTCATATTTATATTTTTAAAATTCTCGCTAAAACGTTTTGGTGAAAGTAATTGCTTTCATTTATTCCATGTTAACAGTGAATGGTACGCTGAATTATAGATTGCCAACAATATAATTGCATAAAAAAATTTAGAAGCTATTTCTCATGGCACAAAATGCCATCATTAAAGACACTTACAGATTGCTCTTGTTGAAAAATCATTCATTAAATATGCAGACCTCTTTTGTATTAATCGGAAGCATTCCAAATATTACTCAGCGCTAGCGAATGTAGTGCCATTAAGGTTTCAAGTGCTAACTTTTCATTTGCACAGAATTTGACAGTCAACAAAGACGCAAAGTCAGTGCATGCATATAAATATGTACCATCTTACCAATAGCAGTGAATAGAGGTGCCCTCAATACCAACGGTGTTAAAGTCATCAGTGACTGAGTGATAATATCCATTGGGTAAATTAGTGAAAGCCATTGGAGAGAGTTCTCTGTAATTCAGTTATGTATGTAAAGTACATCGAATATTCAGAAATGGAAAAAAAGGTTATCCATATTGATAAATCCATTCAAAAGCAGTTGAATTGGTACTATTCAGGATGATAATAGATGAATGCATGTACACTTATGCCATTATGTTTATAATTCCATGGCAAATTTTCCAGAATTCCTACACCATTTGACTCGAGCTACATTTACAAGCCCATTCCTCCAGAAGAAAGGCAGACACTTCTTGAAATAAAATTTAAATTATTTTGTATCCAAGCGATGCTCGCTATTTTGCATATTATTATACCCATGTAAAGAACAACAGCGACATCTGCATGTTCACTACACAAAATGTCGCAGTCAGCAGTGTGTGGCTTTTTTGCCAGCTAATTGTACAGTAGAGTCACGATGTATCTCATTTGAATATTAATATTGGCAACAAAAGCGAGAGCGAAGGAAAGAACAAAGCGGCCTAATTTCCAAATGAATTCATGTGTTGTACATCAGCAACAGATTTCCATGCTTAATTGTCTTTATAGTTTTCCCAGGAAGTAATTTTGATTATCTGCCAGAACTAGGCAATGTTGGGGTGAATGAATTAAACCATTGAGAAAATACACAAAGGCCTGTGATTACTATGTTATTCATGTATGAAAGTGACAAAGACCCCACTGTATCTGTCGTGTACGCATAATAGGCTTTCAGACTGAAATAATTGATTAATCACATTAATGGTTTAATAGTGGCTATCAAAATTAGATGCACGTTAATTTGTGCAGAAATAGTTGCGCGTGGGCTCTTGATTATAGACAAATGTTGAAAGGTGGTGTTCCACAATTTCACCTAATCCTCACTTCTGACATTCTCTTTTTTAATTACCAAAATAAAGTTTGTGTTTGCACAGAAATTAAGAAATTATTAGCACCGTTTTCCTGTACAGCAACATTTCCGTATTAAAGCGATCCATGTTTCCTTAAATCTCCTCTGCCATATCATTTTGAATATAATTTTTTCAAAATGCTGTCATAATAAAATTAGGAATCCACAATGATTTCCAGCCACTGTGTTTCAGATATAACAAAGTCAGCGGATTAAAAGGGGAGAAAAAAGCAGACAGTCAATTGAGCAGACTAGCTTCTGATATGGATCATATGAGACTCACATTGTATTCATCCCACTCTGAATACCCCATGCTTAACCAGCTTAATGATATGCAAATGAAATATGCATAAAACCATTCTACTGTAAGATGATTAAACACTGGGGATGTTAACTGCCACCACATGACTGTTTGACTGTAATAATTTTAGAACATTCACTTTGATTGCGGCGTATGGAACCTAGCAGCTGGTAGAGCCTGTGACCCATTTAACGTTATCCCTCTGCAGAGAGCTTTTCTCCCCTGAACGTCGGTTTTCACAGGCGCCGCTGCCATTGTATTCCAGTCAAACCCTCGTAGATTCTTTCCACAGCAGAAACACCTTGTTAACAAAAATCTTCTCCGTTTACATTCATAAGCACGTACTTGAAAATGAGAATGTACATTAAAAGATAAATCCAGAACTCATTTTAAATTGCCCAGAAGATGCCAGGTTAAAATCCATCACCAGCAGGTTGAATCGGCAGTGTATACAATTTGCATCCTATGTGTGGCACTTAAGGAAGTTGCAGAAGTATTCCATTAGATTGCTCTGTTTCTTGTTGTTTTGTAAAATCCATACGTAATTATTTTCAAAATTTCTTTTGTACTTTTTGTTCCTTTTGTTTTCAGCTCTCGTCGGTAGCGCTGCGTGCGATGCCAACTGAACACCTTTCGGGATCCACGGCAACACTTCCACCGTAAGTAAAAAGGCACTCCCTCCCAGATAGAGAGAAACATTTCATTTTCCCATTCAATGTACTGCAGGATTTATCCAAGTAGCACCTTTAAACCTTCTCACTTCAAGTTTGTACACGTCTCTGTGGCATCCCTCCTCCTTCATTCCCATAGTGGATCTTGTAAAAGGCTACAGATCGGCCCATTCATCTCCCTGGTGATAGCACTGAATGCAGATAAATCTCAGGCAGCCTGCCTGCTGCAAGAGTATGATTTTTATTTTCCTTGTGTACCTGGGTCAATTGATGGTTAAAAACACACTCCAGATTAAACAGTAAATCTCCAAAGTCCTGTCAGGAAGAATGTGAGCACCAAAATCGCCTTTATTCCCATTTTTGTAAGTTGCAAAGTATAATTTTTACACAGATCCTCGTTTTTCTCCTCTGTCAAGTGGCAGTACCACGCAGACATGTACGCTTGGTTCACTGTCATTCCCCATGGCATCGGATTGAAAGCGTTACTCCAAAATAGTTCCTTTGTGTTTTTGTTGGTATTGTTTTTGTAAACGAAGTTGAATAGAAAACAAGTCGACATCGAACAAAACACTGGCTCATGCTTTGACAATTGGCCATATTGCCCCTGGCACCATGTCGTTACTACTGTTTTTTCATTTCCTGGCATCCTTCGAAAACACAGTCGATGGCATGGCGGCTTTTGTCTTCGAAGGGGGGAAAGTATCGGCAGTCGCTTCTGCACGGCCAAGCAAAAGATGATTAAACAGAGACATGCACACATCCTTGTTTTCAACTTGAAACATGTCCTCTGAGGAAGGATTTACAGTGGAGCGCATGGTAATCCTGCCAGTTGCGCCTTCAGATATGACTTCGTGTTTGCTGTAGGGGTCTGGATAATCTCCCTTGGCTCAACAGTTCTGACAGACGTACATACGGGCCCTAACATACCCGCTGTTATCAAGAGAGCTGTGGCGCTGCCAGTGAATGGATGGCAGTGTGCCAGCTCTTGCCATTTGCGCGGCTTTCTATAGACTTGACACTAATTAACATAAGGGTTAATTGATTTTAAAAGCTGAAGAATTATAGTTAACATTCCCAAAGGGTAAACACACCAATAGCTTGGCATAACTGCCGTGCTGGCGCAGGGAAGCCCGCAGCAGCAGCAGGAACAGCATCGGCTGTTTATTGGACTATAGCTGATGGGAGACTACGCTTTACAGTCTCATCTGCGACAATATGTTGCAAGGATATTTTGTTATAAATACTCAAAGCCTACTTAAATGAAAGCTGGAATGAAGTTGTAGAGAAATTTTTGTCATATCACCCTCGGGCTTTATTGTAATCAGTAAATTAGTCCCTTCTGTCATATTTGATTAAGTAATTATCAGCATGCCGTTTTACCTAACATTTGAAAAGATGAGGCAAAGGGGAGAGCCTTTAAATTTTTTAAATACTAGTCTTCTGTAACCTTCTTTGCAAGACAAGGTCAGAGCTGACTAATTGGCTCAGGTGCTTAATCTACATAAAGTACCTCATTAAGGCAAAGTTATTTCCTGTAATTAAGGAAAAAAAAGAAATAAAAGCTGGAGCATAGATACCTGCTTCACTTAGATAATTTCTGATTGTTACTGAAGGAATTTACTTCACAAATCGGAGGCATGTTGTACAAAATAAAATCCTTTTTCAGTAAAAAGAGCTTGTTTTGTGATATCAAAGCTTGCTGAATAGGAGGTAAAGAAAGGAGCGGTAGCAATGACAGGAATCCATTATGTAAATGACTTCATTTGCATGTATCCTATGACTAGAATATGTAAATGAGTTGCATAATTTAGATCTAGCTGCATCTGTCTGAAACTATTACAATAGTTACAAAACGAGATTGCAGAATTCAAAATTAAAATGTGGTATATTTACAAAAATAGATTTTTAAAAAGAAATTTAAATATATTATTACAAAGATAAATACTGGATTAATATCTTTTTAGTCCAGTTTTTAAACTCAAGTATGAATTTTCCAAACCATGCAGTTGTTTCATCACTTTCGAACCATGGGAACATTTCTTGTATTAAATTGGAATCGCTTTTTTCAAATAATTTAATGCATGAAGTATCAAACAACAGCAATAAACCTAGTCCTTAGAAGTACTGTTTATTATAATTTTTAGGATCGGATTTGTTTAAAGATGATAATGACTACCATCTTCAAGATTGATATCAAAATACTGTAAATAAGAGAACTTTTAACATTCATGGAACATTTGAGATTTTAAAAATGTATTCAACCTATTGCAAGACAACAAGCTTTGTGTTAAAAACAAAATTTATTTTTTCATCTTTAGTTGTAATGGTAAAGTGAAAAAGTCTGTATTTTATTTTCCATACCAACATTTTGAATGTACATGGCAAGAATTAGGCACCTTGGAGGATTCTGTCAATATCATGCTCTCAGCACTATTCAATTTCAATTCCAGGTCTGATTTTTCTTTTGAACTTGTGCCTTCATAATTTAAGTAGTATCTTCTGATCCTGGAGGCAGTGAGGTAGGAGGCTGGAAGGGCATTTAATTAGACAGGGAGGAGGTGTACCTGAACCTCTGATGCTTTTCCCCCTCCACCTGAATTATGTTCTGTGCAGAAAGATCCTTGTTTGACTTTCCCACTCCACCCCTAGTTGACACCCTAAGTGATAATTAATGAACACTTAAGGACCTCCATCTGCTGCACTGTGATTAACCAAGTTGCAACAGGCCTACCAACAGGCACCTTCCCGGAAGGAAAAAGGTTGTGGCTTCTTGTCATCTTGGGGCTTGGGATTGTTCAGAAGTACTCAGTTCCTCATTGCTGTCAAATAGGATTGGCAGCAGAGAACCCTTGCTTTCAAACCTACTGCCCCAATCTCCCCACAGACCCCAGTCCTGGAATTCTCCACCCTCATAACTCACCTGCCTTTGATCTTGGAATCTAGTGTTGTGTTCCTTGAAGCTGTCATGGCAATCTACTAAGGGAAGGAGGTTTACGTAGTGGCAATAACCAAGAACCCCAGGCTATTGTTCTGGGGACATGGGTTCAAATACCACCATGGAAAATGATGAAATTTGAATTTTGTTTAAAAAAAATCTGAAATGTCTGATGGCAACCACATAATCTCTGTCAATTGCCATTTTAAAAAATTATCTCGTTCACTAATGTGCTTTAGGAAAGGAAATCTGCCAATTTAACATGGCTTGTATCTCCACAAGCACAGCAATGCAGTTGAATCTCAACTGCCCCCTAAAGTGGCCTAGCTGTGGTGCTGCCAGCACTGAAGCTGCAGGCCTTTGCTTTAAAATCAGCCCCGGTTGGAAAGGACTTCCGCCCCCGGGGACCTGATTCCGGGTGAAGGCCCATCAGTGACCTCTTGTACGTGATGGACAGAATGTGTGGCGGCCTTCCTTCTGAGAATCAGTGTTGGTGGCTCCACAATCTTTCAGGCAATATAGAAGACACCTTCCAAAGTCAGAAGGTTCCACTCTTTGTTTCTGATTCAGCTGTGGATATTCTAATTTCCATCTCACTCTCTTAGAAATTTGAACTTTGCTCATCATAATATTATTAATATTGTATGAAGTCGAAAGTACAACTGTTTTTTCCTCCAGAACATTGTTGGCTTTATTAACATACTCTTTTGGAACTTAGCAATACTTTGTTTTCTGTCGTTGATACTAAATTATAAGTTTATAAAGTGAGCAATGAGAGTTTTCCACGCAAAATTAATTCCTATTCTGTGTCAAATATTGCTTGTTATAATTAACTTCATTTAAATTTATTTTGAAAAGAAATTATTTAAAATATTTTAAATCTTTAACAACTGTTAAATGTTTCCATAAATTTTATTTTCCATTATACGTTAAAGTATTTGTTCACCTATTCACAAGAAAGCTATATTTCTATTGATGATCAATAATATGCAATGTCAGAACTTGTATGTGAAAATTGACATGAATTCCCTTAAACCCCAAATTAGAAAGCACTTCTGTGCCTTGGATGGTTTCTCTTGTGTCGTTTTCTGCTTGTTTTATATTTCTGTTGGCGCTAGGTGTCTGAGATGATGATAATGATGTGGGTTGGTCCTAATACATTGGTTCAGTTGGCATTGAAAACCGAAAACGATGGCTGAAATTGCACAGTTTGTTATTAGTAATGTGCATATTTGTGTTGAATTTAGTTTGCAAGATGTTAGCATTAGACATTGTACTATATAAGTAAGAGATTTCATTGAATTTCTCATGAAGGTTTCAAGACATTTTATTTCATTTGCTGAAATTTTATATGGAAAATTGTCATTCTAACATGTACATTATTAAAATCCTACAACATGATTACAACCAAATTAAATATTACAGTTCTGAAGAAAACATTAGCTCTGTTTCTTTCTCCGCAGATGCTGTCAGTATGTACAGCATTTTCTGTTTTAACTTCCAATTTCCAGCAGGATGTTGCTTAACTTTTACATTCATTAGAACACCGATATAAAAAGATCATTCATTTAAAAATGAGGTTGTTTCTTTCTTCTTAGTGAGTCATGAAGTCTTTGGAGTCTTGGAAACAGAAGTAAATAAATTGTTGATATTCAAGTGGGTGAAAGATGATCAGTAGGCGTGAATGCAGACTTGAGGTTATAATCAGATCAGATCTTATTTAATGGCAGAACAAGCTTGGGTGGAATAATGGTGTACTCCTGCTCCTTGGTCTAACATTCATTATTTTATATAAAATGGAAGGAAAACTTGCCTTACATCTGCTCAGTTTTATTGTTTCCATGATATACATTTGTATTCCCTTCAATTTGCACCTTAGTAATACCGGCTTTGATATTGTCGAGAAAAGTTTGTACTTTCAAATTCATGTAATCAGTTCAGCAATTGTATGCAATTTTTAATGAATTAAAGCTATCACAATTTTGTTTTACTGAATGTCACAAGCAATATTGAGTGCTCCCTGGCTGAAGTTATAACTGTTGCTGAAGCAAAATGAGATTTCCACAATAGCATGGGTCACATTATGAATAGCGTGCATTAAGAAAATAATTTAGGAAAGATTTTTAAGTATTGAAGACTATGTAGCAAAAACATGAATTTCATACCAAAACATTAAGAATGTAACAAGCCCTGCTGATGCTGTTTGGTTTGTTTCACATTTATAGCAATGCAGGCTGTGGCCCTTGATTGCCTGGTTCAACATAGCAGTGCCTTATCAGTTTGCCCTTTTCTGTCTTCCTGCTGAGAACGTTCACTCTCTGAAGATGTCTCTGAGTTCTTTGTGGAGTTTTAGCTAAATTACTGTCTCTCAGTTTGCCTTATAGTGATCATAGATAGAGATAGATGCTATGCCAAAGCTGTTGCATAATTCTTACAAATTAGACAGATCTGTCTTGTTTCAGTTAGTTAAAGTAATAGCTTTTAACTATTTCAGCTGTTAGTTTGTATGGTTCTCAGGTTGCAGGACAAGCTATTCTCAACTCCAGGGGAATCATTGTCAGGGAGTTTAACTTACCTTGTAAAATTTGTTGAATTCCGAGAAGGTCTCTTGTAATTTCTTCCTGAGATGTGTACAACCCAGTCCCAATACCAGCTCAACCTCTGAAAGTCATCTTGTGACTTCAGGGAAACATTTTGAAGAATTATGGTGTCCATTTTTATAGTAGCTTAGCAGATTTAGTCAGGAATCCTAAAGTAACAGCCTCTTTCCTTCTATCCTCTTTCCACTTACTGTGCTTGGCTTCTTCAGCCCTTGTAATTATTCAGTGACTTGCTTTGGGTTCTTAGATTATATGGAGCACTTTCCTCACTGTCTCCTGGTCCACTTCGAGATTTCTCTGGTTCCTATTTAATCCATTGGATATCATCTGAGCAATTTCAACCATCAAGGAAGATATTGGCCCCTTAAGGGCTTCTGTTCTTTTTTCATCTGGCTTCAACTTTGCAAGCTTCTGGTTGAAACTGTTTAGCCTTCTCAGCGTCCCTGGACTGTTCTGCACTTTCTGGATATTACACTGTCCAGCTTATGAGGTTATTTCCTAGCAAGAAGTTGGCCCTTGGCTTGGGAAAATTTCAGGTTAACCCTATTATCACCAACCACCTAATGAGTTCACTCTTTAAGTGCATTTTAACTAATGGCATCTCAACAGCTTCTCCAGTTAGTCTTTTAACTATTACCTTGGAATTTGTCCTGCTTCTACATGGGAGGTCCTCTCCCTTCCAGCAGTGTCTGTAAATATCCAGTGTTCTGGAGTATGGTAACCTTTCCTGGTTCTTTGGAATCACTAGGGGTCATTTCTCTTTTACGTGTGAAATCCTGGTAGGTTTCTGTGCCCCCACTTTGCATTTGCCCAAAGGCTTGTGACTTTAATAACTAGATACAAATTTGGTTGGAAGGTGACCTGTGGCTTTTATTCTACTGTCCCTTTATAGGACTTTGTTTGTCACAATTGAAATCAACGGGGCATGGTCCTGCAGCACTGATTTCTATATTTTCCTTCTAAAAATTGGGAACTGGCTTTCCTGATTTTCCCTTTTTTTTTGCCTTCAGGACCCAGCTCCTGTTCCTCTGTCTCCGTTTTATCCTTTCCTTGCAGAATCAGACTATTTGACCCATGACTGAAATGCTGTGATGCAGTACTTGTGGGGTTAGTTTATAATCCTTGGCCTTCACACAACTGCCTGTGCTGAGGTAGCTTTCAGGAGCCCAAGCTACTTTTCAGTATTAAACTCCTCTAACAACACCATTGATCAAACACAATGGGTTGGATTCTAAGTTCTTTTTGGCTACGATCAATTTGTATCACATTTAATAGCGGTTTCTGCCATGAGTCCTACTGAGATTTCTGGCCAATTCCAACCAAAGTTACTTCATAAGGGACGCTAGGTAGTTAATGTCCCAATTTCAGCCCTAACTCACCACACCTGCCATTCAGCAGATATCCCAGACTTCACCTGTGTCCCTTGCACCTGCTCCATTTTTAAAAGCCCATCGTGTTCGGGGGCAAGTGCTGTCAGTCCAGGGCTGCACTGCATGATTGCTGATATTTTCCCATTACATGACAGATGGCAATATTGATGCCTGGCCTGTATATCATTCTCACCTTGATATCTCATACTCATTCCATTTCTGCCAAATACGCACACCTCCAACCAACGCTCATGCTCTATCGCTCTCACTATTGCCTGCAACATCTTCCCTCAATTGCTGTCATCCACCCCAAGCCACAACACCACTAACTCTGCATGCCTAATCACTTGCTTGGGACAACTTACCTGCATAAAAAGTAACAGTCGTGCACCCATTTTTATCTCTCTGAATATGTGCGTATCTCTCATTCCAGGAGGAAAACAGTCCCTGATGAGGCAGAAATTCTCAAGAAGGGCAGTGGGCTGTCCAGCATTCAGGTCCTCACCTGTTATGTGGAGAGCATTCTGACTGTGACAGCCATAAGTAGCTCACTGATCGTTTTGAAATCCCTGGTATCTGGTATCAGAGGCTGCCCTTGATTTACTGTGCTGGGATTCCCTTACTGAAAGTCTTGCCCCTTGACTTGACTGAGGCCTGCTGACAATGAGGACATGCCTCCTGGCTTGATGTTGGCGCTAAGCAACAAAACAAGGCAAAAGTAATATGAGCCTGGAATCTTTGGCTGAGTTGGGGAAAGCACACAACAGCAAGACCAGGATGCTATGAGCATTCAGGTAGTTGCAGAATGACTGTGTGTTATGACAGTGAGAAAAGAGTACAGAAATGCAGCCTGGTCCAATCCACAAGCTGGATATATGTCCATAAGGACACTTTGTGCTCGCTGCAGTATTACAATGGTAATTGCCAGTACAGCATTGAAGTGCAAAAGTGTTCTTTCTACAATTTGGAGATATGCAGTGAAGGTTTGTAGAGGCTGACACATGTTAGATGTCAATCTCCATGGATAGGGGATACATTTGGCTGATGCACGTGGGGCATGCTTTGACATTTTGGTGTACAGTGTACAAAACTGAAGCCCTTTCAAGCAAATAGCCAGCTGGATTCGCCAGGTACCTGCTTTGCTTCCCATGTTAAGTTTTCTCAATATCGACCTTGTTTGGGAAGTTTGATAAGATAGAAACTTGTAAGTTAGGCTGTTGATAAAGTATTTAACAAGTAATATTCCATTTAATTAGAAGCTTGCCACAGCCTGGCAGGAAACTCACTGCGCTGCTTGTGAAATGTAGAAAGGATTATTAAGTTGCTTCCCCCACTGTCAAGGTTGGCTTTGCTGAACTTCTTGTCCAATTCTGCCATAAAGCCTCCCCAACCCATGACACTCAGACTCTTGTAAGATTCTGCCAGATCTTCTTGATTCTTTTGAATTCCAGTATTTTTACATGGGATTTGAATGTGAATTGCTGATAATCTGCTTCCCCTATGACTTCATAGACACCAAGGATAGCCTCCTTTGCCTGTAATCAGCAGTCAGTTTAAGGGATAGGTTGCACAATGCTTCTATATTAAATATAGTATCCATTCAGTTTCTTTTATTGGAGGTAATTAGTTTTTAGTTGTTTCAACTAATAGTTGGATAGTTTCCATTGTCAGGGTGTTTCTATCTAACCTTGAAATGTTAATTTGACTTTCAGACATTTCAAATAAGCCTCTTGTGTTTCATTTCTCTGAGATAAATACAGAGCAATCCTGAGACCAACTCAATTCACAAATTTGGTCATGTGACTTCTTGGAGCCATTTTGCAGGATCCTGTGTCCATTTTTAAGGCAGGTTAGGCTTCTTTATAAAATATAAGCTATAATTAAACTTGTGACCCATGACACTCAATGTTATTGTATTTCAGTCAAGTTGTGACTTGGTAGAAAGGCTGCAGGCAACCAATTGGCTGCCTTTTTGCTGGGTTACCTGGCAGGCTTTCCCATCCCCTTAGGCCATAAGTCCTGAAAATTTTTCCACATTCAGACTTAGTTAGAAAACAGGACAATACTGCCCTAAATTCAATCTTTTAAAATAACATGGTGTGGGCTAGGTTGGATTATTAATGCTGGAGATAAACTTCTTTTGTGCTTCAGTTAGTTCATGTGATAATTATGTGTGAACACATAGTAATTTTACATGCTGGTGTTGGCGAAAGATGGAGCTGGCATTTATCAGTGCCCTGTAATCAATTTGTAGACTAAACAGGCACAATTTCACAGGAATTTCAGCATACCTCCTATCATAGAACTTGTCTCAGTCTGTTTCCAACGGACAGAATTATGGGAGAAATACAAGAAATACATAAGACCTTTACAGTAAATTTCTCAAACAATATCAAAATCTCAGTACTAGGTGAGAATTTGGGTTTGGGTTTGGTTTTTTCTATTGGGTTTAGATTGTGTTTTTCTCTTCTTTATTTTTGTGCCCCATTTTGCTCTTCCAGCTGTTCTGAAAGTTCTGCATGTCCCATTGTTGGTGCTTCTCTTCTTCCCTCTTTTTATTTATCCTTTATTCCTACTTCCTGGGAAATCTTAGTCCCTTCTGACATCTTTTATGCATTCTGCTTACTGTTGTAGATTGTACTACAGTTCCTGCTGCGCTGTTTTACTTCCTTCCAACTTATCAGGGACCATTATGTTTATAAAATGAAAGAAGACATTTATTTAAACTTTCAGGTCAAACTGTATCTAAGGAAAACAGATGAATTAACATTTGAGATTGTTGTAAGAACCCCCTGGGCAGTTAGGGGTGGGTAAGAAAAGCTGACATGCCCATCGACACCCACATCTTGTGAACAAATAAAAAAAGGTTGTGGAGTCTTAATTTGAAGTTTCCACTTACGATGAAAGGCACAGACCTGAAAGATTGACTTATTTGATATTTCCAGCAATATTGCCTTTGAAGTTTCCTTTTCTTTCTGTTTTTGTTGCAGTTTTAAAACACTTGTACTATTTGATACATCCATCTTAATATTTCCTTTTTTGACTGCATCTTAAAATTTAACAGATTATACTGCTGTGTGGAGCCTTGTAATATTTCCCTTTGTTGAAGGTGCTATATAAATATAAGTTTTGCTGTTCAAATCTTGCAGTTAATTGATCATTCTATTTTAACCAATATGCTTGTCTTCACCTAATTTGATTCACTCCATGTAATATCACGAAATGGCCAAGTATTTTGGTACAGCAAAGGGAACACGTGGCTGTAGTGCTAAGGTCAGTATTCTAAAACCAGCTGTACCTCTGGCCAAATTGCTCCAGTACATTTATTATTCTGGAATGTACAGAGCAAAGTGGAAAATTGTACATGTTTGTTGTGTTCTTAAAAAGCAGGACAAATCCAATCCATCAGTTATCACTCCATCAGTAACCCTCAATCATCTACAAAGCAATGGCAGTTAAATTACCAACAACCAGCTCACAGATGCTGAGTTTGTGTGCTACCAGGACCAGTCAGTTCCAGATCTCATTGCTGCCTTAGACCATAAGGCCATAAGATAAAGGAGCAAAATTCGACCATTCAGCCCATCGAGTCTGCTCTGCCAGTCCATCATAGCTGATGTGTTTCTCAAATGCATTTCCTGCCTTCTTACCATAACACTTGATCCCCTTATTAATCAAGAACCTACCTATCTCTGTCTTAAATATATTCAACAACTTGGCCTCCATAGCCCTCTACGACAATGAGTTCTATAGAATCACCACTCTCTAGCTGAAGAAATTTCTCCTCATCTCAGTTCCAAAGATCCCTTCACCTTGAGGCTATGTCCCCGGGTTCTAGTTTCTCCTACTAGTGGAAACATCTTCTCCATGTCCACTCTATCCAGGCCTCTCAATATCCTGTAAGTTTCAATAAGATCTCCCCTCATCCTTCTAAACTCTACTGTGTACAGAACCAGAGTCCTCACCAGCTCCTCGTATGACAGGCCCTTCATCCTGGGATCATTCTTGTAAACCTCCTCTGGAGCCCATCCAATGCTAGCACAGATCGCTTCGAAACAGGACCCAAACCTGCTTACAATTTTCCACGTAGGGTCTGACCAGAGCCTTATACTGCCTAAGCAATATATCCCTGCTGTCCTTTTCTGGCGTTTTGAAATGAATACCAACATTGCATTTGTCTTCCTAACTGCCAGCTGAATCTCCATGTTAACCTAAAGAGTCCTGAACTAGGAATTCCAAGTCACTTTGCGCTTCAGATTTCCGAAGCCTTTCACCGTTTAGCAAATAGTCTATGCCTCTGTTTTTCCTACCAAACTGTGTAACCTCACACATTGCTAAATTGTATTCTATCTACCACTTCTTTGCCCATTTGCCTTTCATGTCCAAGTCCTTGTGCAGCCTCCCCTCTTTCGTCAATACTACCTGTCCCTCCACCTATCTTTGTGTCATCTGCAGACTTAGTAGTAATATTCTCAGCTCATTTGTCTAGATTGTTAACGTATAATGTGAATAGTTGTGGTTCTAACACTGACCCCTGTTGAACTCACTTAGTCACCAGCTGCTTTTCCTGATAAAGACTCCTTCATCCCTACTCTGTACCTTATGTCAGTCAGCCAATCATCTATCCATGCCAGTACCTTGCCTCTAATATCTTGGAGTCTTAACTTATTTAGCTGCCTTCTGTGCAGCACCTTGTCAAAGGCCTTCTGGGAATCCAAATAGATCACATCCACAAGCTCTCCTTTGTCTAACTTACTGGTTACCTCCTCAAACAATTCTGACAAACTTGTAGGCGTGACCTCCCCTTGACAAAGCTGTGCTGACTCAGTCTATTTAACTTTGCACTTCCAAGTACTTCACAATCTCATTCTTAATGATGGACTCTGAAATCTTACTAGTGTCCGAGGCCAGCCAAACCTGTCTTCTAACTCCCTCTCTTCTGAAACAGGAGTGTTGATTAGCTATTTCCCAGTCCTCTGGGACTTCCCTGATACCAGTGATTACTGATAGATCAACACCAATGCTTCTACCATCTCCTCAGCTATCTCCTTCAGAATGTTGGGGTGTAGTCCATCGGCTCGGGCAATTTGTATGCCTTCAACCTTCTTAGCTTCCCCAGCACTTTTTCCTTAGTGATGGCTACTACACTCACCTCTGCCTCCTAATGCTCTTGAAGATCTGGTATGCTGCTGGTGTCTTCTACTATGAAAACTGATGTAAAATACCTATTCAGTTCCTCTGCTATTTCTTTGTTCCCCATTACTACTTCTGCATTGGTCCAACATCCACTTTTACCTCTCTCTTACCTTCTGGATATCTAAAACAACTCTTGTAATCTTCTTTTATGTTGCTAGCTAGCTTAGTCTTATATTTCAGCTTCTTACCTCTTATCGCTTTCTTTAGTTGTCCTTTGCTGGTTTTTAAAGGCTTCCCACTAATCTTCACCACATTGTTAGCTTTTATGCTGTTCCTGACTTCCCTTGTCAGCCATGGTTGCCTCATCCTGCCCTTTCTTTCTTCTTGGCATGAATTTCTGCTGTACCTCCCACATTGGCCCCTGAAACTCCTGCTATTGCTTCTCCACAGTCTTCCCTGCTAGGCTTCCCTTCCAATCAACTCTGGCCAGCTCCTCCCTCGGGTCTTTGTAGTTACCTTTATTCAATTGTAATACTATTACATTAATCTTCTCCCTCTCAAACTTCAGGGTGAAATCTATCATATTATTGTCACTGGCCCCAAGGTGTTCCTTCAGGTCCCTCATAAAGTCTCATAACATGTCAGTAAATCCAGGGTTACACAGGGGGATTAGCTGAACTCCTCTAATAATTAAACAAAAACACAAGCCCCAATCTGTTATGACGGAAGTAGGGGTTCCCTCGAATAACTACCCTCGAAACACCCAGAGGAGCTCACCTTTCCCTTCGTAATCTGTTAAAACTTGTTAAAAGAAAGACAATCCCTGATCCCCACTTTATAAGAACCAAACAACAATTTACTTATTTAATCCGAACAATGAACAAATTAAAAGAAATACTAACAAACTGAACAATTTCCTTCTAAGAGATAAAAGGTACTGCAGATGCTGGAGAATCCGAGATAACAAGCATGGGGCTGGATGAACACAGCAGGTCAAGCAGCATCATAGGAGCAGGAAAACTTGACGTTTCGGGCCTAAACCCTTCATCAGAAATGGGGGAGGG
>JAHRHZ010000223.1:22952397-22967762 GCA_024137785.1 Ginglymostoma cirratum
AGGGTTTAGGCCCGAAACGTCAAGTTTTCCTGCTCCTATGATGCTGCTTGACCTGCTGTGTTCATCCAGCCCCATGCTTGTTATCTCCTATTTATGTAAACCTGATTAATAAGAAATCAATAAGTTAAAACAACTGTCCAAACTCCCACAGACTGTGTGTCTTCTGGAACTGTCTGCCACAAATGCCTTTCATCTGCCAAGTCTGCTGTTTGAAGGGTTTCTCTGCAATTTCGTCAGTGAAATCTTTGCCGTAAACTGCCGTGGTACTTTTGATGCGTCTTTTCAGAGAGCTTACGGAGTTTGTCAGAGCCAGGCTTAAACTTCTTTTCACTGTAGCTGAACGTTGGCTCACTCTTTCAGGTGGCAGTTGATCTCCCCGATTTTCAAAAATGCCCTCATCTTTATGCCCGTAATGACAGAATACTATGTCTTAAGTAGGATTGGTTCAATATTGTCAACACCATCAGATTTAAATTCAATTGGCTTTCTGTATCTCGGTGCTTGTTTTAAATTAGTTGGCCAAATTCAAACTCGTTGTCACAACATCAAAACAAGACTACACAGTGTGGAGCTGGCGGAGCACAGCAGGCCAGGCAGCATCAGAGGAGCACGAAAGTTGACGTTTCGGGTCGGGACCCTTCTTCAGGGACCTTTCTGAAGAAGGGCCCTGACCTGAAACATCAACTTTCCTGCTCCTCTGATGCTGCCTGGCCTGTTGTGCTCCTCCAGCTCCACGCTGTGTTATCTCTGACTCCAGCATCTGCAGTTCTTACTATCTCATCAAAACAAGACTGCTGTTTTGCCTGCCACCTGTAAGGGTTTTTTTTTGATACACTTGTTTCAGTTTTTGAGGCTCTCGGTACTGGCAACCTCCGGATGCTGCTCACAGACATGCTTTTTTTAAAAAAGAAAATCTCTAAGCACAACAAAAAACCCTCACCCCTTAAAGGGACTACTCACTCTTTTCCCCACTATCATTTTTACCAACAAATTCTAGCGTCCTGCCTTCCAATTCACAAATACCTCACAAGTTCGCAACACCAGAATTGTCTGTTCCCTGACTTGACTGGAGTTTACCACAAACTGCTCTAAAGCCATCTTGTAAGCATTCCACAAATTTCTTTTCTTAAGAACCACTACAAACTTGATTTTTTCAGTCCACCTGCATATTGAAGTCCCCCACGATTCTTGTAATAGTGCCTTTCTTATATGCCTTTACTTCAGCATATCCTGCCTACTGCTAGGAGGCCTTTACAAACGCCAGTCATGGTCTTTTGTCTTTGCTTTTCCTCAACTGTACCCACTTCCTACTCTATGTCACTTCTTGCTTTCGATTCAATTTTGTTTTTTTACTAACAAGGCAACCCTGCCTTTCTGCCTATCTGTCTGTTCTTTCAATAAAATGTGTATCCTTGGATATTTAGTTCCCAGCCCTGATTCCCTTGCAGCCATGCCTTTGTCATGTCACAACATCATACTGCTAATTTCAATCTGCGTTATAAAGTCATTCCCCTTGTTTCATATACTGCTTGCATTTAAGTTTAGCACCCTCAATCCTGCATTGACTGCAACCCCCCATCCTTCTCGTAGTTGTTCCCTTATATTTTGTACCTGAAGTTAGATTCCTGTCCCTTTCCATTCTCTCTGTCCTATTACTTGTTCTGGAAATTTTAGCCTCTGCTAAGCTCTCTTTGTCCATATTCCATAATTTTCCATAACTGAATCCACCCCACATTACTTAGCCTTTACCCAAATGAAGACAAAAGACAAAAAAACGAAAGAACTGAATGTTGGAAATCGGAAACTAAAACAGAAATTGCTGGAAAAACTCAGCAGGTCTGGCAACATCTGTGGAGAGAAATCAGAGTTAACGTTTCGGATCTGGTGACTCATCTTCAGAACACCACAGTGAACAAAAAAAGTTGAATTTCATTTGAGGTGACAGTGACTTGACTGCCTTTAAGATCAAGGTATCATTTGTTTGAGTGTGGAACAAAGGTTCCATGGCAAAATTGAAGTCAATAGGAAGCAGGGAAAATTCTTCCATTAGCTAGAATCATACATACCATAATAATGATTGTGGTGTTGGGAGCCAGTGATCTCAGCTGCAGGAGTTTCAAAGGGACAGAAGCCTAGTCCAGCAATCTTCAGTAACATTTATCAATAATCTTCCCTTCGACAAAAGGTCAGAAATTGGGATGTTTACTAATAATTGAACTGCACTCAGTTCCATTTGGAACTCCTTTAGATAATGAAGGTGCCTGTAACACATACCAGAAGACTCAGACAATATTCAGATATTGGTTGATAAAAGTAGCTTTCTTGACACCATCTCTAACAAGAGAACATAACCACCCTGACATAATTATTGTCAAATCCCTCACCATACAGTGAATCCCTACAGTGTGGAAACAGGCCATTCAGCCTAACAAGTCCAGACCGACCCTCCAAAGAGCATCTCATTCAGACCCATCTTCCTATCCTTTCCCTGTAACCCTGAATTTCTCATGACTAACATACCTAACCTACACATCCCTGAACACTATGGGCAATTTAGCATGGCAAATCCACCCAGCCTGCAATCTTTGGACTGTGGGAGGAAATCGGAGGAAACCCACACAGACACAAGGAGAATGTGCAAACTCCCCACAGTCACCCGAGGGATTGCTATTGAGCAAAAACCTAACTATGGCTACAAGAGCAGGTCTGAGGCTAGATATTCTGCAGTGAATTCCCAAAAACTGACTTCCCAAAACCTTCCATGGTGCAACCAGGAATCTAATGGAATAGAGTCGAAGACTTTTACATCACAAAAAGAGGCCCTTTGGCCCATCGTGTCAATGCCGGTTGTCAACCATGTGAAAATGCTCCACTTTAAGAGATGCAGACAAGCTTTATGCTTTGCAGACTAGCTTGAACTCATGCCAATCTTTCACTATTCTGCACCTCTTGCTTTAGCAGGTAGCCACTCAATAACTTGCTTCATACTGGCTGTATGCTACAGTAACAAAGCTTGTGTACTCTAAGCATTGAAAGCAATGGACACACTGCTCCCTGGTTCCTGTACCTGTTTTCAGACCCTGTCAAATTTCATGGCCAGCAAATCTCAGGTGCTTTGAGTGCTTGTAGGATTCTCATCTTTTTAAGCTTTTAATAGGGTTCTGAATGATCATAGCATATTGTGCCATGGAGCCCCAACAGTGCCATTATGTGCAGAAAAGAAATGTGTTGACTGAGACTAAAGAACGGAGGAATCCAGCCACACTTAAATTTCTCCATGCATGCTTTATAGGCTGGTTTAAATCAGGTATACTAACCCCTCTGGTTCTTTACATCAGTTTTGTTTGTGTAAAATTAATGCTAGGGATTGTGTGGTGTGATGGTAGTGTCCCTACCCTTGAGCCATGATGCCGAGGTTCAAGTTCCACCTGTTCCGGGGTGTGTAATCGCGTCTCTGAACAGGTTGTTTAGCAAATATCTAAAATTGATTCTCCATGAGAATAGAGTGAATCCTGAACAAATTTTCTTATTAACAAAAGAAATTTAAAGCTGTCCTTGTGTGTTAAGAAATTTAAAGCTGTCCTTGTGTGTTAATATTACTCTGAGGTGCTTCAGAATTTGTTAACATCTCAAAGGGGTGGCACGGTGACTCAGTGGTTAGCACTGCTGCCTCACAGTTCCAGGGACCCGGGTTTGATTCTCAGCCTTGGGTGACTGTCTGTGTGGAGTTTGCACATTCTCCCCGTGTCTGCGTGGGTTTGCTCCGGTTTTCTCCCACAGTCCAAAGATGTGCAGGTTAGGTGGATTAGCCATGTTAAATTGCCCATAGAGATGTGTAGATTAGGTGGGTTATAGGGGGGATGGGTCTGGGTGGGATGCTCTGAGGTTGGGTGTGGCCTTGTTGGGCTGAAGGGCCTGTTTTCACACTGTAGGGATTCTATGAAAAAAAAAGCCAATTTCTATAGTAAGAAATGTAGATTCTACTATATATTCAAAAAGATGGTCAACACAAAATGATAATTCCAGAGAAGCTTTAGATTAAAACACACAAGTCTAATGCTGTGCAAATAGATTGAAATTTTTTAAATTTAGTCGTTCACAGGATTTGGACATCACTGGTATGTTTGGCATTTCCTCATTGCCCCAGAGATTGATCCTTTATAATTCATTTATGGATGAGTCCAGCGTTATTACCCATCTCTAATTGCCAGCATAATAGTTCTGTCCAAGAAAGGAGATGCAGTAGGTAGAAAGCCGAAAACGATTGGTCAGTTAGTGTGTGTCATTATCAAAGTGGTAGTAGCAGGGCTTTTAGAAAATCATCATAAAACCAAGAAAGGTCAGCATGATTTGATGGAAAGGAAATTATGTTTAACAGGTATTTGGACAAGTACATGGATATGAAACGTTTGGAGGGATATGGGCCAAGTATAGGCAGGTGGGACTAGTTTAGTTTTGGATTATGGTTGGCATGGACTGATTGAACCGAAGGGTCGGTTTCCATGCTCTATGACTCTATGTTGGACAAATTCATTAGTTAAAAGGAAGATGCATTTTCTTGGAGCATATAATGGGATTCCATAACACTTGTCCAATTTTCATGTGCAACATGAATATCTGACAGCATTGCAAGGCCTCAAGGCTAGTCCGGTCATACCAGCAGTAATCCTGATGAAGTAACTGGAATAGTCACCCTTAACAAGCCTTTAGCTTTCTTGATTATTTTCTGCACCTGTTTATGATATTTTAAATGATATCTATGCTCCTGAACCTCCAGGTCTCTGTGGGCATCCACTGTATTTATACCATCCAGAAAAAAACCCTAATATATCCTTTATCAGCCCAACATAGATAAAGTCACACTTGCTCACAGTGAAACAAGTGAATTCTATCTGCCACAGTTTTGCCCATTCACTTAGTCCATCATTATCCCTTTTTAAATTTGTGCTATCAGCTAAATTGTCTATAATGTGTCATTGTGTTGTCATTAATTTGGCCTATATGACTTTCTATGCCATAACACAATTAATCAATAAACAATGTGAATAATTAAGGCTCATGCACAGATCTCAGTGGAACACCACTGATCACATCTTGCCAATTAGAGTACCTACTCGTCATCCCTACTTTCTATTGCCTGCCATTCACCCAATTTCCCAGCCATGTCAGTAATTTGCGCTCAATTGTGTGGGCTTCTGCCTTAGTTAACAGTCTCTGATGTGGGACTTTATCAAATGCTTCTGGGAGTCAATATAAACAATATCCATGGACATTCCCTGTCCACCACCTTCGTCACATCTTCAAAAAAATTCAACGAGTTTCAATCCCAAAAGCACCCATTTACAGTACTCATACCAGAGAGAATTCTTTTTGCTATCACCCACTTGGACTCAATTTAACTGTGACTTCAACTCGCAGTCTTGGGAATCCGATAACTTCTTGAATCACTCAAATAACTGAGCTTAAACTTTCTCTGCTTCAAATAACTTTTCCGGGTTTTAACCAAACTTATCTCGTCTGGAACTTTTACTAAATTCCATGCACCAAGGTATCCTATATTTAGCAATTCTACACTATGTTTTCCCTTTCTCAGGAGCATCTTATTGATACATCCAGCTTTAGCCAAGAACCATGTAAAAATCCCAAACTGAAATTAAAGGATTTTTTTTTTACATGCTGTAGATGTTCTCTCAATCAAAAGAAAAATATCAGTCCTTAACCTTCTAAAGTGGATCCTAATGCACAAATGGTTATGTCATTTGCTTGTAAAGTTCTCTATTTGTAAACAATAATTCTTCCATGTTAAATAAAAACCGAAAGAACTGCAGATGCTGTAAACCAGGAACAAAAACAGAAATTGCTGGCAAAACTCTACAGGTCTGGCAGCATCTGTGAAGAAAAATCAGAGTTAACGTTTCAGTTCCAATTACCTTCACCGAACCCGTAACATGTCGCCTGAGGCTGGAATCGAACCTGGGCCCCTGGCGCTGTGAGGCATCAGTGCTTACCACTGAGCACCATGCCACCCTCTGAAGTATTTTGAAGGTTTCAATGATATCCTCTCTTTTCATCTAAAGCAATGGTGCCAAAACCAGATAGGTCACAAGATCGTGTATCGATTACAATAACGTCAACATGGTGATAAAAACAGAGTCACATTATATCCCAAAATTGCAGGATTGTATTTAACTAATTATTATTCAATTAGAATTGTTCAAATTATTCAACTCAGAAACTGACCACATGTCTGCAAAAATACTCTACAATGCAAAAGGAGATATGAGTCATAGAAACAGACCCTTCGGTCCAATTCGTCCATGCCAACCAGATATCCTAAATTAATCTAGTCCCATTTGCCAGCATTTGGCCCATTTCCCTCTAAACTATGCATATACCCATCTAAATGTTGTACAGCCTCCATCACTTTCTCTGGCAGCTCATTCCATGTGTGTGAAAATATTGCCCCTTAGGTCCCTTTTAAATCTTTCCCCACTCACCTTAAACCTGGTGATGGCTCTACACTATTTCAAAATTAACATCGTCAACAATATGGAAGAATTAATACTGAAGTTGCTAGAAAAGCTCAGCAGGTCTGGCAGCATCTGTGAAGAAAAATCAGAGTTAACGTTTCAGGTCCGGTGACTCTTCTTTAGGATAGGTCTGTTTGGAGGAAGGGTCATCAGATCCAAAATGTTATCTCTGATTTCTCTTCACAGATGCTGCCAAACCTGCTGAGCTTTTCCAGCAACTTCTGCTTTTGTTCCTGATCTACAGCATCCATAGGTCTTTGGTTTTTATGTTGTATCTCTGGGTAATAAGGGGATGCTGCTTAGGTCAGAGATGAGGAGAAATTACTTTACCTAGAGGGTTGTCAGCCTTTATAATTCTCTATCAGAGATGCTGTGGGGGCAAGTGCTTGAGTATGTTTTAGGTAGAGATTTATAGATTTTTGATACCCAGTGATGTACACGGTTATAGAGATGGGTGAGGAAAAGGTAGGGAATTCTAGAGCGAACTATACTGTAAACGGAAGAGCCTTGGGAAAAGTTGATGAGCAGAGAGATCTGGGAGTTCAGGTCCATTGTGCCCTGAAGGTGGCTGCACAGGTGGATAGAGTGGTCAAGAAGGCATATGGTATGCTTGCCTTCATCGGACGGGGTATTGAGTATAAGAGCTGGCAGGTCATGTTAAAATTGTACAAGACTTTGGTTCGGCCGCATTTAGAATACTGTGTACAGTTCTGGTCGCCACATTACCGAAAGGATGTGGAAGCTTTGGAGAGGGTACAGAGAAGGTTTACGAGGATGTTGCTTGGTATGGAAGGTGCTAGCTATGAAGAGAGGTTGAGTAGGTTAGGATTGTTTTCATTAGAAAAAAGGAGATTGAGGGGGGACCTGATTGAGGTCTTCAAAATCATGAAGGGTATAGACAGGGTTGATAGAGATAAGCTTTTTCCCAGGGTGATGGATTCAATAACGAGGGGTCACGTGTTCAAGGTGAGAGGAGAAAAGTTTAAGGGGGATACACGTGGAAAGTACTTTACACAGAGAGTGGTAGGTGCCTGGAACGCGTTGCCAGCAGAGGTAGTAGAGGCAGGCACGGTAGGTTCATTTAAGGTGCGTCTGGACAGATGCATGAGTAGGTGGGGAGCAGAGGGATACAGATCCTTAGGAATTGGGCGATAGGTTTAGACAGTGGATTTGGATCGGCACAGGCTTGGAGGGCCGAAGGGCCTGTTCCTGGGCTGTAAGTTTTCTTTGTTCTTTGTTCAATCAGCCATAATCATATTAAATGGTGGGGCAGACTGAATTGCCTACTCCTGTTCCTATGTGGTTTCAGCTACTATGACTCACTTCAATAATGCCCATCACTTAAGATAACCTCATGGAATTAGTCTGTATGTGTGTTCTTTTATAGGTGATGCATCCTGCACATTAACATAACGAACAGCCAAAACGAATCTTCCCGGTCTATTCCTGAAAACTGATGTATAATTTGTAATAGTCTTCATAAGTCACCTTGGTGGTGCGTTAGAAGATAATGCATTATGCTGTGTAACCTTGAAACACCTCTGTGTTTTCCGACAAAAACAGAAAAGCTCAGTAGGTCTGGCAGCATCTGTGAAGAGAAATCAGAGTTAACATCTTAGGGGCTGGTGACCCTTCCTTAGAACTTATGGTAGCTAGGAAAATTTTTTTATGCAGAATATAGGGTAGAGGGACTGGATAAGGAGTAAATGATAGGTGGGGATAGAGCCCAAAGAGAGAAAAGAACAGTTGGACAGACAAAGGAATGGATAACAATCTGGCAAAGAGGGTGAATAGCTGTTAGCAGAGACTGTTAGTGGCTAACAATGTGTAATAGCAGACTATGTGATATCAAGGGCTGGTGTGTGGGGCGAGGTCTAGGACATATGAGAGTTCAAGACCTGAAGTTATTGAACTCAATATTAAGCCCTGAAGGCTGCAAGGTTCCCAAGTAAAAAATGAAGTTTATGCTGAGCTTCACTAGAGCACTGCAGCAAGCCTGAGACAGAGATATTGGCCAGGGAACAGGGCGGTGTGATGAAGTGACAGGAATTCTGCGAAGCGGGATCACAGGTATCTCAGTGATGTTCAACATTCCACAGACAGCTACTCTCGCCATGTCTTGAGATCCACACTCCGTGCCATGCATTGTCACATGCACACTCTCGACCTCTCTCTCCCCAACAACATCGTATCACACTGGCTCAGGACTGTACCACTCCACAGTTCCACTTCATCCTCTGGCTCATTCTTCATGCTAACAAGAAACTATTTCTTTTCCTTCAAGGCACACAAGATGCAACAACTCAGAGATACCCATGGCTCTCTGGAACCTTTCCCCCTTCTCCTTCCCTCTGATTCCATTCCCTTCCCTACCCCCACCTCCTGTCGTGTATTCACCATCCCTCCTAACCTCTCCGATGCTGAACATTCTGTACTCACAGCAAACGTCTCAGTTTTATACCTTTGTCCCCACCTTAATGAATTTTTCGTTGAATCTTCATTTGTTGTTTGGGCCTCCATGCCCATTTCTTTGGACAAGAGTCCCTGTCCCACATTCAGCAGCTCCAACATTGTCCCTTCACCTGGACCCCTCCCTCTGGCCTTCTACATGCACTCAACGTGTTCATCGAGTCATGTCAGCATGACAATGGTGGCCTCAATTTCTCTGCCCTCTTCATCCATTCCAACCTATCTCCCCCCGAACTGACTGCAGTCCTTGCGTTCAGATCCAACTCTGACTTTATTATTAAGCCTGCCAATAAGGGTGGTGCTGTTGTAGTCTGGTGTACTGACCACTATATTGCAAAGGCTGAGTGCCAGCTCTCAGAAACCTCCTCCTATCTTCCCCAGACCATGACCCCACTATGGAACATGAGGTCATTTTATCAAGTATGGTCATTGACCTTGTTTCATCTGGTGATTTTCCCCCACTTCCTCCAAATTGATAGTCCCGCAGCCCTGCCCAGCTTGCTTTTACCTCCTTCTGAAAATCCACAGACAGGACTGCCCATGCAGACCCATTGTTTCTGCCTGCTCCTGCCCCACAGAACTCATTTCTTGCTATCTTGACTCAGTCTTTTCTCCCCTGGTCCCAGTCCCTGCCCACTTACATCTGCAATTCCTCTGACCTTTAAACCTATTTCCACATTTCCAGTTTTCAGGCACCAGCTGTCTCCTCTTTACCATGGACATGCAATCACTCTACGTGTCCATTCCCCACTCAGGGCTCTCCACTTCTTGCTGGAACAGAGGCCTGAACCATTCCCACCCACCACCATCCTCCTCTGCTTGGCCGAGCTCATCCTCACCCGAAACAACTTCTCTTTTCATTCCTGTCATCTTCTTCAGGTTAGAGGGATGGCCATGGGTACCCACATGTGCCCTAGTTATGCCTGTCTCTTCATGGGGTACGTGGAACATTCCTTGTTCCAGTTCTATTCTGGCCACCACCCATAACTTTTTCTCAGATATAGTGCTGCTTCCCTCTCTCGTCCAGAATTGGAAAAGTTTATTGATTTTGCTTCCAATTTCCATCCTGTCATCACTTTCACTTGGTCTATCTCTGACTCCTCCCTTCCCTTCCTTAACATCTCTATTTCTATTTCTGGGGATAGACTGGCCACTAATATCCACTATAAACCCATCGACTCCCACAGTTACCTGGACTATACATTCTCGCACCCACCTTCCTGTAAAGACTGTATTCCATTCTTCCAGTTCCTCCGTCTCCATCGCATATGTTCTGATGATGCCAACTTCAACATGGGAGCCTCCAAAATGTCCACCTTCTTCCTCAACCAAGGATTCCCCAGCACCATTGTTGATAGGACCCTCAACTAAGTCTGACCCATCTCCCACACTTCGGCCCTCAGCCTCCCTCTTCCCTCCCGCAACAGCGATAGGCTTCCCATGTCCTTACCCACCATCCCACCAGCATCCACATCCAGAAAATCCACACTTTCCGCCTTCCGCAGGGATCGTTCCCTCCAAGATACTCTGGTCCACTCTTCCTTCCCACCCAACACCGCTCACGGCCACACGGCACCTTCCCTTGCAATCGATGAAGGTGTAAAACCCTGCCCACTTACCTCCTCCCTTCTCAGTATCCAAGAGCCCAAATTCACCTTCCAGGTGAAGCAGCGCTTTACCTGTAGTTCACACAATCTAGTCTACTGCATTCGCTGCTCACAACGTGGTCTCTACATTGGGGAAAAGAAGCATAGACTGGATGACCGCTTCGCAGAACACCTACGTTCTGCCTGCAAAAATGACCCTGAGCTTCCAGTGCCTGCCACTTCAATGCAGCACTCTGTTCCCTGGCTAGTGTCTCTGTCTCAGGCTTGCTGCAGTGCTCCAGCAAAACTCAGTGTAAACTGGAAGAACAACACCTTCTTTTTGGCTTGAGGACCCTGCAGCCTTCTGGACACAGTATCGAATTCACTAACTCTTGAACTCTCCTATGTCCTAGTCCCTGCCCCCACACACCAAGCCTTGTTATCACATAGTCTGCTGTTACACCCAACCTCTTGTTAGCCAGTAGCAGTCTCCATTAACAACTATTCACCCTTCTAGCCAGATCGTTATCCATTCCTCTTCTGTCCAACTGTTCTGTGTCTCTGGGCTCTATCCCCACCTATCTTTTGCTCCTTACCTCCTCCTCCCACCCTATCTTCTGTGTATAAACTGATATTTTCCTAGTTAACATCAGTCCTGAGGAAGGGTCACCGGACTCTAAACATTAACTCTGACTTCTCTTCACAGATGCTGCCAGACCTGCTGAGCTTCTCCAGCTATTTGTTTTGTTTTTGATTTACAGCATTTGCAGATCTTTCAGTTTTTATTCTGTGTTTTCAAATCTAACTGTTACAGCATCAATTTTCGAAATTTCAATTTCATTCTCTAATTGCTCTGATGCTTCCATTTCATTCTCTACTACTTTTATTACTGTAAGTACACTTCTCTTCTGAGTATCATCCCTGTCGTAATATCTTTTTAACATGTTAATATTTTCTCCTGTCTGAAGTGCTTACTACATAGCTCACATAATTGAGTTTATTTTTCATTTAATATGGCCCGGTAAACGTTACTTTAATGGTTCCCCACAGACAGGTAACAACACTAACACCTTGTCTCCTATAACAAGCCTTTCTAATTTCCTCTAATTTTCATTGCATGTTGAGCAATCTTCAGATGCTTTTAACCCGACTCATTGGAGTTGGTCAATATTTCTCAAAAAAGTGGAAGCCTAGAGACATCATGTTTAAGCTTTGGTCCATTGATTTTTCTTTAATTAGATTAAGTGGCCCTCTGACCTCATGTCTATACATTAGTTCAAAAGGACTAAATCTCATGGATTCATTAGGAGCAAATAGCAAATGGCAAAAAAAGTAACAAATGAATTCCTTTATCCTAATAAATGGGATTTTCTTGGCAACATGTTCTAACTATGGCCTTCAAAGTTTGATACCACCTTTCTGATGCACCTTGAGATTATGTGTGATAAACAGAAGGCGTTTTAATTTTAATTGCTTTATCTCAAAGGTATTCATAATTTCTTTGGAAATTTGCAAAATAAAGTTTTGGATCTTTATTTAATTGTATTTCTTTAGGTAATCGACATTTTCCATGACAAACTGAACTAACTTTTCTACTACTACTATTGTAGTAATTTTTCCTGAATGCATTGCTTCAGGATATTTGTGGGGATGTCTGTAATCATTAAAGACATCAGTTCCCATTTCAGGTTTTAGGTAGACGTCATACGTAGTATATTAGAATTCTGCTAAATGGTTCTTCAAAAACTGGTATTGGAATTAAAGGCGCACATTTAATGGATGGTTTGGTTTCCCCACACATGTCTAGCAAAATTTGTCTCCATCTTTGTGCAATCCTGACCAATTTGATTAGTTTAATACTCTAGCCTGTGTTATCCTAATATTTGAGTAACCTACTATTTGAATTTGATGAGCCACTAGTATAATTTAGTTATGATACATAGATGGAGCTACTACCTGATGGACCACAGCCTATTTCTCACTGGCTACAATTGAGGGATGGGGGGTGTCTCCATTTCCTCACTAAGACTTTGTCTTTAATAATGTTCAGGTATTGTTTCTGATTTAGTTTCTGAGTCCGTTTGACATATTTCTGTGAAAGAAGATGGGCTAACCATCTCAGCCTAACTTCTTTTAACTCAAATTTTCAAAAATTGTATCTGATAACTGAATTTCAAAATCATTGTCCTTTCTTATAGCCTCCTTTTCTTCCTGTCCAATTCTATGCATCTGATATCTAGCCACAACATTTTCAGGGAGCATTCCATGATTTTCTTTGTGAAATGTTTTAGTTTATTTAGCCTCCATTGGTTGTTCCACCAACTTTGGTGATGCCAATATTATTTAACCCACCTGGAAATTTCCCAAAATAAAGTTAACTCCTTCTGTAGGAATTTCTTTCATTACTGCCACAACAACTTCTCCGTTTACCTCGTTCCTGTTTAATCTAATCTATGACTGTAATGAATTTTGTTTTTTTTTTGGCTCCATGTATATCACTAATTAATACTTTCTCCTTCAGTAATCCCTCTGGAAGATAAAAGTGTTATTAGCCAACATCTGTGGCTGACTTGCGTCAGTATTTCTCAATATCTTTATTTGATTCGTGGCTTATGGAAATACCTCCTTTTTGAGATAAAATACTCAGAAACTCCAGCAGTATGATTTTCTTTGTTGATATTCAAAAATAATTTTCATGACTATCTTGAGCCACCCCTCCCTTCTTAATCCATTCTAACAAAACGTGTTCCCTTTGTACCGTTGTTATAGTTTTAGGACCTACTTCCTTCCCTGATACGGTTTTCAGAAGATTCCTTAAACAGTCCTCCAACTGCAACTGGTTTCCCATTTAACTTCCAGTGATTGGCTTTGGTCAGTCCAATTTTATTAGATTGGAAGCGTATTAGTTTTTTTAGATTATTATACTTTGGTGTCCTTCTACATCTTGCCTAGAACGTTAATCCTCCAGTTTCCTTGTGGATTTCCACATGCTAATTCCCTATCTGTAATTGTTTCTGTGAGGTATTAATCATTTATGTCAGAACTGCTGCTTCTGCAATCCTGACTACCTGATACTCATCTAATTTTATTTTTGAATTTGCAGGAATTCTATTTCTGAATTCTTCATGATCAAAATTTGCATTATGTCCTTCTTTTATATCTAAATGATATTTCTAAATCACTAGTCCCACAACTTTTCTTTTTCCCTGGCCAATTCAAAACATGTCTGATTAATTCCTTTCTTGTCCTAAATTTGAATTGATAAGTTTCAGGCAAAGGCTCATAAGCATTGAGTTTTGCTTCTTTGACTGTTTTGTACCGTGCATGTTGTTCTTGCGACCAACTGGAGGACACAGTGATAGCCGTACCTGGGAGAAAGCTCTTGAACATTCAGGTCCAAATCTCTCTTGGCACTTCATTTGACCACTTACCTTCTTCCTTCTTCCTTCTAAGTTTTGCTTTGGCTAATTCATCTTCTCCAGGTTCCCTATGTCTTTGGAGTTCAACTTCGTCTAATTCATCACATTTTCCATTTTTCAATGATTTTCTTTCTCTTCAATTTATATTATCCTCTGTTTTTCATTTCCCTCAATTTCTATCTTTTTTTCCCCCATTTTCCATTTCAATTTTTCGTAACTCTGTGCCCCTTAGTCTCTGTTTATCCTTCTCCTTCAAGTCAAGTTTTTTTGTCTGATTTTAAGTAAATCTTAGCTAATCCCTGTTATGTAATCCCATTGTCAGATTTCCTTTCCTCCAGTTCTAAATTTTGGATAATTGCTTGAAGCATCTCATCCTTGTGACGTTGCACCTTTACTTGCACCTTCTAATTATCTGCCAGCTTTCTCAGTTTAGTTTCAGTCAAAGTTTTCAAATAACCCACTGTTATATCTTCTGCTTCTAGAAAACTCTTAGCAACATTCAAAGCCAACTTCAGATCCTGTGCAATAAACTTCACATCAATGCAGCCTTTTTATGTCCAGAGTTACTGCATACCTATTAAATTGAAAGCCACAGATCCCATTTAAATCCTATGACTGTCACGAGATCCCAATTGTTATGATCCCAAGTGTTGTTATTAATAGGCAAGTCAGATACCAAACTGAAATCTGCCTTAATAGATTACATTTTATATTGTGCATTTAACAAGGTGATCCCTCACTGAAACATCAGCATGCAATATTGTAGATTTAGTTTTAACAATAAAAGAGAAGTTTATTACCCAAGGAAATGAAGATAAAATAAAGCAAACTATTTAGAAATAATACATTTAACGATTTTGAAACACATGATAAAAATATTATAACATTACTCAAAGAAAAAACATGCAATGACCTTCTGAAATAGAGCGTAATGCACAGTTATTTACTTTGTTCAGTCATAATATTCTCCCAAAATAAAGAAAAACCCATTACTCTCCATCAAGTCTCTTTCTTAACACTTTTCTAAAATAATTCACCATGGCCACAAAAATACTTACATGTTAATCATTACACCTCTTTGGACATGCAGAGAATTTATATATCACATGTATCAAGCAATCATACCAAAATCCAAACTCAAAAATAAATTATATTAAAATATGTCTAAACCAGATACCTTGCATCACAGTGTCGATTGGATCTTTTGGTCAGCTTGGCTGGACAGCTCTACTTGAAACCAAGCTAAAAGAAATGCTTACAAAAACAAAGTTGCTGGAAAAGCTAAGCAGGTCTGGCAGCATCTGCGGAGGAGAAAACAGAGTTAACGTTTCGGGTCCGGTGACCCTTCCTCAGAACTGTAA
>JAHRHZ010000223.1:22968162-23023322 GCA_024137785.1 Ginglymostoma cirratum
AAAACAGTTCTGAGGAAGGGTCACCAGACCCGAAACGTTAACTCTGTTTTCTCCTCCGCAGATGCTGCCAGACCTGCTGAGCTTTTCAGCAACTTTGTTTTTGTTCCTGATTTACAGCATCTGCAGTTCTTTCGGTTTTTAAAAGAAATGCTTGCTGCACTTGAATAAGATCAAAAAATTTGCCAAGTGAGAAATACAGTGGGATTCATTATCTTAACTCATTGCATCCTCTCATATGTCAGCTGCCCCAGACACACAAAAGTGATTTCTCTTAACATTATTTGTTATCTCTGACTGGTTCTGTGCAATATGAACTGGCCAAATGGTGAACTGAGGAAATTGCTACAATCTGTTTTGAGCAAATAATTTGCGTATCCACTGAAGGATCCTTTCATATTTGTGAACACCATGCAGGACTAATATATTGATAGCAATGCAGTGTCTGTGTGCTCCTGGTTGGCTATTCACCACTTACTATTCACGAAAGCCGTATACATCTGCACTACAGTGTTATATAATAGCAAATAGACCTGCCACCATTGAGTGAATCAACATTCATTGAACTTATGAACTCAGCAACTCAAATAGTTAAATTTATTTTTAATGACACCATGCATGCCTCAATGAGTGGTGTTGCCAACGGACTCCCATGAATCCCAGCTCCCTCAAACATCTTTGTTGGGTTCCATGAGATATGTGTCTTTGATGAAATGACTTCTAACCTCCTATTCCTTGCATATTTCCAATATGTAGATGACACATTTGCCAAATTTGAATCTGCAACTGCATATAAGAATTCCATTACATGTCCTAATGGATTTCATGTTGTCCTGCATTTCACCTTTGAGGTGGAGAAATCAAATGAGCTACCGTCCTTGATGTCCCACTTGACAAATGGACCAGTGTGTTCTCTACTACAACTTACAACAAACCTGCCTTCACTAGTAAGAATAGAAGCTAGAATTCCTACAATTCAATTCACTGTAAGATTGCCCTTATCAACAACCTTGTAATGAGGGTTTGAGCCATTCGTTTACAGTACAGGGCTTGATGCTGAAATAGGGTCATCAAAGCCATCCTGTGGAATAGTGGTAAACCTGATCAGATGATTTCTTGCTGTACATGGTGCAAATGCAGGAACAGGCCTATGGCTATTTCTTTTGGTACTGAAAAGTACTCAGTCTGCCTAAGATTATCTGAGAATGGTAAGGTGTCTGAAAACCTTGAGCAGCAGGATAAGCTCGCTGCTACATGCTGGTTCGATGCTGTCACACCATGAGTAATGTTGACCTCTAATCCGATACTGTCATCAAGCCAGAAGACATTCTGCCTATCACACAGCTGTATAACATGCTTTATGAGTTTGAATGCCTGTGTGATGCCTGATTAGTAGGCTTTAAATCCCAAAGATTGGTCAGTCATATCAAACAGCATTTCCTTTCAGCTGTTCACAGCAAGCAAGGTACTGAATGCGGCCAACCAGTTTGAGCTTGGAGTAGTTGCAACACAGTGTCCAACATTATATGTGATTCCATAATTGGACAATGTTTGCTAATAATCCTCAGTGTGTGAAGCATTATGCTGACAACCAATTTAGGATTGTCACTTGAGATCGCAGTATACTTGAGTATACTGGAAGCTGCGTATGTTACTACATATGGCTGTCCTTTGCAGACAGAAAAAACATATGGATTCACTGTATCTGTTTCAACTCAACAAAATAGGTGGTAACCATTAACTGGTTCATTTATCAGGGCTATGCCTTGACCAGTCATAGCCAATCTCCCAGTTTAAAATTTAAATTTAAATAAAACATGGCTGCTAACTTCAGTCATCATTAATTGGTACATCCTCCATGGCAATGCCACTTTCAATCAGAGTGCACTTGTTAATAAATCGACATTCCTCTCGTACAGTATAATAATTTGTTTTCCCTTTATTGTGGTATTTCTTGTGGCTTGTCCCCATGAATGAAAGACAAAAAGCTTTGACAATTTTTTTTTTAGCAATTCAGTCAGGATGCAGTGAAGAAGGCCAATGATATGTTGAACTTCACAGTGAAAGGCTTCAAGTACAGGAGCAGGGATAACTTGCTGCAATTGTATAGGGCCTTGGAAAGACCAGAGTCAGTGTATTGTGTGCAGTTTTGGACCCCTTTATCTGAAAAAGGATGTTCTGAATATGAAGGGAGAGCAATAAAGGTATAGTTGACTGATTTTGGGATGACATGACTAACGTATAAAGAGAGACTGGATTCTTTAGCACTATATTCACTGGGGTTTACAAGAATGAGGGAGGATTTCATAGAAACCTATAAAATTCTAACAGGACTAGTCAGGTTAAATGCAGGAAGGATGTCCCTGGTGACCAGGGAGTCCAGAACCAGTCGTCACAGTCTAAGGATACAGGATAGGCCATTTAGGACTGAGATGAGAAATTTCTTCACTCAGAGTGTGGTGAGCCTGTGGAAAATGGTTGAGACTAAAATATTAAATGTTTTCAAGTATGAGTTAGATAAAATTCATAGAGTCATACAGTTCAGAAGAGGTCCTTTGGCCTATCTATTCTATACCACCAAAATATCTCTACTACCTATGTTAGTCCCACTTTCGTGCACTAGGCCCATAGCCTTTGAAATCCTTGCTATAGGGGTCAAGGGTATGGGGAGGAAGCAGGACCGGGTACTGAGTTGGATGATCAGCCGTGATTGTATTGATTGGTAAAGCGGGCATAAAGCACTAAAGTCCTGCTCCTGTGTTCCATGTTTCTGTGTTTCTGTACTCAAGATCTTTATTGCCAAATGAAATTTATTAGTTCTTTAAGGATGTAATAAGTAGGTTAATATAGGGAAATCAGTGGATATTGTATATTTGGATTTCCGAAAGGCATTTCATAGATGCCATTTAAAAGATTGATGAGAGCTTATGTTATTGGGTGTAGTATGTTAATTTTTTTTTGACAATTGAGTAACTAACAGGAATTGGAAATTTGGGATAAATAGATCATTTTCAGGATGTCAGATTTAACTGGCAGGTTACTGCATGGATCAGTGCTGGAGCCCATGCTATTCATAATTCATATTGATGACTTAGATGATGGGACTGAAACTATCGCAATCAAATTTGCTGATGCTATAAAGAAACGTACAACAGTGAATTGCAAGGAAGATACAGAAGGGTCCGCAAAGGGATATAGGTAGGATTAGTTACTGGGCAATACTCTGGCAGATGCAGCACCTTGTGGGAAAATTTGAGCTTGTCCACTTTGGAATGATAAATTAGAAAACATTTTATTTAAATTGAGAGAGATTGCTGTAGAATTTTGATTCAGTGGGATCTGCATGTTCTTGTACATAAATCACAAAATGTCAAAATGCAGTTACAATTTGGAATTAGGAAATAAAAAATGTGGACCTTTATTGCACAAAAGATGGAATGTTAGAAGTAAGGAGGTCTTGCTACAATAGCACTGGACATTAGTGAGACCATACCTGGAGTATTGATAGGTTACCTTACTAAAAGTCGGGGGGGGGAGGTATATTTGCATTAGAAATAGTTTAGAGGAAGTTGTCTAGGCTGATTCCTGGGAAGAGTGCCTGTCTTATGATGAATGGTTGAGCAGCTTGGACCTATGCTCATTGAGTTTAGAAGAGTAAGAGATGGTCTTATTGAAATGTATAAGATTTTGAGGGGATTTTGCAGGGTAGATGCTGGGGTGGTTTTTCCTCTCGGGTGTATTCTAGAACTTGGAGCTACATTTTAAAGATAAGGGGTCTCCCATTTAAGACAGAGATTGGGAATTTCATCTTTAGAGGACTGTAAACCTTTAGCATTGTCTCACCCAGTGTTCAGTGCGGGAATATATTGAAGGCTGTCCTAGATCGATTTTCGATAGACAAGGAAGTCAAGGTCTACAGGGTGTGGGCAGGCAGGGAAGTAAAGATTAAGTCAAAATTATATCAACCATGAGATAGTAGGAACTGCAGATGCTGGAGAATCTGAGATAACAAGGTGTAGAGCTGGATGAACACATCAGGCCAAGCAGCATCAGAGGAGCAGGAAGGCTGCGTTTCGGGCTTAGACCCTTCATCAGAAATGGATCCTTTCTGAAGAAGGGTCTAGGCCCGAAATGTCAGCATTCCTGCTCCTCTGATGCTGCTTGGCCTGCTGTGTTCATCCAGCTCTACACCTTGTTATCTCATTATATCAGCCATGGTCGTATTGAATGATGGAGCAGACTTGATGAGCTGAATGACTTATTTCTGTTTTTTATTATTTATTGAGATCTTATGTTGCTCGAAATACTGCAAATCTAAAACAAAAGACGCAGAAAATTCTGGAACTGTGAACACGTCTGGAAGCATTTGATGAGAGAGAAAAACAGCATTATTATTTCAAACCCAACATTGATTTCTTCAACAATAATGATGCTATATGCCTTCATATTTGAGCAGTGATTTTTACAATTTTCAACTGGTTGGAACTGTTGCAAGCTAAATTGAAACAAAGCAAATTAGTTAAGAATGCAAAGCCATGCTGAAGTGGAAGTGAGAGAAATGACAGGTACCTTCAGTGGGGCAGGAGCTAGACAAGAAAAGAGACTCCCTTCACTCATACCAATCAGAACCTATTATCATCTCAGAAAGACAATAACAAATGCAGTATGTTGGACATTGACACCATGACTACTATAGATGGACCCACCAGAAAGAACCTCTTGGAAATGCACATGAAACCAATATTTCAAGGGAGGTTCCAAGTGTTTGTGGGGAGTTGCAAATGGAGAGCAGCTTTCTAGACGACAGTCCGAGTCAAAACAGCATGGTTCCCACTGTAATAATTCCATAGAAGAAACACCAGGAAGCTGCAATCTTTAAAAATGCCTTCAAAATAATCTATTTCTGACTGCATCCAAGAAACCAGCTAAGCGACCTTAACCTCAGACCTTACAATGCAAAGACAATTAAATGATTCTAAACTGTATATCCTTTTTATTTTCCTTTGTTCTGGACTGAAGAAAACTTTGTGATTGTCACTTAATTGCTTACAGTAAAAATAGTTAACACATTTTAATTGGAGAGAGGTATCGTCTCATGCTAGTAGTACTTAAACCTTTATTGTGACCAACTGAGGAAGCTGAAAAGAGGGAGCCAGTTTACATCTTCTCACCTACTCGTAATGTAGTTTTGAAAAAGTGTCATATTTAACTTGAAATATTAACCCTACTTTTTCTATTTGCAGTGCTGCAAGATCTGCTGAGCATTTCAGCATTTACAGTACTGCACTATATAGAACATAGAACATAGAACAATACAGCGCAGAACAGGCCCTTTGGCCCTCGATGTTGCGCCGACCTGTGAACTAATCTAAGCCCATCCCCCTACACTATCCCATCATCATCCATATGCTTATCCAAGGACTGTTTAAATGCCCCTAATGTGGCTGAGTTAACTACATTGGCAGGCAGGGCATTCCACGGCCTTACCACTCTCTGAGTAAAGAACCTGCCTCTGACATCTGTCTTAAATCTATCACCCCTCAATTTGCAGCTATGCCCCCTCGTACTAGCCGACGTCATCATCCTAGGAAAAAGACTCTCACCGTCCACCTTATCTAATCCTCTGATCATTTTGTATGTCTCTATTAAATCCCCTCTTAGCCTTCTGCTCTCCAATGAGAACAGAGCCAAGTCCCTCAGTCTTTCCTCATAAGACCTTTGCTCCAGACCAGGCAACATCCTGGTAAATCTCCTCTGCACCTTTTCCAATGCTTCCACATCCTTCCTGTAATGGGGCGACCAGAACTGTACGCAATATTCCAAGTGAGGCCGCACTAGCATTTTGTACAGTTGCAGCATGACATCACGGCTCCGGAACTCAATCCCTCTACCAATGAAACCTAACACACCGTATGCCTTCTTAACAGCACTATCAACCTGGGTGGCAACTTTCAGGGGTCTATGTACCTGGACACCAAGATCCCTCTGCACATCCACACTACCAAGAATCTTTCCATTGACCCAGTATTCTGCCTTCTTATTATTCTTCCCAAAGTGCATCACCTCACATTTATCTGCATTGAACTCCATTTGCCACCTTTCAGCCCAATTCTGCAGTTTATCCAAGTCTCCCTGCAACCTGCAACATTCTTCCACACTGTCCACCACTCCACCGACTTTAGTGTCATCTGCAAACTTACTAACCCATCCACCTATGTCTGCGTCCAAGTCATTTATAAAAATGACAAACAACAGTGGTCCCAAAACAGATCCTTGTGGCACACCACTAGTAACCGGACTCCAGGCTGAATATTTTCCATCAACCACCACTCTTTGCCTTCTTTCAGAAAGCCAGTTTCTAATCCAAACTGCTAAATCTCCCTCAATCCCATGCCTCTGCATTTTCTCCAATAGCCTACCATGTGGAACCTTATCAAAGGCTTTACTGAAGTCCATGTACACCACGTCAACTGCCCTACCCTCATCCACATGCTTGGTCACCTTCTCAAAAAACTCAATGAGGTTTGTGAGACACGACCTGCCCTTGACGAATCCATGTTGACTATCTCCAATCAAATTGTTGCTTGCTAGATGATTATAAATCCTATCTCTTATAATCCTTTCCAAAACTTTTCCTACAACAGATGTAAGGCTCACTGGTCTATAATTACCTGGGTCATCTCTACTGCCCTTCTTGAACAAGGGCACAACATTTGCAATCCTTCCAAAATCTGGGCCAGGTCAAATGCTGTTATCAATGTTTGAGTTTTCCATATTGTTACATGTCCTTCCATAGGAATTTCATGTGCGCGTAGTGATATCTTCTTATAATATTTGGGCACTACCACTGTCTGACGAACAGTCATCCATTCCTTGTTTATAGGTCTAAGCAATGTCTGCACTTCCTCATCAAAAATCTTTATTTTAATATGGTATCAACTTCAGTGTGAGCTGCCTGTATTAAATTACTTATTTCTGAACCTCAATTAATGAAGACGTTTTAAACACTTCCTTTTGAATCTTCTCCATGCTGAAACAAAGTTTTGACTACTTTACCATCTGCTTGTGGCATTAATTTGACCTCTGATAATGGATTTTGTTGAGCCATGCTCTGGTCACCACACGTGATGGAAAAATATCTGGCACTTGTTGCTGTAACTCTTCTGTCTCTTTAACCTCATTCAGACTTCTGTGACTACACGCCTATACTTATCGAGTTTATATGGAAGATGGAAGAAAGATTTAGTTTAATGGATCCATTCATAATCATCATCATTGCCGCAGCCTGCTTTAGAGTTATGACCCTCTGGTCTTCAAAGGCATTCTAATTATAGAAGGTAGTTAGTTTTTAAATTGTTCCAAAAGAATGATTTCTCCGAGCCATCACAAAATATATAAACTTACAACAAAGCCATCAGTTTGCCTTACTGACTGCTATTCAGAATAAAAGCAACCGCATCAAGTTTCATCAGTAACAGAAAAATATTTATTGTAATACAATTAACTTTAACAAGACCAGAGAAAAGAAAGGATTTATAACAACTGCTAAGCAACTTAAACTATACCCCTTCTAAACCTTAAATAAATAAACACCTCAATCACAATTAAGACAGACAAAAGAAAAATGGCTTAACACATAACTATTGATTGGAGAATAAAATGTACAGGGTAAGCAAAAGTCGAAAAATCAAAAATCCAGACCACTAGATGGAATGTTGTTTTTTCAAAGTCTCTTTAATTTTAAAAATGATGACACACTGTTATCTGTACAACTTCTTAATTCAATGGCTGATCAGTTGAATCTATGACTTTTCTTCTGAAAATTCTTTACTTTAAGCTTACTTTGTTTTCTATCCTTTCTTCACATGGAGAGAGAAAGAAAGAGAGAGTGAAGGATAGATGCAGAACTTGCAAGCTGTGGATGCTTTTCTCCTCTTCTGCTGTTAGCACTTAAAAGATTTTTAACACTCTGCAGCTCACCCAATCAGAGTACCATTGGCAGGCAGAATTTTTAATTTGAAAGTTTCTCAGTCCTATCCAGTCACAAAATTTCCTTTTGTTGTTTCAAAATCAATACCTTATTGCACAGGTCAATAATATGTACAACAGTTTGATCTTCAAGCAAAACTTTTCTGGTATTCCAGTGATTTTATAGTGCCAAAAAATTAAAATATGTAGTCGCTTAAAGTGTAGCAAATCTTTTGCATCATGAACCAGCAATCATGTAACTTGGAGCTTTACATTAATGCCTACGCAAAGGCTATAAAATGATTTTTTTATTCACTCATGGGATGTAGGGTAATATCTATTGCCCATCCCTCACCATCCATGAGAAGGTGATGGTGAGCAGTTTTCTTGAACTGCTTTAATTCATATGGTATAGGTACACCCGTAATGTCGTTTTGGAAGGAATTCCAGGATTTTGACCCAGTAACTCTGAAGGATGAGGTCTGGCTTGGAGGGGAACTTGAAGGTGTTCTCATGTCCCTGCTGCCTTTGTCCTTCTTGATGATAGCAGTTATGGGTTTGGAATGTGTTGTCTAAAGGACCTTGGTGCATTTCTGCAGTGCATCTTTGTTAGATCTCATCATTTCCAATGAGAATCTGAGTCATGGAATGGTTTCAAGTGACCTTTATTTTCAGTACAGCTTCATCTCTCCAGAGCAATAAGGCACACACAAAGCTTCAGAGTGTCTTAACTTATACAGTTTAAACTTAGAGCGCACCCCCTCCCCAACTTTGATTATCACTGGTCAGTGATGCCGAGTTATCCTTTTGTAATTGGCTCTCTGGTGCAGCATCTTATAAAATTCAAGCTTGTCTCAGCAATTTCAATGTATTTCCAATTAAGCTAGTGATATCACTGAACAACTAAGATATGGACAGGCTTGTGGTCCACCCCAGATCCTTCATGATGTTTCCAGACAGGCTTAGCTGCCTTCTTGAATCTTGTCACAATGGATACTGCATTCAAGTAACATTTGCCAGCTTCATCAATTTAACTGCCAATTAATTGGATACTTACCTATCAGTTCAGGACCTTTTAAATCTCTCATTACAGGAAAACAAAAGAATATTGATTTTTGATCCGTTCCAACTGTGTTATTTGGTTACGCCTGATGTTGGACAAGTTGTGTATTATGTATTCATTCAATCCACATTCCAATGCCTGCTAATTTCTGTGCTTATGATTCATTTCTCCCTGTAATGATAAGGGGATAAGGGGGACTGCTTTTACTCTCTGAAACTGATTTCAATCTTTTCCTCTAATGGTCTTAGTATACTTGGGGCATGTATAACTACATTGGAATGTATATCTATGACTATTTGAAGAATCCTAACTAAAACCTACTCTTAATATTCTAACTGAATGATTAAATAATTCAAGAGAAACAACTAATTAGTGTGAAATGTTCTTAACTATGTCTTATGCTTAAGCAGCTGTACATTCTATCTCAACCAGTAACCTTGAGTCTACAGAGCTGCTATTGTTCTACTTGTGAAGCCTACATTAAGCAAATATTTTCCCAAGGTCTCTAACTACTGCCAGTCATGTTCTACTGCATTCGCCATGGGCAGCCGTCAGCCATTTTGTGCTGCTCAGTCATGGGCATCCGTAACAATCTGCCTTTGACTCTCTCTAAGTGAATCACAAAGAAGTCAAGCAAAAGTTGGATGCATAATGCAGAAAAGGTCTGCCAGAAATGCCAAAGCGTCTGACCTGCGGAGAAGCAGCTGCAGCAATACGTAACCAACAAAAATGAACATTATAAAATGAGAATTACTACAACAAATAACACTATACCCTGCACCAGTGATGTCCCTAATGAACCCAACTAGCCAGTTGCCCAGGTGGGAGATGGGGTTGTTTTAGTTTGTCCATCTCTTTTTGGATATGTGGTGCTAAATCAGTGTTTGCTTTGGAGTTGTCTGGGATACAAGTGCAGCATTTGGCCCCGATTAGGGCACAAGCGCCTCCCTTTTCAGAATCCGCTGATTCCCACTGCTCTTGGCGGTCAATCATGCACATCCAATACACCCCTGCCCCTGCTGAGGATTGCCATGCCAGTCTTGCTGGATCCTCTAAGGAGACGTTCTGGTGAATTACCCATTCTGCCATTTCAGACACCTTAAAAGGGGTGAGTCTTAAGGGATGCCCTCTTTTAAGTGGGTGGGTAAGCGGGAGCGTACCTTACAACTGGAAACACTAGCTGATTAACAAATCACTCACTGATTAACAAATGCGAGTTTGCAGCGGGGTTGTTCATATACTCAACTAATATTGTCTAAGCAAACTTACTTTCGAGTGTACCTTGTTCTAGACTAGTAGGATTCAAAACTTTTGGAGAGTGATTGCCTGATTAGCTTTTTCTTCTGGCGAATGATTGGAATATGAGAGGTCTAGTATTTCATAAACGCTGATAAGAATCTCTTCAGCACTACAGCTGACTGCTTTCTTGCTAAGGTTTCCTAAATGTGACAGATTAGGGAGAAATCCAGAAGAAGCATAACCATCAGTTAGGTAATTGTAAATGGTTCGATGCTTTTTTTGTTTTCTCACTGCACTATTTCAATATTACTGAAAATTATTGGTTTTCTTTGATTAGCAAATCAATTTTTGATATGGTGAGCGAAATACTGGCTTGTACCAAAAATAATTGGCAATGCAAAATGGTTGACAGAATTTGTACTATGAGTGACATAATCATGGTGTTCAGTCATAAAAAGAATATTGGCAACAAAGATTGCAACTCGGTCTTTATGACTACTGATTGTTGTACAAAGTAATGGATATGAATAGGTTAATCTTTGATAAGTCAGAGTTTTGCCCAATGTGATGTATGATATAACCACTGGGTAAAACTTTAAAATCCTTGATTAAAAGTAGTCGTTCTGAGCCAACGGTTTTGTCTGTCCCGTTTGGGTTGCCTGGCTTGACAGGTGATCACAGCAAACTCTTTAGGTTAGCAGTGTCCATTTTAAAAGCATTTCTCGTATCTCAAGGTCAAATGATGAAAGCTGTATATTGATAGTTCATTTATGCCACAATAGGATATTCACTTGTGTCTTTTAGTTTATTCTTTCTTGAGATTTGGGTGTCACCGCTGAGACCACCATTTCTTGCCTGTTCTAATTGGCCTCAAGAAGAGAAGATACCAAATCTGACAGGGTTGTAAATATCAGAACAATAAATTACTTAAAATTAATAAAATACAAGCAAAATACTGTGATGCTGGAAATTTGAAATAAACAAAAGTGCTAAAAAATACTCAGCTGCTCAATTGTTAGAAAAACCCACTTGGTTCACGAAAGCCCTTTAGGGAAGGAAACTGTCATCCTTACCTGGTTTGGCCAAATCCAGATCCACAGTAATGTGATTGACTCTTAAACTGCCCTCTGAGCAATTAGCAATGAGCAATCAATGCTGCCCTAGCTAGTGATGTCCTCATCCTGTGAATGAATAATAAAAAAAATGCCTCAGGAACTTTAAGTTTGAAATCCTCCAAGTGTCTGAACTACCTACATTTTCCACCATGAACTGTGCAACAACTTATTTCATGGTAAAGTACAAAGTATTTATTTAATACCTAGGCCAAATCTCCTGCCTCAATGAGTAAACCCCCTTTCTGCCCCCCACCACCATTCCCTTTACCATCCATTTACAATGCATATGCCTATAGCAAAATTTAGAATTTCCTTTTATGTTTGCTGCCAGTCTCGTCTCATACTCTATCTTTGCATTTTCTAATCCCCTGTGAATCTACTATATTCAACCTGGTTCTCAATTGTATTATCCACCTGACATCTGTCATAAGCACACGTATTCACCTTCATTCAAATCTCAATAGATTTTATAATCTAGGGTGTTCCATATTTGTTTTCCCTACCTATCCCTTTATGGGAACCTATGTCGATTCCACTTGATTTTATCTTCCTTAAAGGCAGCCCATCTTTCACTTATAATTTTGTCTGCAAATCTTTGATTGCAACTTATCTGGGCCATATCCATCAATATCCCATTGAAGCTGACTTCTTCCTACTAATAGTCTTATTTTGGATTTCTCCTGTACTTTTCCTTGGCAAATGTAAAATAATGTTGTTTACCTAAATTCAACAATCATTGTCCCTTTTTTTTCCCCACTGATGCTTGATCCATTTGGCTTATCTCTTTCTCAAGAACCCAGTCTGACTTCTTACACCCTTTTCTAGAAAGTTGGAACATAACATTCTGTGTTTACTATACCTTAAAGTAATAAATATAAGGTAATTTATCTGGATTTTCTGTCTCATTTTAAAACATCACTGGGAATATCAGTTTTGTTGAAAGATTTTTAAAATGTTACAAATAGAATAAGAGCAGTATTATGTCATTAAACTTTTTGAGCTGTCTGTGTTTATCTAATAGCTGAGTATTTGCAATTTCTCATTATTTCTCATAATCCGGTTCTAACACTCCAATTTATATCGCAGCACAAATTCCAATGAGGATTTAATAGAATTTGAAGAGGTCAAACTCCACTTAGCAGCAAAAGAACAGGTGATCCAAAACTTACAAAGCCAGCTTCGAGAAGCCGTTTATCTACAACAACAATCAAAACATGAGGTTGGTTAAAGTTCAGTTACGTAATCTGTTAAATATTGTAACTTGTGTTGCTGTTTTGCATAAATGAAATGCAAGAACAACACCTCATTTTCCGCTTGGGGACCCTGCAGCCCTCCGGACTCAATATCGAGTTCAATAATTTTAGGGACTGAGTTCTCCAATGTCCTATCCCCCTACCCCACACACCAGGCCTTGTTATCACATAGTCTGCCATTACACACTACCTATTGTTAGCCACTGACAGTGTCTATTGACAACTGTTCACCCTCCTAGCCAGATTGTCATCAACTCCTTTGTCTGTCCAGCTGTTCCTCTCTTTCTGGGCTCAACCCCACCTACCGTTTACTCCTTACCCTCTTCCCCCTACTCTGTATTCTGCACATAAACCAACATTTTCCTAGCCACTATCAGTTCTGAGGAAGGGGCACTGGACCTGAAACGTTAACTCTGATTCTTCTTCACAGATGCTGCCAGACCTGCTGAGCTTGTCCAGCAACTTCTGTTTTGTTCCTGATTTACAGCATCAGCAGTTCTTTCGGTTTTTATGAAACGCGAAGAATTTATTTTATTGCATTACCTTTTTGTTAACACTTACAAATGTTTCTAGATCTTTATATCCTTGTATGGTAAGCAATCTTGGTCAGAACCTTAACAATTCAAAATACACTTTTGTCATCTTCAACGAGAACTGAAGCAACTGACAATGTAGCAGTGAGACAATCATCTGCTATGCCATTTAATCACCCTAGTGTGAGAATGGTTTATTGAGGATATTAAATTTTTCTGTTTATTTCTTTGTATTCACTAGGCTTATGAGAATACATTTACTTTGCAGTGAGAGTGAACAAATTGCTCCCTGGCTTCCATTTGATGCTACTAGTGGTAACTTAAGTTAGCACCTAAAAACAGATAATGGACAACCCTCCTTTTATACATTACATGTTGTTTCTTTACTGGGAGCCTTTCAAAAGTTGTGATATTAGGAATTCAACAGAAGAAGGTATTACACTGCCGTGTTCTTCCCTGTAATGCTAGGACCATGTTTCTGATCAGAGAAACATTTTCAATTGGGATCTGAAAGCATTAGCATTCAGAGTTAACACATACAGCGCTAATATCTGAAGTATGCAGAATGGGCAGATCATGATGTTGATCATTGAGAAATGCAGAATTGCCATGTTGAGGTTTAACGTTCAAGCCAATGTTCTCCTAACCTCACACAGCTGAGGGTGTCTACAAAGCAGGAAGGAATCCTTTCATCACTCCTTTCAATTTTGTTCATCTGTGGAATATGGGTGTCACTGACAAGGCAGCATTTATTGCCTTCAACCAAATTCCCTTGAGAAGTTAGTGGTCAGCAGCTTTTTTGATCTTTGCTGTGCAGGTATTCTCATAGTGCTCTTATGTACGGACTTGCTTCTTTTTCATCCACCAATGATAAAGAAATGGTAAAATGATTTCAAATCAGGACTTTTTATGACTTGAATGAGAAAATGAAGGTGATTTGCCTGCCTGCTGCTCTTGTTCTTGTAGCCTTTAAAGGTCATGGATTTGGGAGGTGCTGGTGAAGAAGCCTTGGCAAGTTGCTGCCATGCATCTTTGATTGCTGCAACCATTGTACAATGATCATTGAGGAGATGTATGTTTAAAGTTGTGGATGGAGTATTTATACCTCTGTTAATGATTTGGATGATGGGGTAAATGGTTTTGTGACCAAATTAAAGATAGGTAGGAAGGCACGTTGTGAGGAGAATACAAAGAATTTGCAGAGATTTATAAACAATCCACTGAATAGGAAAAAACTTTGGCAGATGGAGTATAACAATGGGAAATGTCAGGTTGCCCACTTTCACAGGAAGAATAAAAGCATATTATTTAAATTGAGAGAGACTGCAGAATGCTGCAGAACAGAGGAATCTCTATTTCCTTGTATGTAAATCACAAAAAGTTAGTATGCAGGTACAACAAGTAATTAGGACAACAAATGTAATGGGGAGGCAATGGTCTAGTGGTATTATTGCTCAACCATTAAACCAGAGGTTCAGGTAATATTCTGCGGATTTAGGTTCAAATCCCACTATGGTACAATTAAGGGCCTAATGAATGCCATGACCCCTTGTCAATTGTCGGGAAAATCTATCTGGTTCGCTAATGGCCTTTAGGGAAGGAAATCTGACATCCTTACCTGGTCTGGCCTACGTGTCACACCAGACCCACAACAATGTGGGTGACTCTTAACTGCCCTCTCAGCAGTTAGGGATGGGAAATAAATGCTGGCCTAGCCAGTGATGTGCACATCTGATTCATTACAAATGGGGTGGGGTATAAAAGTGTTATAACTTTATGCGGGGAATATAGTGCATGGGTTTAGTCTCTATTTTCAAATATTTCAACTTAAGAAAACAAAAACAAAAAATAGCTCTGGCTTTCTTTATACCCTTTCCAGTATTCTTTATCGGTGATGAAGTTGTCAGTTGGTTCATTTGGATCAGCTTGAGTTGTGTCGAGCTTTTGGTGGATTTTTCGCTACGAAGCTTTGAGTTCTCTTGTCACATCATACCAAATTTGCCTTAGTAACTACCTGCCAAGTTCCTGTGGTGTCTCTTACATTCAGTTTCTGCCCCACCCTACCGCACATGGGAAAAACTCGCCAAACATTGGATATCTGCATCCTTTGCACCACACTAACTTTGAAATCCCATGGTGCACTCGGACAAGCACCAAAAGCCCACAGTCTCATTGCATGGTTATTGACATTTGCCCCAAAAATAGCAGAGAGGGAAGATCTGCACTCCACTTTGTGGGCAGAATCAGGAAATTCCTACTGGACTGAATTTCATTTGAATTCTTCCTTCCCCACAAGCTGCAGTGGAAGCCACAAAACCAGACCATGCCATCCTAGCCCAGAGTTACGCCATGGAACAATTTCAGCCATTTAGAGGAGTGCCTAGCATCGTAAGGTTATACACTATGACAGGAAGAGTAGAGGAGCTGAATATTATTTAAATGGAGAGAAACTGAAGAAAACTGTAGAACAGAGGGATTTGTGAGTCCTTATTCACGAATCACAAAAAGCTAGCATCAAAGTTCAGTGGATAGTAGCGAAGGCAGATAGGATGTTGGCCTTTATTTCAAAGTGAGGGTGAAGTAGGGTGGTTTTGCTAAAACTATACAGAGCACTATACAGATAACTGTTGAATACTGTGAACAGTTTTGGTCCCCTTGTCTGAGGAAAGATATACTGGCATTGGAAGCAGTCCAGAGAAGATTCACTAGGTTTACCAGGTACGGAGGGACTGTTTTAGAAGGAGAGTTTGAGTAAATTGGGCATGTACTCATTGCAGTAAAGAAGGGTTAGAGATGACCTTATTGAAACATAGAAGATTCATAGACGACTTGACAGGGTAGATGTGGAAAAGTTGGGAGAGTCTTGAACCAGGGGCATTATCTCAGAAAAAGGGGTTGCACATTCAGGACAGATTTGAGGAGGAATTTCTTTTTCCAGAGGATTGTGAATTTGTGGAATTATTTACCACAGAGGGCTGCTAAGGCTGGGTCATTAAGTATATTCAAGTCTGAGATAGACAGATTTTTTAAATTGCTAAAGCAATGATGGTTTCTGGGGAAAAGACAGGTAAGTGGAATTGAGGGTTATCAGATTGCCATAATCTTATTGAATGGTGGAGTAGATCTGATGGGCTGGATGGCCTAGTTCCACTATTTTGTCTAATGGTCCTATGATGTGTGTCCTTGACAGCGTTACAGCAGCATTACAATGGCTGCAGCCTGTGCAGCCTGAGATACACCACTGAAGTACAGAAGCATTCTATAAGTGAATGAGAGATGTGCCGTGAGGGTTCACAGAGGCCGGCACATGTTGGAACAATGTCTGTGGACATGGGGTGCGTGTGGCCTGTGCCCATGGTGCATGTCCTGAGATGCTGGTGCTCAGTTCTAATGTGGAGATCATTTGGAGTAAGCAACATGCTGAATCTGTCGGGTGCTCGCTGTGGTTTTCTTATCAAGTTTTTCCCATCGTCAAGCTTGTTTGGTGGGTTTGGTAAGATGGGAGGCTGAATTTTAATGAGGCAAGTTGGGCTGTTATCAAGGTGTTTAACAAACAGTAATCTCCCTTAATTGGCTATTTGCCAGTGCACAGAAAAAGCCTTACCACACCACTTGTGAAAAGCATAAAAGTGTATTCTGCCTGCTGTTGAGAAGGGCCTTACAGTTCCCAATTCCCTTACAGTGCCCAATTCTGCCACACATCTTGCCAAAGCCCACATTGGTCAGATCCCTTATAAAATTCTGCCCTTATTTTTGTTTATGTTTTCTACAATGTAAAAATATCTGATTAACAGCATCCTTTTCGAAGTAACAATTTCACCATAGTGTTTAAGTGAAGTTTATAAATTTTACTTTTGTTCAGAGTAGCTTCAGATTCCTCAGTGAGATTATTGCCTTAAGATCACTCTCATTTTTCATTATTCATTTTTCTTTCTTTCATTATATTGTCTTACTTTGGCCTAAACTTTACGTGGAATCACTGCATCATAAACGTCTCAATATTTTAGAAATTATTCTGAATGTTTAGTTAGACACCTATATTATTTGACAATGGCTGAACAATCATTTAAGAACATCGAACAGTGCAGCACAGAAACAGGCCCTCCTACCAACAAGACCGCACACCACATAATGTTTTTCTAAACTAAAAATCATTTGCCTCCATGCAGTCCTTATCCCTCTATTCCCTGCCTATTCATGTATCGGTCAAGACGCCTCCTAAACATTGCAATTGTATCTGCCTCCACCACCTCCTCTGGCAGCGCATTCCAGGCACTTACCACTCTGTGTAAGTAATTAAGTAATTTGCCAGAGATAACAAGTTGTGGAGCTGGATGAACACAGCAGGCCGAGCAGGAAAGCTTGACGTTTCGGGCCTAGACCCTTCATCAGAAATGGGGGAGGGGAAGAGGGTTCTGACATAAATAGGGAGAGAGGGGGAGGTGGAAAGAAGATGGGTAGAGGAGAGGATAGGTGGAGAGGAGACAGACATGTCAAAGAGGCGGGGATGGAGCCAGTAAAGGTGAGTGTAGGTGGGGAGGTAGGGAGGAGATAGGTCAGTCCAGGGAGGATGGACAGGTCAAGGGGGCGGGATGAGGTTAGTAGGTAGGAGATGGGGGTGTGGCTTAAGGTTGGAGGAGGGGATAGGTGAGAGGAAGAACATGTTAGGGAGGCGGGGACGAGCTGGGCTGGTTTTGGGATGCAGATGGGGGAGGGGAGATTTTGAAACTTGTGAAATCCACATTGATACCATTGGACTGCAGGGTTCCCAGGCTAAATATGAGTTGCTCTTCCCGCAGCCTTCGGGTGGCATCATTGTGGCACTGCAGGAGGCCCAGGATGGAAATGTCGTCTGAGGAATGGGAGGGGGGAGTTGAAATGGTTGGCGACTGGGAGGTGCAATTGTTTGTTGCGAACCGAGCGCAGGTGTTCTGCAAAGCGGTCCCCAAGCCTCCGCTTGGTTTCCCCAATGTAGAGGAGGCCACAACAGGTACAGCGGATGCAGTATACCACATTGGCAGATGTGCAGGTGAACATCTGCTTGATGTGGAAAGTCTTCTTGGGGCCTGGGATGGGGGTGAGGGAGGAGGTGTGGGGGCAGGTGTAGCACTTCCTGCGGTTGCAGGGAAAAGTGGCGGGTGTGGTGGGGCTGGAGGGGAGTGTGGAGCGGACACTCCTACCTGCTAACCTCATCCTGCCCCCTTGACCTGTCCATCCTCCCTACACCACCCCCCCCACCTCCACTCACCTTTACTGGCTCCATCCCCGCCTCTTTGACTTGTCTGTCTCCTCTCCACCTATCCTCTCCTCTACCCATCTTCTATCCGCCTCCCCCTCTCTCCCTATTTATTTCAGAACCCTCTTCCCCTCCCCCATTTCTGATGAAGGGTCTAGGCCCGAAACGTCAAGCTTTCCTGCTCCTATGATGCTGCTTGGTCTGCTGTGTTCATCCAGCTCCACAACTTGTTATCTCGGATTCTGCAGCATCTGCAATTCCTATTATCTCTGAAGTAACTTGCCAGTCACATCTCCTTTAAACTTTCCCCTTTTACCTTAAACCTTACGTAATTTTGTAAACTTCTATCAGTTCATCCCTCATCCTCCAACGTTCAAGACTAAACAAACCAAGTTTGGCCAATCTCTCCTCAAGACGAATATCCTCCAAAAACAGGCAATAACCTGATAAGCTGTTTCTGTCCCCCCTCCAAATCCTCTATATCCTTCTGGTGGTGTGGCTACCAGAGCTGTACGAAATATTCCAAATGTGGCTTAACTAAAACGCTATACATTTGCAACATGACTTACCAATTTTTATAGTCTATGCCCCAAGCAATGAAGGCAAGCATGCACTCCTCACCATTCTATCCACTTGTGTTGCCATTTTCTGGAAACTGTGGACTTGTATGCCTAGGTCCCTGTGTATGTTGATGATAATAAGGGTACTGCCATTTACTATATAATAAATTCCCTCTTCTCTGTCTGAAAATCCCATCCCTTTATAGCATTCTGAGAAATTGGTGATCACCAGCTGAAAAATGGTGCAATTCACTTTTCTTCCCCCTCTCTTACATGCATTTACAAAATTCCTTTCTTCTTTCTTCGTGAGCTTCCAATGTCAGGCCACATAAGAAAATAGTGTGTGGCTGAGAATCAGTGGTAATTGCAGTCTTATTTCATGGTCAAGTAAACCTTTCTTCACCCAATATAAAGTGTACCAAAGTGTAATATTTAAATCTAAATTCCTACATCTCTTCTAGCCTGCTATGTTGGATCATCTGACCCACTACTTAAATTTATGTACAGTTCTGTCCATTTTATTTATCTCAGTTTTTCAAATTGCTGTTTTCAGTGTCCAGCTTTCCATAAGTTTGGTTCTAGTCAATTAGGCTTTGAATTGTTGTATCACTGCCACCTGTTTCCAACTAAGATCATTTTCACTTATTAGTAAGTTGTTGCATTTTGTGGACATTTTGATGAATTGAGTCAGAAATAGGAAGTGGAAAATTGGCACATTTAGTGAAATTGCAGCAGGTAATGTAATAATGGAGGACTGTGTCTTTTGAGGCGCCACTAGGTAGATCGAGTGAAGCTTAAACTTTGTGTGTTATTAAGCATAAAACATGTTTGGGTGAAGTATGATTTATTTTTTAAATTAATTCATTTTAATTTTGTTTACTTGACATGCAATTACTTATTTAGGAAACATTATAACATGGAAAGTAGCAAACAAAATAGTAGGCAGTGTTGAATTAAGATTTTTAAGCAATCTGTCATATTGTTTACCCATAGTGAATGCTGTAGGCATGCAGTAATCACCTCAATAAAATTTTATGACAAATTGTTTGAGTAACCCAGCTGTTAGGGCACCCTGAGTGACATTCATATCAGACGATTTATTTTCATTAACAGTGACATTATTGGCCTTCTAGTTAATATCTTCTCTCTAGATGCAGCACTTTCAAATGATGGCAAAACCTGATTCCATAGATATTGCACGCATACTTTGATGTAACCATACTATGGTCTATGAAAACAAGCAAGAAAAATTCATCTGTATTTCAAAAATTGTCAAAAACAAATGACATTAAACAAAGAGTTGTTGATTTATTCCAAATTTAACACTGAAACATTCTGTTGCTCAAGTGACACCATAGTGCTGATGCAATTTTTATGATCTTTTCAACAAGCTTCCACATGATGCTGTCCATGAGGCTGAGAGAGATGTTGAGCAATAAAAGCAAAATACTGCAGATGTTGAAAATCTGAAATAATATCAGAAAGTGCCAGAGAATCTCAGAGGTTCTAACAGTACTGTTAGAAAGAGAGACAGAGTTAACGTTTTGAGTCTGATGTGACTCTTTTTCAGAACCTAGATGTTGAATGTTCTGGAAACTGAGATGCTAGTGTCTACCATCATCTGGGTTGCATCAATGCAGGAGCAGTCTTGGTCATGAGTCAAGATGTAGATGGCCTGGAGGGCTATTCAATGACAATGATGTGCCTTGACAGTGCTCCCTGATATACGTGAGCTGCTTATTTCAGCCCTTTCAGGACAGTCCAACACTTGACTGCAATTCAGGAGAGAGGAGCAATTGGATCTTCTGAGTACCTTTATGGAACAGAACAATCGTTGCTACCTGAGTGTCCCAGCTACTTCATTGAGAACATTTCACTGCTGCAGCACCTATTTATTGATCTGGAGTATGTGAATTTTCATGATGATGGCAATGGAACTACCATGTGCTCATTATTCAACTGGGAGATGGCAGCATGATTTGACTCCTCCATCTTCTGTTCAAGGATGGGTGAACTGTGCTAGATGAACATACAAATTTTGTTGCTGGTCTGCCAGAACCCGCTTTATGTGTGGCCTCCAGACTTTGCATCTCTGACAAACTTGAGCAAGGCTTCTGCTGCTTTCTGCCTTGTGAGATGGACTGCCCATAGTTGCCTTCAAGAATAACTCACATATCACATCCTCAACGTTTGCCAAATATCCTACTTGCAATCATGGATCCACCTTGATGGCAGTATCTGCCCAAAAGCCAGGTGCTTAAGCATCCCGAGGTGCTGGCCACCCACCAAGCCTTCTGCTATTTCATCCAGCATCTCCTGGTCTTCCTGCAACATTGATGCTGCAGAGTAGAGAGAACATCATTTAAGGAAGTTTGCATCTCTCAGTAACTCCTCATGGCCTGTAACACCATTGCAAAACCAGTCATTGCAAAATCAACATAGATGCAATATCCGCTTCGACACAGTAAACTGATTCAAGCATTATTTGTTCACTGCTTCTTGGGTGCAATGTTTGTCTTTTTTTATTGAAAGCTCTGTAAACATGTAGGCAAAACCCTTCTCTTCTATTGGTATCAGGTATGAAATAGCAGCCAGGCCACCCCCAGTGTGTGTCCTCTCCTAGGCATTGTGAACTTTTTTTCCCTGCAAGGTGAAGAATATTCCAAGGTTTCCCATCTACATCATGAAAGCCAATGTGTTATTTCACACATCTTAGATGCTTAATGCCATGTTTCCATTCTTATTTCTTCTATGATTGCAATGATGTTAATGCATCCTTGTGTCATGGACCACAAAAGAAAAGTCCCATGTTGTTAAGACATGCTGTCACTGCACCAGTTCAGTGTAGTGGCCAGGTACACTCACCAGATCTATATTTGCGCCATGTGTGCCTTTCTTACATATCACTTCCTTTGTCCCCAGGAGGTTATTGAATCATTTCCAATAGTGAATCCAATTCCTCCTTCCAACACTGGACTATGGCTAATTTTTCAGGGCTGCTGGCCTCCTTCCCCCACTTACTGGAAGCAATATATGAATTTGAACCCTCACCATCTCCAGTCTGATCTCAAGGAAAGTGTCATTGAATCTTGGGACTTCCCCTTTGGACCACACCTCAATCTTATTTCCTCTTTATGTTCATCACAGCCATAACAATTACTCCTCATTTATACAAAGCGAAGACTATCAGGCACCCTTTAAATTAGATGCCTAATGTCCAGCTGCCACCCTCCCAAATATGCCTACTAATGCTAATTGAACAGGCAAATGCGGAGGTAGTCTGTTAATTGGTCACATTACATAAAATCAAACTAATTAATAGATGTCATTAAAAAGTGGGATTTGAGACCCCAAAAACGGTTCTGGTCTGAGATTAAAACAAGTATCAGCAAGAATTTGCCATGTTCTTCATTGGAATGGGTTTATTTACATATATTTGTTTCATTGTAAAATTGCTCAAAATCTGAACAGCATTTCAGTTATACTGCTGAAATTACTACACCTGCTCATAGTTTTCATACCAGTGTTCAAAAATATTTTTACTCTCCAATACTCGACAAACCACTGATTTAATTAGTTATAACAGAGCTGACATGCGATTAAAAATATCAAAATATCCAGCAAGTGAGATTCAAGAAATAACACAAAGTGAAAAAGAGAGTGCCACTCGCTTCCCTATTGCTACCTTTTTTCCTTTTCTAACTATCCATCGTATTTAAGTCGTTGCTTGTGTTGCAGGCATTGCTGCTGAGTAGCCATTAAGAAATATGCTATTGCAGTCTAATCTGATTCATTTGATGATGTTCGATCCCTGTTGGAAAGCAGATAATCTTCACTTTATGGTTCCTTCTCTTCAGTGATGTGAATAATCTCAGGTAGCCCTCTAATGGGGAATCGTAAACATAGGTTCACATGATATTCTTTTGCACCTAGTTGAGCTGTAGTACCTGTCCATAACACAACATGTTGTGCACTTTGTAATATTTATAACAATTTCTTAGATCGCAAATACTATCTTAGCTTCTAAATGACATGTTATGTCAGTATCTCGGCTGGTAACCACAGTGCAGAATCAAGACATGGTGCTTCCACTTCATTTCTTTCCTCTCTCTCAGTTTCCTGAGTGGGATCCAGTTCTTAGGTATGTGAAGTGAATAAGATTGTTGTGAGAGGTGGGGAATAAGTAAAAAGCGTACACTGACAATTTCTGCAGCATCACAGAGAAGATTGTGACAAACTCCACAGTGTGCCAAGTTCTAAATTGGAGCAGAATTTCACCATGTTGCTTGGCATTGGCAGGAGGTTGTTTGAGAAGCCAATTAATACATTCCACAACTCAGTGTGCATGCCCATCAACTTTTATATGCTGCCCAATCAAGGTCCTCCTCAGAGTCCTCTCCATTAGGATTCTTAGATACCCTGTCCTTCAGGAAGCTGATACACAATTCATAATTTTCTCCGAGACTAAGTGCAGTTCACTTATGCCTGGTGACTCACAACACGCAGATCCAACTTCTATACCAACAATTGAGGTACACTCAAGGCCTTTATCTGAGTGGTGGCTGTGAGCCTCTACTCTCCATCTGTGGTGGTTTGGCAGATGAAAACTTCTGCACAGCAGAAAGGAGATAATCAGAAGGGAAGAGTTGGAATGAGGGAAATGAGGTCAGATGGAAAGCAAAACATCCAGGGTCGCACCATCTGCAATTTGCTCAATAGAGCAGATAGTGGGATGAGAGTGAGCTAGGAGTTGAGAAGGAGCCTAAGACAGAAGATACTAACATCTCAGTTTTCTCAGCAGTGCTGTATACTACAAGTCTTTGTCTTTATACAGAGAGCACATGGCTTAGGAATTGCAGATGTCCTTTCTGTTATATGTTACTTTGTCCTGCAAGAGCAAGAGGAAGAACATCAGTGATTATGCTGCTCAATGTTTGCATGGTGTACTTAACCTAACTGAATAGCTGCAGGTATATGGAAGCATGTAGCAAGAAGTGGATGTGAGGTTGGCAACATTGCTACGTGTGTGAGGGTGAAGTTGAATGTACGGATACTGGGTGCGAGTCCTGAAAGGTGCTGGCTAAGTTTGGAGTCTTGGTGCATGTGAGTGGTTGGTTAAGTGGCAGGTAGAAGATATTATGTGAAGATGCATTTACTTGTCTTGTCCACGTACATTAGTCACCTGACTTCCAGTGATACTGCTGCCATGTCCTTATAACCATATGTGAGAACTTACCTTCCAGACCTTCTCTCCAAATCGCTTTTGAGGTTGATTTATTAGGGCCTACTGGTCCCAAATAGAACTTGATTATATCTTCTCGTGCCCCATCCACCATAACCTCTACACCTCATCTTAACCTTGGAGCCCTCTCTCAGCCCAGATTTCCATTTCCCTTGCAATGCAGCAATAGCATTTAGCTGCAGTCTTGTAAAACTCTTGTAAAGCTTCACTTTACAAGAGTCAGATTCTCTTTAAGAACAAGAGGCCTGGCTACCCTACCTGCTACAAAAAAAATTATTCAGCATCCTGTTGAGTGTAGGACAGAAAATAGCGTGGAGGACACTTAGCTCTGAGATACACTCATGGAGGAAAGGTGGCAGCAATAAACAATTATCTTAACTAGGAACACCCTGGCAGGCTATGCATTGTTCCCTTTGTACTGAAATAATGTGCAAGCTAATTTTTTGCTCTTGGAAGTTGAAATTTTTAGACAACAGCGTGCAACATATTATTTTGTGATTTTGAATACAGATAGTGAAGTCTAGAAGAACTCAATAACATTGGATGTTAGTATAAATTAAGTATATTTGAAACATCTTTTGGAATTCATTTGGCTAATGGAGTTATGTTGTGGCATGTTAGAAGACAATGACCTGAAAATCCAAGTCAGCAATGGTAGTATATGATTTCAGATAAGTGATTTTAAAAGATTGAGAAGTAAATGAGAAGAGGCTTAAAGAGCTTGACTGGGTAACACAGAGCAGATGTATGTCACTGTGACTTGCAATATGATGTTAAAATCTGTACATTAATCTTTTTTATTATATCTTCAATATTGTTTTCTTCTTTATTATAGTCTAGAGAACTACTGCACATCAAAGTGCCATATTGTGCAAAGATCCTGAATATTGATATTGTCTTCCTGTTTATGTATTTATGTCAAATAAATAATCAGATCTGGAGAAGGGTGCAAAAAATGGTGAGAAATATAAGGCAAAAAAGTGATCGATATAAATGAAAGTAGTAGGCAAATATAATGTAATAGCTTTGTTAATTATAGAATGAAAAATCACAAAATGACATTTGAAATATTCTAAATGACTTTTCATTCTTTCGATTGTTTTTATTAAATACTTAGCTTTCATCGTTGCAAATGCATTATACCTTAAGACAATTATATGCTTACTGAGTTTTACTTCTAATAGTTATATAACAGTAGTTATTATTAATATGTTGTGTTTCTATGATGGATGGTAGTGGTTTGAGGTACCAAATTCTGTAGGACACAAATTCAGATTGCGTATTTTTCTAGTTGTTTTACAATTGCAGAGCTGAACTCTCTAAATTTTAGTATGTTAAAAATTGTGCAATTTACAAAGACAAATCTTGAATTTCAGTTTTGTTAAAATTTATTAAATTGTAACAGGCAGACATCACAATCATTAGTTTTATTCTAAAAAGGAACTCGTGAAATATCTATTTTTGCTTCTTTTACATGAAATATCCAATCTTCCAGTAATAGTGATTTTTAAACATCTGTAGTGGTTATTATCCAAATGAAGTTTGACTGTCCTGGGAAAAAATAATGCACAAAGGAAAAGATGAAGAAATGAAGCATCATTTGAGTGGGAATTTCATCACGTTCTTTTGTTTTTATCAGCGTTGTCATTCTTGTTTTTTTAGTGAAATGATTCTTATTGAACTGGATTATTATTAAGATTGAATATATCATATCATAATGTTTAGGTGGTGGTGAAGGGTCATTAGTCTCAAAACTTTTCCTCCCTTAAAGGCAAGCTTCAATCCTCAACCAACTTGTATTCAATACACAAATTGCTAATTCAATATGTACTTCAGTAGAGTAATTTGATTTATCATTTCATGTACATTCAAAGTGAAAGATTTCCACTTACTGAAAGCACTCGTGTATTGTTATGAAGAGATAGCCATCCTTTATCACTCGATCAAAATGTTGCAATGTTGCTGCTGACTGAAGCTGTAAAGAATTCAGAGTATTAAAGTTTGTTTTTATATTCATTAAACTTTTCAGAAAGGAATTAATTAATATATGTAAATTCTTCTGTTTTAATCTGTTATTTGGAGTCTTAACTTTGACAATGCATACTGGCATTTATTGTTATGTATCTTGGAGGTAATAAACAGTGTGTTTTCTGGTCATTAAAGGTGAACAAGTATTTCTTCAAATCAATAGTTCTGAATAAAAGTATTGCACATAGATTAGTATTAAGAATCAAGCACTGGTATTATGTCGTTTAATGTACAAATAATGCCTGCTTATAAGTTATTCTTGTAAAACTATATATATGAAAACAGCATAATATGCATATTAATGTACTGAATATAAACTGAAACATTAAAAAGATAATTTTTTGTTGACTGGGAGGTGTGACATTTATTATCTGAAGGTTCAAGCTTGGGTAGGTGTAGCAAATCAAGGACTAAAGTGGAGACAGGCTCAAATACAAATAAATTAGTATGACTTGCTAGCTTTTACTGAGACATGACTGCAAGATGGCAAAGACTAGAAACTCAATATACCAAGCTATTCAATGTTTTGAAAAATTAGACAAAAAGGAAAAGAAGATGGGATAGCATTGTGAGTGGAGGACGGTATTAGTGCTTGCTAGTGAGTGGTGATAAATGTGCAATAGCTAATGGTGTGGAATCAGTTTGGGTGAAAATAAGGAAAAGTAAGGGAAACATGTCGCTGATGCAAATTGTCTAAAGGTTACTGAAGTTTTGCCACACCATAGGACAATGCATATTTGGAAATAATGAAGATGTGTAAGAATTGCAGTACAATTGTCATTGGTGATTTTAATCTACATTTCAAATAAGCAAGTGTAACATGGAAGACAAATTTATAGAGTACATCAAGGATTGCTTCTCAGAGAGGTATGTTGCAAAAACTACCTAGGTACAGGCAATTTTAGATCTAGTAATCTGTAATGAGATAGGATAAAAAGAGATCTCATAGTTAAGGATCTTTTAGAGGATAGTGATCACAACATAGTAGAATTTCGAATTTAGTTTGAAGGAGAGCAACTCATGCCCCAAATCAGCGTCCTCAATATAAAAACGTAAGATCGTCATAGTCATTCTGGACTATAGGGCTGTTCTCTCATTAAAGAGAGATGACTGGTGGTGGTTTAATCTGACGGTTAGCATGTCTCAGTCAAGGGGAGAGATTGAGGAACAGAGCCTTTCATGGTAACTTCAGCCAGTATGAGAATTCAGCCCATCCTGTTGGCGTTATTTTACATTGCAAACCAGCTGTCCAACCACTGAATTAACTTCCCCCCAGCCTCAACATATTATGGGGCACTTACAGAGATTTGAAGAAAGAGTTGTCTAAAGCAGGCTGAGGAAACAGACTAAAGGGAAGGTCAGAGATAGTAGGAACTGCCGATGCTGGAGAATCTGAGATAAAACGTTGTGGAGCTGGATGAACACAGCAGGCCGAGCAGCATCAGAGGAGCAGGAAAGCTGACGTTTCGGGTCGAGACCCTTCTTCAGAAATGGGAAGGTCAGTTGCTTTCATGATTTGGCCTATATGTGATTCCAGACTGACAGTAATATGGTTGATTCTTAACTACCCTTTGAAATGGCCTAATGAGCATCTCAGTTTACAGAAAACAAATACTAGACCTGCCAATGGTGCACACATCCCACAAAAGAATTAAATTAAAAATTTAGCAAAAGTGAAAAGGCCACTTGATAGGCAGCTACAAAAACTGTCAACATTTCCTGCTTGCCATATTCAGGATTTAGGTAGACCACTTAGTGATCAAAAACAGGTTCTGCACAGCGGAATTTCAAGGTCACAATAGTATTTTGGTTTCTTTTCATTTATTTAGCATGACAATCCCCACCCTTCATTACCTACAAAATGCTAGCACCAAAGAAGATTTGTCCTTTCTAAAGCTCTCAATCCTTAGATTATTTTCACACATATAGGTATTCACTAGCTATCTTATTCTTTATGTGTTTTGCCTTATATTCTGTGCTTTGGGACAGATTTTTTTTGTGTCTGATATTGACTGTTTGCAATACATAGAGAAAAATTAGCTAATGGGAATTTAACAATCAGGATCTGCCTACTTTAACTAATATCAAATAGGCAGAATCTTTTTAGTCTCAATCATACTTTTACAATTCTCCACATTTATCATTTACTTTATGGGATTCATCCAGGTAATCCTGTGTCTCTTCATTTTTAAAGGTTTTGATTTTCCAAAATAAGAACAGTCACTGTTAATATCATCAGCGCAGCCTTTTTGTGTTTCATAACCTATCCATTAAATATAAATATTTACGTTCTTCTATATTTTAGTTTCCACAATTAAAATGTTTGGGTCTTGGATCCTAATCTTTTGAACATATTATTTATTACCATGGATCAAAAACACAACATTTCTTTTACAAATTCTAAATGTAATGTCTTTTGCAACTAATAGATTTTTATGTTTGATTTCCACCTTTGCCTTATGCATTAGAAAATAGTGTACTTGAGCATTAGATGTGTCTGTAAGTAATATACAGCTCTAACATGTGGCCTGTGCTGTATATCATCTACCCTTTCCCATGATCTAGTTCTCTAATATGCTTTATATTAGCATCGTAAACCATACGTTAATCCTTTTTTTAGTGTTTCTCCTCGACTCACTAAATAGTACTGAAAATAGCACTCTAGTAAATGTATGTGCACCCTACAACTAAAATATGAATTCAATACTCAAAGGGTCATCAGTGAGAAATCCTATTCACTTGCATTTTGCACAGCAGGATACGAGAGATATGATGCTAATAAGACCATAGTGTGTGTGTGAGCAGGGCTCGTGGGATTATGCCAAAGGTTTTTGTAAATTTTTAAAAGAAAGAAGCTTCCGGAAAAATTATGATGGCTGGTTTTGAAAAAGATTGCCATCTAAAATGTCCTTTTACGTATGACATCTCATCGCATATGAATAACAAATCAGGAACTATTTCTCAGAAAAGGTACTTATAAAACAAAATCAACGCCATGGAAGGAGAAAGCAAAATTAATGTATCTCTTGAACTTGGGTCAATTTTCTGACATTGCACAGCAATTTTTTTTAACAAAGGTTTCTGTACCCACAAGCCACATTTTATGTTCTTTCACTTCATTGCATCTTCAGTTGACCTTTCGTGAAGTATTGCGGATTTACAGGCAGTCTGATGTTTTTAATCACTTAGTTAAGGCTCTTGGTCGTTTCAGCAATTTGGGATTTAAAATGGAAAATAATCACCACCTTGAAGTCACCAATTCAAAAGGTAGAGATTAATCCTTGAAAAGATGAGTGCAGGGTTTAGCTGGACTGGAATATATAAAACCTTTGAAGATATTTATTGGTTTTATATATTTCTACAAAAGTGTAATGTATCAGTTGGTTCAATCTGCCTGCTGATTATTTTCTTCTGTGTACCATTCAAAAATATGATTGTATAAGCCTGATTTCTTATTACACCAACACTTTCACAGACCTCAGTTAATCTTCTCATTATGAAAACAAAAAATGTGTAAGGTTCATAAAAATTGATTCAAAATAAATCAGTTCATCACTCTCTCCTATACTATAACGAAATGTATAAAACTGGAATGCCATCATTTTTTATTTATGAGTGGCTTGACATGTTTAAATGATGTACAAATTATTGATGACTTTTGTTTTTTCTTAAAATTTACAGAGATGTAGCGCCTGTTGGTGTAATCTGAACAGCAGAGAATAAAGATTAACAATACATAAGTTGCAGGGGAAGAACGTACATATGTCTGAAGCAGATTGATTTCAGCATTATTGTCGTGGTTCATCTGAGTGGTGCAAAATGTTTGCAAGGCAACTGTGTGGGACTAAATTACTTCCACTGACTTTATTACATGCAGTAGAAGAATTTTCCATGTTTACATTGCTTCCTTTTGTCCTACGGGCTCTGCCCAACATCCGGTGCTAGGAACACATATCTTCTATTTATTTAAATGGAAAACTTTCAGCCAGCGTCCTGTATTCCGATATCTTGTCCTCCACTTAATTACTGGAAGTGAGTTTGGCAGCCCAGTACAGGTCTGCCATGTACATACTTTTAATAGCTCAGAGCAGTACACCTCAGTGACCCGTGGTGAAGTGAGTACCTTTAGATCATTTCCATGGTGAATTGGTTCCTGATTTGTGAAAACAGAGTTGAGTGGGGGTGGGGCGTGGTGTAGGGGGTAGCAGGGAAAGGAATTTTCTATTACAGGCAAGCAGAGGTGATTTCCAGTAAGCAAAAATGGATGAATTCTGTGTGTGATGTCACACTAGCGCCCTCCTTCTAGATGCTAGTATCAGAAAAAAATATTGCAGCTTAAAGAGATATATCAATAATAAAACATTTTTACAATGCATCGAATATTATTTTGCCAGGTATTTATTCGGAAAGAATATAAATGTTTTCATGGGCATTAGCAGTCTAAAAGTATTATTTAATCAAAAGTTACAATAGTGATTTTCAAAAGAATTCTCTCCCAAATATCCTTTGGAGTTGTCTTTTGTTAAGGTTGGAGACAGCCTTATAATTAACTGATCTGGCAATTAACTGATCTGGTGCAAAAATGCTTTTCGCCTTTGAAAGCAATCCTGCAATGAAGAGATGAGTAGACAAAGATGTCCTTTCACAGTCTGGTATCTCCGAATGCATTTCATGGAGAGTGAACACATACATTTATTAGAGCAGCATGTGGGCTGCTCTTTGTTATTTGAAGTATTGTTAATTTGAAGTTAACTCTACCAGTGAAAGAGATGACCCCTGTTCAGATACACGATGTATCAATGAATGAGGACATTTCTTTCGACATCCTTCATCTGTAAAGTGCAATTTTCAGATCTTACTAGAATAAATGTTAGCATGTGTCCATTTTATGTTTATCAGACAGATTATATCGAAAATTTCTTGTCCAAATTACGTTGAAGATACTCAATAGCTTTGTGTGATACATGAATCTTAGTTCTGCATGCAAGATAAATTGAATGACTAGGGGAGAATGAACTTGTCAAAAAATTACGGCCACTTTCACTTTCAAAGGCAAAAGTGGAGTTACACATATATCGTTGATCCACATGCACCGTGTAGTTTTCTAATTGAATGATGCAACTGTGCAAATGTAAATCATAACCACATTTACAAATTGAAAAATACAGAATATCAAATATAGGTAAGAATTTTTAAGGGGTTAAAGATAACAGCCTTTAAAAAAATTATTGAGTGAGCTATTTAATAAGCTAATGTCTATGAACTCGTCCAAGTCACCACAAATTGGTATAGTGGACAGTGAAGAAGGTTATCAAAAATTACAAAGAAATCTTGATCAATTGGGTCAATGGGCTGAAGCTTGCAAATGGAGTTTAATTTGGATAAAAGGGTATTGCATTTTGGCAAAACAAACAAAGACAAAAGTAGGGCCTTGGGCAGTGTTGTAGAACAGAGAGACCTAGGGGCTCAGGTACATAATTCTTTGAAGTTTGCATCACATAAAATGGAGTCGCAGGTAGATAGGATAATGAGGAAGGCATTTGGTACGTTTGCCTTTATTGGTCGGTGCATTGAATATAGGAGTTGGGAGGTCATGTTGTGGCAGTAAGGGATTTTGGTTAGGCCACTTTTGGAATACTGCTTTTAATTCTGGTCTCCCTGCTATAGGAAGGATGTTGTAAAAATTGAAAGAGTTCAGAAAAGATTTACAAGGATGTTGCCAGGGTTGGAGGGTTTGATCTGTGGGAGAGGCTGAATAGGCTGGGGCCTTTTTCCCTGCAATGTCGGAGGCTGAGAATGACCCTATAGAGTTTCATAAAATCATGCGCTGCATGGCTAGGGTAAATAGACAAGGTCTTTTCCCTGGATGGGGGAGTCCAAAACTTGAGGGCATAGTTTTAAAGTGAGAGGATAAAGATTTAAGACGAATCTAAGGGACAACTTTTTCACGCAGAGAGTGATGCGTGTATGAGCTGCCAGAGGAAGTGGTGGAGGCTGGTACAATTACAACGCTTAAAAAGCATCTTGATGGGTATATGAATAGGAAGGGTTTAGAGGGATATGGGCCTAATGCTGGCAAATGAGGCTAGAGTAATTTAGGATATCTGGTCGGCATAGATGAGATGGACTAAAGGGTCTGTTTCCATGGTGGTTAGGAAGGTGTTTAGCATGCTTGCTTCCATTGCTCAGAGCTTTGAGTATGGGAGTTGGGACATTATGTTGAGGATGTTGATGAGGCCTCTTCTGGAGTACCAGACCCAGTTCTGGTCTCTCTGTTATAGGAAGGATATTATTATGCTGGAGAGGGTTCAAAAGAGGTTTACCAGGATGTTGCCGGGATTGGAGGGTTTGTGTTAAAGGAGAGGCTAGATAGGCTGGGACTTTTTTCACTGGAGCGTAGATTGAGAGGTGATCTTATAGAGGTTTGTAAAATCTTGAAGGATATAGATAAAGTGAATGGAAGGTGTCTTTTCCCTAGGGTGGGGGTTTTCAAGATTAAGGGAATATTTTTAAAGTGAGATGAGGGAGATTTAAAAAAAAAGATGTAGGGGCAGTGCTTTTACACAGTGTGTAGTTCATGTGTGGAATGACCTTCCAGAGGAAGTGGTGGATGCAGGTACAATTACAATGTTTTAAAGACATTTAAATATGTAAATGAATAAGAAATGTTCAGAGGGATATGGGCCAACTGCAGGCAGGTGGGACTAGATTTGTTTGGGATTATGGTAGGCATGGACTGGTTGGACTGAAGTGTCTGGTTTCATGCTGCTTGACTCAATGACTATGACTCTATAAATAGGACTTAATGTGGATATGTAAGGAAAATCTTACATCAAAAAAGTGATTTTTGAATGTTTGTACTATTCAAGTTGAGAATAGCTCTGACAGATGCTTTGAATGAATTTCCTTTCTTCTTGCCTGTTGGTTGAAGAATAGTTCATCACAAAATGAGGGGGAGGGGTTCAAATCATAAACTGGTTTGATTGAGGGGAAGAGAGTACTGATCTGTGAGAGTGTTGTATGGCATCCATATGGGTATATTGTCAGTCCTGGGAGAGGTTGGTGACTTTGATGTTGGTGGTTGAGAGGGAAGTAAGCATTGGAGATTTGAAAAGTGAAGGAGATATCAGAGAATGATTGGGAAATTGCGTGTCTCGTGACGATTGCGACGTCTAGGACTTGATTGTGGAATTTGTGGTGGAAATGTTTTTTGATGGGAACCTAATTGTGGATGCTCTTCAAACAGGCATTTACCTCTTGAATCCACTGGGAATCTGTGAAGTGCTGTGTTTCTCAACTTTTCTAAACCTATCAGACAGCATTATTGTCAAAAAAATGAAATGACAATGAGAGTGATAGTCTCATTATCATACGTTCAAATTCCAGACCACCCCCTTGAAATGGATGAGCTGGTCACCCACTAGTTTATGCTGAAATATGCAGGTAGAAGGCAGATTTGGGTTGGGATTTTTTATCTCAGATTTTAACTGCTCACCCGACAAAACCACATTCTTTTAAGTTAGAATACCCTTCAAGGATCCCATATTTATTTTTAAAAGTTTAATTTCTACCTGTGTCCTTCTGATATCACTACAATCCACTGTTAACCACATTTCAAAGTTTTGTGTTATCTTTAAATTCTGAAAAGATGCTCATGCACAAAAGATCAAGATAGCATTGATTTCAGTACTCATTTCTGGGGAAACAATTGTACATTTAATCTCACGACCATTATCTACTTTCTATATCAGACAATTCTGTGTCTGTGCTCCCACTGCTTCCTTAATCCCGCAGGGTTCAACTTTGGCAATAGTTATTAAATGCTATATCAAGTGATTTTAACAAGTCCACATACACAACACCAACTGCACTACCTTGTTATCTCATCAAGCAACTCAAAGTCAAGCTCGTCAGAGATGACTTGTCTTTAATAAATCCGTATATATAGACATAATTGGACAACTGAAATGAACAGACATGTGGAATCTACAGGACAAATCCAACCTGGCCAATTACCTCCCCATCAGTCTACTCTCGATTATCAGTAAAGTGACCAGAGGTGTCATCAACACTGCTATCAAACAGTACCTGTTCAGCGATAACCTGCTCAGTGAAACCCAGTTTGGGTTCTGCCAGGATGACTCAGTTCCTGACCTCATTATAGCTTTGATTCAAATATGGACAAAAGAGCTGAATTCCAGAGGTGAAGTGAGAGTGACAGTCCTTGATATCAAGGTGGGATTCGAATGAGTGTGGCATCAAGGAACCCTGGCAAAACTGGAATCAATGGGCATCAGGGGGCAAACTGTCCGGTGGTTAGAGCCATACCCCACACAGAGGAAGATGGTCGTGGTTGTTGGAGGTCAGTCATCTCAACTCCTGGACACCTCTGCAGGAGTTCCTCAGTCTATTGTCCTAGGTGCAACCATCTTTAGTTGCTTCATCAATGACCTTCCCTCCATCATAAGGTCAGAAGTAGGGATGTTCACCGATGATTGCACAGTGTTCAGCACCATTCGTGACTCCTCAGATACTGAAGTAGTCCATGTCCAAATGCAACAAGATCTTGGGCTGACAAGTGGCAAATAACATTTGCGCCACACAAATGCCAGGCTATGATCATCTAGCTAACACCCTTTGACATTTAATGGTGCCACCATCACTAAATTCCCCACTGTCAATATCCTGGGGGCTGTAACTATCCAGGAACTCAGCTTGACTCACTACGTAAACACAGTGGCTACAAGAGCAGGTCAGCGAGTCTCTCACCTCCTGACTCCCCAGAGCCTGTCCACCACCCACAAGGCACAAGTCAGGAGTGTGATGGAATACTCCCCACTTGCCTGGATGAGTGCAGCCCCAACAACACTCAAAAAGCTTGACACCATCCAGGACAAAGCAGCCCACTTGATTGGCACTACATCCACAAGCATCCACTCCCTCCACCAGCGGCGCTCAGTAGCAGCAATGTGTACTATCTACAAGATGCACTGCAGAAATTCACCAAAGATCCTCAGATAGCACCTTCCAAACCCACGACTACTTCCTTATAGAAGGACGAAGGCAGGAGATATATGGGAGCACTACCACCTCCAAGTTCCCCTCCAGGCCATTCACCATCTTGATTTGGAAATGTACTGCCATACCTTCACTGTCGCTGGGTCAAAGTCCTGGGCTTCTTTCCCTAATGGCATTGTGGGTCAACCCACAGCAGGTAGACTACAACAATTCAAGAAGGCAGCTCACCACCACCTTCTCAAGGGCAACTAGGGATGGGCAGGAAATGCTGGCCAACCAGCAACACCCACAATCCAGAAACTGAATAAATAAAAAAACTATGAAATTTCAGATAGACTAGAATATTCTAGAAAAGAAGCATATAAGTGTGGCATGATGCATATCGCAATGACGAATGTGCAACTGAAAATTTGAAATGGTATAATCTGGAAAGTTACTGGAATGGGAAAAACTTGCTGAGGCTTCCCTTATGCAACTCTGTAGTTATCAGTAAATAAAACTGTTAAAAATAAATGTAAAATCCTTGGAAGGGTATTTTAACCTAAAAAAAGGGGATTTGTCATGGGAGAGTTTAAATTCTGAAAACTAAAATTATTAACTGTTCTCCATGATAGTTAATTTTGTGCTGGATAGTGGTCAGTAATTGTAAAGAAGTATTTCAGTCTATTTCAAAAGCTCTATTTAGGATAGTGTTACACAGTCACTCTGTAACTGATAGCATTGCTGGCAAAGTGCTGAACTCAAAACCTGAGAATTTCAGTTTACATACCAAATGTGATCTTTACTGTTTCTTGCTGAACCATCTAAAAGATTGCTTGATATTGGCAGAGTGTCACACTTTGTGGGAAGGTTTGCTCCGCTATGTTAAGTTTAAAGCAATATCTTGCATGTTTCCTGGAGAATAACGAAAAACTCTGGAAGTATTCTGATCAAATATCATTGGCATGAAATGTTAACCCTGTTCCCATCTTTGCAGATGCTGCCTGGCCTGTTGAATACTTCCAGAATTATGTTTTATTTCAGATGCGCAGCTTTCATAGTATTTTGCTTTTGTATGCATGATTCCTGTCCATCCAATGGTGGCATATTTGGAAAATCTGTATTAAAGAGAACTCCATGAATAGCCCTGTTCTGTAGAAACAATGAAATAATCAAATAATGGAGCATTAAAAGTGATGAATGCGCAATGGGAACAAAGATCTTTACCAGTTTGAAAGGCTAGCAATCTCAGGTGATTACTTACTTGAGTACTGGAGCATTGAGAAACAATTTTAATATTGCAATTGAATATGTTTGTAACCACAGTAAACTTGTCAATGAAACAAAAGTGGGTGAATTTAAATTTGTATTCATTGGAAACCAGGAAGCAAGCAACCAAAATTGCTTGGGAGAATTGGCCACCAACAGCAAGATACATTTGTACCTGTTTAGGTTGTTGATCTAGTAAGTGTTCTCAGGCTGAATTTTCGTCTGGAATCGAGAAACTGCAACCAGATTTTTTTTTTTGTTCAGTAATCCCCCTCCATTTGGAAACTGACTGAGTTTCAGATTTTCATGTTGTTAAATCCTTATTTGATATAGGGATGAATTTCCTGTCAAGGAAGACATGGAGAAGGACTTAAGATACCCACCAACAATTACTCAGGTTGATGGTTGTCCACAAAGAGAATTTGTGTCAGGACCTGCCACTGTACCAGACACAAGATGGAATCAAGTGGCAGAGAGCAGAGAATAGGGACAAAAGTAGAAATTGCTGGAAAAACACTCTAGTCTGGCAGTATCTGTGGAGATAAAGCAGAATTAACTTTTCAGGTCCAGTGACCCTTCTTCAGAACCAATTGTAGCTGGGAAATGTTCGGTATAAATGCTCACAAAGGGGTGCAGGGAGAGGGGAAAAGAGTAAATGATAGGTTGAGATGGAGCCCAGAGAGAGAGAAAAACAGTTGGGCAGACAAAGGAAAGGGTAAAAGTCAGCCTGAGAGAATGAATAGCTGCTACTGGGTCCATTAGAGGCAGACAATGCATTGTTTTTGGAAGCAGCCCATGTGATAACAAGGTCTGGTGTATGGGGGTTCGGGTAAGAACATGGGAGAAGGTGCTCAAGTCCTAAAATTGTTGCACTCAATATTGAAGCTAGAGGCTGCAGGGTTCCCAAATGGAAAATGAGGTGCTGTTCTTACAACTTGGACTGATCTTCACTGGAGCACTGCAGCACTACTTTATGTTATGACAAGTGTTTTCCATGACTTTCAGATATCTTGTCTACTTTAATTGCACTCACAGCAATGTTTATACTTGGTCTGACTGCTGTAGTCAGAGCTACAACTTGATCAGTGAGTTACTTTCACTCAACTTCAGCTCCTTTCTCTACACCCTTAGGCCAAAATTTCCAGAAACCTATATGAAAATGTCTCACCTTGTGACAATGGAAACAGTTAGGCCTTTGAGGATCATTTCCACCCTCAGCATCAAAGACAGAGTAGTGGAGTTGTGGGATTAATGGAGTTAGTGGAGGAAGAGAAAGAGGAACTCAATTGTTTTATCTTTTCCCAACCTATTTAGTCTCCAGGAATTGATTGTTTCTCTGATGATTGTTTCTCTGCCGCAGGAGAAGAACTTACTTACTTGGTCAATGACTAATGTTTATTCTATTCCTCATGCCCAAAATGGTATAGCAAATGATGGTAAAGCTGAAGCACAGGTCAATAGATTGCCGCGGCAGGAATATTTCAGAAAGCATAAAATATACACAATCCAATGAGTGAGAACAAATTCAAACGACAGACCTACTATCTGTGGTTAACTAGAATGGTTATAAATGGTATCAAATATGAAAGAAAGAGCATGTAATTTTGCAAAGACAGATGACAGGACAAAAAGATGGACAGAGTATAATAAACAGCAAATATTTACCTAGAGATTAACATGGAGGGAAAAGCTAGTGTATGAGAGAAATCTCGCCAGAATTCTACAAACGGATAGTAACAGGTTTTATAATTTCTTTTAAAAGAAGTTAACAAACTGAGCATTAGCCCAATAATAGGTGAGTTTGGAGTGAATTAATCATGGAAATGAATAGGTATTTTGCATTTTTCACTATATAGGATGCAAGTAATATTCCAGAAACAGCTGTAAATCGAAAAATAGAACAAAGGGAAGAACTCAGGAACATTGCAATCACTGGAGAAGCAGTGCAAGTAAATTGTTGGAGTTGCAGACTGACAAGTACCTAGATCATGATGGACTTCATTCTAGGCTGTTTGGTTAATATTGCGAAAGCTGTCCAATTTATATCACTATCATTTTTAGAGTTTAGATTTTAAAGTAGTAGCATATGTGATTGTTTATCCAGCTTTAACAAAGAAAGAGCTTGCAACCCTCTCACACCCTCACCTTCCCAAGACACACACCATGCCCCCAATGCCGAAGTAAGCCCCTTTTTGCACCCATAGCCCCTTGCAATCTAAATAGCCTGCATCCTTACAAACGCTGATGAAAATTGGAAACCCAGGCTGGGGCTCAGGAGTTCTAATTATCACTGGACTGTTAATCCAGATTTGCAGGTAATGTTCTGAAGACATGGGTTCAAATCCCGCCACGGCAGATTGTGCAATTTGAATTCAATAAATATCTGGAATTAAGGGTCTAATGATGACCATGAATCCATTGTCGATTGTCAGAAAAAGCCATCTGGTTCACTAATGTCCTTTAAAGAAGGAGACCACTATCCTTACCTGGTCTGGCCTACGTGTGATTCGAGACCCAAAGCAATGTGGTTGACTCATAACTGCTCGTATCCAAGCGTGAGCGGTATTCGTTGATATGTGGGTGGAGGGGGACAAAGGTGAGCCCTTTACTGAGGACTGACCTTTCGTCCTCAGTAAGGGGGAGGTCTGGGGGGATGGTGAACACTCGGCAGGGCTCAGCGCTGCTGTCTCCTCCGGGGCTGCTGGCTGTGGAGCCGCCTCCCCCTCTCTCCCTATTTATTTCAGAACCCTCTTCCCCTCCCCCATTTCTGATGAAGGGTTTAGGCCCGAAACGTCAAGTTTTCCTGCTCCTATGATGCTGCTTGACCTGCAGTGTTCATCCAGCCCCATGCTTGTTATCTCGGATTCTCCAGCATCTGCAGTACCTTTTATCTCTGACTCATAACTGCTGTCTGGCCAGTTAAGGTTGGGCAATAAGTGCTGGCCTAGCCAGCAACATCCTCATCCCTTGAATGAATAAACAAAAAATTAGGTGTACCAAAAAGGTAGCTTTCTTGAAGAAAATATGTGAAACATGCAAGGAGCAGTTTTTTTTAACAGACTTCTGTTATCCCAGTGTTGCGAGGAACACTAGGTGAATGTTGTGGCTGTGTGATCAATGTAAATGTGTGGATAAATAAGAGAATTGTAACAGCATTGCCAAAACCCCTACCCATTATTAATAAGGCTTCTCCGTGAATGGACATGAATATCATGCTCCACATGCTTTCAAAAGTGAGATAAGCAAAGGATGCACAAAATCAAAATAAAGACCAGAAGTGCTGCAGATGCTGCAAATCAGAAACAAAAACATAAATTGCTGGAAAAGCTCAGCCAGTCTGGCAGCACCTAGGGGGAAAAATCAGAGTGTACGTCCTGAGGAAGGGCCACTCGACCCACAACGTTAACTCTGATTTCTCTCCACAGTTGCTGCCAGACCTGCTGAGCCTTTCGAACAATTTCAGGGATTTTTTTGTATAATATCAATGTTTGATATTTGTATTTTCGGATATTCAACACTAATGCTTTATTAAATGTAGAAATTGTGGAGGAAATGTTAGAAATGTTTATTCAAATCAAATTCAGAAGTGTTTTATGTTCAAAAACAGAATAAATCTTATGTCTCAGCTAGTAAGTCACATGATGATATTACAAGGTAAAAGCACTCAATCCATTTCATTTAATCTCATCTTCTGATTAATGGCCTAATAGCTATAATGGCCCGTATGCTGCACACATTCTGAGACCTACACAAGAATTGAAAACAAAATGCTGTTTCATTGTTTACTCATATGGTGGTACTATGGAAGCTTAATGGGACTTTCACTATCAGAATGCCATGCTGCTGTAAAGGGTGTGATTCCCATGACCATGGTCATAGGTTTGATGGTAAACAGAAATTATCTCAGGTATGTGTACCGTAAAGGAGTGCTTTTGGCATTTATGGGATTGTATCTTACAATGTGTTTTTGTAATCTTTAAACTTATGTTATATGTAAATAGTTTCCAATCCAACTTTGTGAATTCTACAAATTTTGCAGCATACATTTGGTAAAATTAAAGCTAGTTGGTATCAAAGAAGAACTCTCCACAAACTGGAGCCTTCACAAAGGAAGGTGGTTGTGATTGTTGGAGGCCAGCCACCTCAGCTCCAAGATATTTCTCCAAGAGTTCCTCAAGGCTGTATCCTAAACAGACCAGCTTTCAAAACGTTTAACAATGAACTTCCTACTAATATTAAGTACAAATTGTAGATGTTTGCTGATGAGTGCCTGGTATTAATTTCCAATCTCTGCCCCTCAAATAATGAAGTTATCCATGTCTGTATGTTCCAATACCTAATTATCATCTCCAATAAGGAAGAGCCTAACCACCTCCCTTTGATATTGAGTGATATCAATATCATTGAAAATCACTAGCAACAACGTTCTGGATGTCATCATTGATCAGAACCTTAAATAAAACAGCCATGTAAATACCATGGCTTTAGAAGTAGCTCAAAGGTTGTGACTCTCCTCTGTGTTTAGAAAAATCAGGAAACGTGTTTTGGTTTAATAATCTTAAAATAAAATTTATGATCAATTGGTTGGTAAATGATGTTTAGATTACATAGTTATAATAAATTCTTTCATCATCTTTTGAGCACCGGTCAAGAGTGTGATGTGATGCTCTCCCTTGGGTGGATGACTGCAGTTCCAAAATATTTAAGAAGCTTTAGTCTATCCAGGGCAAAGCAGCGTACTCAACTGGAACCACATCCACCAACTTAAAAATTCACTGCTTCCTTCACCAGCTCACTGTGGCTGCAACCTTTATCGTACAAAATGTAGTACAACAACTTGCCAAAGTTCTTTCAAAAGTACCTTCTAAACCTGCAACTCCACTGCCTAGAAGGACAGGAGCTATAAGCAACCCTGACAAGATCCCTTCCAAGTCACACACCACCCTGACTTGGAAATCTATTGCTGTTCTTTTATTGTCACTGGTTGAAAGTCCTGGAACTCTCTAGTTAACAGTACTGTGAGCATACCTACATCACATGGACTGAAATGGTTCAGAAAGAAATACATTCTCAATACTTTGTCAAGGGCAATTAGATGCTGGTCTTGCCAGCAATACCCACATTATGTAATGAAAAAAGAATGATTGACACAGCTAAGGAGCAATACCTGGTCAAAAGCAAGATGTTATTTTTGTTGGACGAGAGGCCTGAAGTAATAATATAGTAAATAGATTAAATTATTTAAAACATTATACATTAATTGTAGAAACACAAGATATATTAACTACTGTCAAGAAACGAAAGGAAAAAAATGAAAAGAACTTTCTTTCGTTGCATGTCCTTTGCAATTACATACAATTGCTAATGTTTGGTGAAAGTGTTAGTGTAGGGAGTTTATTTTGTCTAAAGTAAGCTTTGCTCCCAATCACTTGTTTCTGATTATTATAGATCATTGATAAGGAACAAAAAATTCAAGATTTACAGGACACCATAACTGAACTGCATAATGAAATGGTCATAAAAGATTCAGAAAATCTGAATCAGTTGCAAGATATACACCACCTGGAGAGTAAGGTCAAAGCCTTGAAACAAGAGGTATGATTTCTGTTCAGACAAAGTAGAAAATGTCTTTTCATCTTATAACTTAAAAATAGGATTTATGATTTCTTAATTATTAAACAAGGTTTCCATTGCAAAATTACAATGAAAATATTGGTCCATTAGGTTTTGTTAAATGTTTCTTCCAGATTTTTTAAATATGCTCCGATTTGCTCTAGTGTGCTTTTGTTTTAAGGTTATGAGCTTTTCCTCTTCTGAACTTGTCTATCCTATGGATCACATGATACTTATCTTTAAAAGCACCATTGGTCATGTGTGTGTTTCTTTATGAGATCAGAAAATTTAGATATTTTTATCATTTCATTTTATTATTTTATAAATTATTATATTTAATTATATTTAATTAATTATTATAATTAGTTTATTTTTATATTTTATTCTCATCACAGCAAAGCAAATGCTTGACATGGCAAAATACATAGAAATACTTATTGGAGTTGTCATTTTAAAAGTATAACTGATATTAAAACTGCTGTGTTTTCTAAATGCTGTCTATTAATGTAATCACTTTAGCATTTGTAGCTACAAACAAGGGTTTGGGATTTGGACTGTGTGGTCCCGCTGGTGGCAGTACTAAGAAAGCCCTGAAATGAAATAATGGAAGCCAGAACTCTTCCAGTCATCTCTGGCACAGGTTGTGCAATTTATGCTGACTGGGTCTTGCCATGTGTGCACTGGACTTGTGCAGAGTGGGCAAATTGTGGTATTGATTGGGCAAATTGATACAGCATTCTGCCACATTAAACCATGCGTGCCTAGTTAACTATCAGTCCTACTCACACTCAATTATAAGTTCAGCACCTTACCAACTAGCATTATTGAAATGATCAACCATCTACTTACTGGCTGAAATCCAATTAGAAACATAGAAACAAAGAAAACAGGAGTAGGCCATTTGGGCCTTTGAGCCTGATTTCTCCCTATACCCTTTGATTCCTTTAGCCCCACAAACTATATTTAACTCCTCCTTGGAAACTTCAATGTCTTGGGTATCAACTGTTTTCTATGGCAGAGCATTCGACAGGCTCACCACTCTTTAGGTGAAAAGATTTCTCCTGATCTTTCATCTCTCCTCATTGACAATTGACTTACAATTGCTGATGCAACAGTTTGTGGAAGTACAGTATTTCATTATGTTCTTGAAGCTGCTTTGCTATTGTGTAGGATTTTGAAAAGAATGGTAAGGTATCCTGATGATGCTGTTTCATTAAGAAAAGTCCTGTTTTAATTATGTGGGATTTGGACTGTGATTTGATGAAAAATAGAGCTCAGGCAGCAGAGAAGGCAGGGGTTTCAAATGTAGGAGGAAAAGGTGGGTTGTCAGTAGAAGGTCCCACCCACCATAGGTCTTGAGAGAGCACAACACCTCCATCTTAGCTAGGAGCAGTTCCTGAGGCTCTTGTGTTTTAACAAGCAGGTGGTAACTGACTGAACCACCCCCTGCAACCAAATGCAACCTCACAGCAGAGCAAAAGTGGCACTTTAGTGGCTGACAAGTTTACTGTCACCCTGAATTTCTATGCCAGTAGATCCAAACTGACAGTGCTTGACTGTGTCCGCAACAGTGCAACGGATCCTGTTTAATTCTGGGCTATACGCTGAGTGGCCGGTTGTTCTGGGAATGGCACGTGGTGAGATGGGACTAGAATCAAATGTGACAACATACTTGGGGCAGGATAGGTAGATAGTAAAGTGAGCTTTGTAAGATATGGTGGGAAAACCTATTAGGCGTCATGGTGGAAATCCCTCCAAAAACTCAACAAACACAGAGTTGGGCAAAAAATAACATAATGTTTAGCCCTAAGACCCTGGTTCCCATAAAACATCATCTCATCATCAAGGTTACTCCATGGTTCCCCACGTTTCACTTGACCTGCTACAGATCAACATTGTATATTTGGCTAAATTCCTGAAGTAAAAGCCTCTAACAAATAAACGTTTGTAACAAAATTTCCAAAAACTGTTACAAAACAGAATTAACACCTTTCTGTATCTCACCAATGCATGTCGTTCCCTGCTCTAATATTCATAAGCTAGCACTTCCCAAACGTTTTCCCATTGTTACTGTATTTTGGTGCTTGAAAATTGCTGTGGTTCATATGAGAGTGAGGTGGGGTTATTGTGAAGTGATGCAGTAGGAGACTTGTGAGAGTTGTTGAAGGTGGAATGGGAAAGGGCAAGCTGCTAAGTCCACAGAATTTGAGTGAAAAACACACACTTTTCCATGGAGTTTTGTAAGACAGTAATTTAACCTCAAGGACATGGCCATAGTTTAATAAAAATGAAATGACTTAAAGGGGACATTCATAATAACATAAAAACTAGGATTTGGAGGAGGCAGTTCAGCCCTTTGAACCTAATCCTCCATATGATATGATTATAGCTGACCTTATCTCATCTTCACCTCCACTTTCCTGCATGTGCCCTATAACCTTTCAATCCATTACTAATTAAAAATCTGTCTAACTCCTTATTAAATTTATTAATGTCCCAGCATCCACCACACTCTGGGATAGAGAATTCCACAGATTCATGACCCTTTCAGAGAACTAAGTTGTCCTCATGTCTTATAAATCTGCTATCCCTTATGCTAAAAACCTCTCCTTCTAGATTGGCCCACATGAGGAAACATCCTCTCTATTTTGTCAATTCTCCTTAGCATTTTATGTATCTCAATTAGATCTCCGCCTATTTTTGTAAACTCTAGAAACTTTAAGCCTAAAATACTCGATCTGTCTTCATAAGACAAATGCCTCTTCTCTGGAATCAATCTAGTTAGTCTTTTTTGAACTGGTTCCAATGCAGCTACATCCTTCCTCAAGTAGGGGACCAGAATTTTATGCAGTATTCCAGGTGTGATCTCACTAATGTGTGGTAGAGTTGCAACAACACTTTCTTACCTTTATATCTATTCCTTTAGCAATAAACACCAAAATTCCATTTGCTTTCCTAGTTTCCTGCTGTACGTACATACAAGTTTTCTACAGTTAGTACACAATGAGACCCTGATCCCTTTGCACCAGAACACTGTGAAGTTACTCTCCATTTAGACGATAGGTTTCGCTATTAACATTTAGTGGGAGCTGCACTGCAGCCATTACTGCCTTGGAGCTTGCAACCTCATAACATTAACTCTGTTTTCTCCCCGTAGATGTGGCCAGACTTACTGAGTTTCTCCAGCAATTTCTGTTTTCTTTCCCTTCATTTCCATGCTAACTCTCAGCCAAAGTACACAGTTAATTCCAGTCCATGCAAATTTTTTCTCTTCATGTGCTGATACCAAATTTCCTCTTGAAAACCATGGTTGAATCTACCTCCACTACACTCTCAGATAGTACATTCTATATCCCAACCTCCCACTCATGTTGCTACTGAGTCTTTTGCTAATCACCTTTAGTCGGTTTTCCACTGCTGACCTCTACTGGGAAAGACTGAAGATGGCTTTACTGAGTGACCTCAAGCAACTTTAAGCCTTGATGCCCAGGCTTTGGATTGAACAGGAATGCAACATTTATACCCTTGCACAGGGATTCCATGCATGGCAGTCTTGATGGAAGCTTAAATGACTGGGACACAGTAGTCTGGGGTCAAAGCTCTGTCCTGTCTTAGGAAGGCTACCATGATCACAGGATTGAACAACTGTAGGCCATAGTGACCTTAAGTGTTTAAAGGTGAGCAATAGCAATCTTCAGTCACCCCTCCTAAAGTCACTAGGAAAACACGTCGTACGGTAACAGAATGAGCAAGCCTTATGATATGGAGAATGCAATGAGTTGAGCAGTAGGGTGTCAAAGATTTTGTCTAATCCTGTGTTTGTAAATGAATGCATTATGTTTTTACATTTGGGAACTCTCTTTACATTGTCGTTAATTTCTCTTTATTTGCAGGATATCACTAATATAAAAGTTGGCTGCCAAGGGTTTGATTGTTTTGAATACAATAATCGGTGAAATAATCATAATCATACTTCTCTTCAAATGCAGCTTTTCTGTCACTTTGAGGCAAATCCCACAAAGTTGTTCAGATTGGCCAATAGGTGAAACCTTCAAGGAGGTTTCAAGAATGAGGCTTATGTTTTAGAGGAATCAGTGACCTCTGACTCTTACATAATGAAAAATGAAGTGAGCGGTTATGTTGGTGATCAAATCCAAATGCAATAATAAAAACTGATTTTATGAATGTATGATTTCTAATATAGTTTTGACTCCTAAATAAGAATAATTTCAAATAAACACCAGTGAGAATTAGATTTTTATGATAGTACTTCATCTATCTTGTTTTGAATCTTTAAAACTTGTAATCAGCTGTGTTGATTTTCTCTCAAGCTATGGCGATCAGAGGAGTCTTTTACCCAACTGAAGAAGGACTTGGAAGAAGTTCGACTTGGTCCCAACATTGGTTTAAAAGATACACATGTAAGTTTTTGGTGACAATTCCTTGCTACATTTGAGCACTTCCATGTTCAAAATCCAGCCTGTCTTGTTAACCTGTTCAGTACGTAAAATAATCAAATTTATTTGAATCAAGACATTTAGAAGTTTCTCTTCAAGATAGAATTTGAATAATTTCAAAAGAACCAAAAAGAAATTGTCCTAAATCTCAAAGCAACTATACTCAAAGGATCAGGTATAACTTTTCTCCCAGTAATATTATAACAGTATTGCATTATCCAGTTCATTCTTTAATAGATTTGGCCTTGTGTTAAAGGTTAAGGCATTTCTTATGTGATGGTCTGCCACTTTTAATCACTAAATATGTTGGAAATTGGGATTAGTTTGCCTTTAAAGCTATCTCTCATGACAGAACGCAACGACAGTAAAAAGAGGTTAATTAGTACAATCACAGATAATGCTGGAAAACTCAGCAGGTCTGAGAGCATCTCTGGAGAGAGAACCAGAATTAACATCTTGAGTATGATATGAACCTTCTTCAGAGCTTAATTAGTACTCTTGTTTAAATCTTTGGGAGAGTAAGGATCTTTAAATGAGGAATTATTTTTCAATAACTGTATGCCAAAGGTGCAAAATTCCTCTGGAAGTGGCAGAAGAATAACATGACAGACCTTACGTCCACATGGGCAGCGACCCCTAATCAAACTAGGGCCAGTCAATTGAATATGTTGCTTAGTAGAATGTTGCATTACCCAATCACACAACTACTAAACCAAATGCCCAATGACACTTGGCAAATTGGGGAACCAGGAAATCTGCTATAAAGCATGTGATTGCTGTAATTAAGGTAGTTGGTTTTGTAAAAGTTAATTAGCTTTCTTTGGAGTACTCAGTCGTTTCAAGTAACAGCTGACAAGAGTTCTGCTCAAGCCTTGTGTGGTCAGAATTCAATTTACCATCCTCTAACTCCAGTCAATCCTGCCCAGCTCTATTCTTACCCCACTGAAGTCTGCTGTTAGCCAATTGATTTTTCTCACTAGCATGTCATTCTCCACCATCATCCTGAACGTTATGCTACAATGATCGCTGTCTCTTAAATTTTTCCCAACTGACACATGGTCCACCTCATTTCCAAGAACCAGGTCCAACAGTGCATCTTTTTGTGTTAGACTGGAAAGAATGCTGTAATTGATTCCGTGCTTGAGCCCCTGAGACATTCTCTTCCTCCAGCACTGCAATACCCTCCTTAAACAGTACTGCTACCTGTCCTCCTTTCCTTCCTTTTCTATCTTTTCCAAATTCCTTATAGCCAATTTTGTCCTTCTTTCTGCCAGATGTCTGTTGTTGCCACAATATCAAATTTTCACAGGGCAATCTGTGCCTGTAACTCCCCAATCTTATTTACTACACTCCTTGTATATGCTACACTTTATATGCACAGTAATCCTGATATAGACTTCATTGTTTTCTTCCTTACACTGACTCCACCTACTAAGAAGGTAATGCTTTGGAAGCAGTTCAGAGAAGGTTTATCAGATTAATACCAGAGATGAAAAGCTTGTCTTTTGAGGAGAGATTGAGCAGTTTAAACCTATACTGTCTAGAGTTTAGAAGAATGAGAAGAGATCTAATTTGAGGTATATAAGGTTCTAAAGTGGATGAACAAAGTAAAGAGCAGACGGAATGAGAGGTCATAGCTTTAGGTGAAATGGTAGAAAATTTAAATCAGAGATGAGGAGGAGCTACTTCTCTCAAAGCGTCGTGAATGTATGCAACTCTACTCCAGAGTCCGATGGATGCCAAGACACTGAATAAACTTAAGGGGGAGACAGACAAAGTTTTAATCAGTAATGGGTTAAAGGATAACAAGGTGTAGAGCTGGATGAACACAGCAGGCCAAGCAGCATCAGAGGAGCAGGAAAAGTGACGTTTTGGGTCGAGACCCTTCTTCAGAAATGGGTTAAAGAATTATGTGGAGGTGGCAGGAAAATGATGAGGCCAAGATAAGATCAACCTTGATCATATTAAATGGTGGAGATGACAAGAGAGTCTGAATTCCTTACTGCTACTCCTAGTTCTGAAGTTCTTATACAAAAACAGAAAATGCTGGAGAAACTCAGCAGGTCTGGCAATATCTGTGGTGAGAAGGCAGAGTTGATGTTTCGAGTCTAATGACCTTTGGACCTTTCTCCAGATATGTTCTGAAGAAGGGTCGCTGGATTCCTCCCTCCCTCCACCAATGCCAGGCCTCAATATATCTTCTTGCTGCCTCCTCAACAAGTAGCAGAGCAGACATATTGCACATTATTTTAACATATCCCTGCTAAAATGTGGCTTGTCCACCTTGTACAGGTCCCACTGCTCTAGAACCTGTCCTAATGCCTCAGAAATTTGATGCCCTCCCTCCTACACTTTGTACATAATATCACACAACTTTGCCCCTTTCTCGGTATCTCTTGCTGAAAGGCTCATTCATGCTTTTGTTATCTCTAGGATTGAATATTCAAATGCACTCTTTAATGGTCTCCCACACTCCATTAATTTGAGGCATCCAAAGCTCTGCTGTTTGTGTCTTAACTCTATCACCCTGTGTTCACTGACCGACATGCACACTTGGTATTGATTTTAAAGATTTAATTCTTGTTTTCAATCCTTCACCACTCTCCATCTCTAAAATCTCCTTCAGCCATGCAACCCTATGAGACATCTGCACTCATCTAACTCTGGATTCTTGTGCATTCCTGATGTTAATCACTTGTGCATTTGTGCCGTGCCTTCAGTTACCTAGACCTCAAGACCTGGAATGCCTTTTCTCCACCTCTGCTTCCATACCTCACTTTTCTCTTGTTAGGCATCCATAAAACCTATCTCTTTGACCAAGCTTTTGGTCATCTGACCGAATGTCTCCTTCCATGGCTTGATGTCACATTTTGTCTTACACTTCTGCTGTGAAGGATCTTAGTATGCTTTATTATTTCAAAGACACCATATAAATATATTTTTTCTATTTTCTAGTTCATTTAAACTAATGTAAAATTAAATTATGTCTTTTTTATGGTCCATCATTCTCAGAATCTATTTAGTCACTTTTTGCACAGAACTTAGTGACATTTTATTTACCAACGTGTATGAGCTTTGGATAAACCTATCTATTTATGTTGGATAATATTTCTTGACATTTTTGCTACCACTTAAAACATTGTCACAGCCAAAGTAAAGATAACAGAACTGACTTATTGCAGATCCTATTAGCACTGTGCTGGCTGTGATATGAAGAAAATCTACAGTAGGTTGCATTTGTACTGTTTCATTACTGGTACCATCTGCATATTCAAGCTGGATTTGGTCACTACTCTGAGTTATTTGTATAATTGTTTTTTTAATCTTTACTTCCTACTTCTGAAGTTGGAATCAGTGGTTCAGCATAATCCTTTTCAAATAAATTATCTATCCTGCTAAATTTCATAACCTAAGAATTCTTTTGATCTTTTCATGCCTATTACGGACAGCTACTTATAGTATATAGTAATATTTATGAAGTCCTAACAGATTCAAGTAAAAACAGTTGCAGAAAGTATCCTTTATTGTCAGCCACTACAAAGATGTCTCTTTTTTCTAGACTTATACATTTTATAGGTTTTGATGGAGTCAAGGACATAAGGTTACATTTTCCATTTTGAAATGTGCCTTTAAAAGCTATTTGCAGCAGGATGTATGAAATTGCACTATATTTATATATAAATTGGAAGCAGTGGTGAGTAAATCCCATTTGTGATTTAATCAAGTTTGGGTTTGGGGAATTCACTGGAAGACTGAGGATTGGATGCAAGTTTATGCACTTTTAAATTTCAATCAGACGTTGCTAATTTTCTTCTATTTCATTTGTGATATTCTGCATTGAATTGAATTCGCTTCTTAGAACAATAAACATGACTGCAGTTTATGAAAATTAATTTAATGAAGTAAATTTTAGCTTATAGTTGACGTGGAACACATACACGGGAGTCGAACTGGAATTAAATACCCTTACCAGAAACCAAGGCAATGATTTGATTAATCATGAGAATTTGGGTAAACATGTTTGGCTGTCAGACTGTGTCCACCATTGATTCTAGATACCCAAAGATGTTCAAGAAGGTATGTTTAAAACTTTCAGATTTTCCCAATAAAGCTCAATACATCCCCATTATACAAATTAATAAATCATTATATCTTTCAATAGCTTATCATAAAATACCCTAATATTCCTTAACATAGAAATATTGGAGCAAGTGTTTGCCATTCATCTTCTCAAACCTGCTCTGCTATTCTTGATCATGGATGATCATCCAGCTTAATGCCATTTTCCGATACTTTTCTCATATCACTTGATCTTATTGCTATCTAGTAACATTTATAAGCAGTTAATTTTTGATTAGTTATCTTTATCATGGGAAGAATAAAAATGGATAATACCAGTATTATGGTTTTGTTTTACAGGAAATTTCATGTTTATATTTAGGTACAAATATAGTACACAAGATCAATATGACTATAGTGCAATCCGGCACAGTTCTTACCTCGAGGATTGTGATGCACAATTTCCCTGCACCCTGTCTCAGTGAGACAAGTACATTTCACACTGCTTGCTCATAACTATGATACTGGTGTACAGACCCAGCTCAATATGCATCTCTGACTAGCTGCATGCTCAGAATGGGCCCAGAGGCTTGCAGTACAGGTATGATATACAACTAGTCTGCATTTCTTTAAGCCTGCCTGCCCCTCTTGGAGGGAGGTGTACTCAGATTACTGCAACTGCTGAAACAATGTTAGGAATGCTTTACTTGTAGGAAGATGAGTGGCATTGGAGCAACAGAGTATCGGTCTTCAAAATCCATATGATTGAGGTTGAAAGGTGTGGAAATGCTACGCTTTACATGGGCCTATCAGGCTCTCGAGGAGCACACTGTGAAGGAAAATCATAGGAAGTAGGCCATTTAGCTCCTTGAGCCTATTCCATCATCCACTGAAATTCTGAGATTTCTAACAGCATGTACCCACCTTTGCTCCAAATCCTTTAATACCTTTAACAGTTAAAGGCTATCAATCTTAGATTTAAAATTAACAATTTATCAAGTATCAATTGCACTTTGCAGAAGAGATTTCAAATGGTTACCACCCTTTGCATGTACAAGTCTTCTGAATTTTGTTTTGATTTCTCATTTTAGGACTATACTGCTGAATCCTAGACTCCTGAACCAATAGAAATAGTTTAACTTTATCTAACCAATCAGTTCCGCTTGGTATTTCAAAAACGTTGATCAAATCACCCTTAACCCCATAAATGTCTGAGAATACAACTATAAGCTCATATAATCTCTCCTTGGTAATGTAACATTTTGAGACTGTTTATCATTCTGGTAAACCTTCAGCACTCTGTGCAAGACCACTGTATTCTTCTGATGGTGTGGTACCCAAAACACAGCAGCCCGCATGTGGTCTTAACTATGGCTTTGTATGACAGAAGCATGGCTTCTACCTGTTTGTGTACTAGCCTGTTAGATATCAAGACCAGATATCTGATCTCTTTTTGGTTATTTCTCATACCTGTTCATAACTGCCTAATGATTCACCTATAGGGACCCACCTGTCTCTTTAAATTTCCACTGATTGCTTGGGCTCAAAGTTTATGGCTTTACATTTTCTTAAATTGAAATCCGTTGCTAAAATTTGCCCAGTCCATTTAACCTAGAAAAGAGAATGGGAACAATTGGCAGCAAAGATTAATTCTCAGAGCCAGACCACAAGAATTTGGTTGTAGAGCTGGAAAAAATTAAACAATCTGTCGAGATGGTCAAGATCAGTTAATAAATCTTCAACTAACCTCTTCTTATCACTAGACAGGCAGCTTCTCATGGCGCTTGTGCACCAGATCATTCACTCATCAATAGCCTCATTGACACACACTTGTCAGTGCTACCAGCCTGACAGACACCTCTCGCAGCTCTCCCACATCTCCAGCCAGTCAGCTATGGCAGACACATCAGCCAAACGTATTGGCCTGGATTTTACATTCAGATAGGGCTGTCAGACCCCTTGGTGTAAATGTTGGGGATGAGTCTGCCCTGCTCTGGCAACTTGTTCTGTAGCTACTTAATCAATGGGAGAAGAGCTCCTGTGTGTGTGAACTGCCAGCCAACTGCTGTCTTGTATGCCATCGAGGTTGGTGGTCAGAGCCATGACTGTAACTAGTCCCCAACAATGATTGGGGTCAGATGGTCAGAATCTCAAGGGCCAGGATAGTAGGTTTGGATGGGGTTGGTGGGGAGGATGCAGAGTGCATAGACCAGGAAAGGAAGGGAAATGCAGAAGGTGGATGTCAGGGGCCCTTCAATGGGCCAATATGGATCCTCGCCCCCTGACATTTTTGTCCACTACCTGTCAAGCAGTGAAAGCTGCACTGCTTTGCAGTTGGTTTTGACCTCTGGCCACCACAAGCAATATTGCAGTGGGGGCAGGAAAGTTAATTGGTTACTTAAAAGCTTCATTTGAACAACAGGCACCCCCCTACTGCATGTAAAATTGCAGCAGGGTGCAAATGCATAAGTGTTAGGAATGGCATTCATTAGTATTGCACTCAGATTTACACCCAGCCTGCCAACCTGCCTCCAGGGGAGTGTAAAATGCAGTCTCTTGTGACACATTCATTGACATTCTTCACTCTCTATTGCAGGACAATGTCACATATAATCACAGAAAACTGCTGGAGGACAGTGTGCCTATACTTGCTGAACTCTTTGGTGGAGAGAATGTTCAGCATCACAAGACTTGCTGAGATTGAGGTTGTTGCATCTGGCATTGCCGAGAACATTCAATATAATTATGTGTTCTGCTGCATCCATTTACTATAAATCCATTCTCCCTCTTCCTGCTATCTGTCATAAAGTGCAAGCTACAGATGATATGATCATGTACAAAGAGTTATAGAGCTGTACAGCATGGAAACAGACCCTAAATTAATCTAGCATTGCCCCATATCCTTCTAAACCTTTCCTATTCATATAACCGTCCAGATGCCTTTTAAACATTGTAACTGTACCAGCCTGCACCATTTTCTCTGGCAGCTTATTCCGTACATGGACAACTCTCTGTGTGAAAACATTGCCTCTTACGCTCCTTTTAAATATTTCCCGTCACACCTTAAATCTATGCCTTCTAGTTTTGGATTCTCCTACCCTGGGGTAAACACCTTGTCTATTTACCCTAGCCATGCCCCTCATGATTTTATAAACATCTGTAAGGTCACCCTCAGCCTCTGATGCTCCAGGGAAAATAGCTCCAGTCTATTCAGCCTCTCCCAATAGCTCAAACCCTCCAACCCTGGCAACATCCTCGCAAATCTTTTCTGAACCCTTTCAAGTTTCACAGCATCCTTCCAATTGCAGGACGTCTTGGATCCCATCCACCACCCCAGTCCCACCCCTGCCCTGCCAGCCAGTGCAACTTCACTATGAAGGATCCAATCTACATTGGATCGTTGATGAAAAATTACAACTTTTCACTTTGATCTGCAACTCTCATTCACCAGCTCAGGTTTTAGCATCCCATGTACTATAGAGGGTATGGAGTCAGAGTCAGCATGTGATGAGTAACCAAGTATATGGATTGCAACAAGACCAGGGAAAGGATAGCAGATATCCCAGTTCACCCAAGGGCAAGGTTGTAGAATGCTTCTGCTGAAGAGGATCCAAATGAGGACTTCAATGAGAGAATAAACAGGAGATGGAAGCGAACTCTGTGATAGTTTGTGGATTCGTGGGGCTATCACAGAGCCTCTTGTCATAGTTGAGGAGCATTAGAGTCCATCTCGAACCTGACAGAGTTTCATGTTGAGCTCAGAGCCTCCCACCTCGAAGAGTTTGCAAAGTCCCTGATAGCACTTATTGAAGCAACAAAAATGTAGCACCTTGTTACTGATCTCTGTGCTTCCATTGTAACACACGCAGAGGCCACCTGATAGTTCAGTGCTGCTGCATGTTAGTTGCTATGCATGCTATGTTTGGAACCACGTATGCTCAAACTGCTGCCACTGTGACTGCAGATACCATTGTTCAAGTTTGCTAGGAGACTAACACAGCAGGCAAACCAGAAGATTACTTGGGTTTCTGAAATATCACCTGCTACTCCATTCATAGTGTCCTTGCTCAGTATGGCATTGTTCATATCCCCAGTGTTGCCATTCTGCCAGTGCCCCTGCCTCTTAGCCATTCCGCAATGACTACTACCACCCATGCCAAAGCCATGTTTCTGAAGCCAGATCCTCTGGCCCAGAACTGCTTGAGATCACCCGGCAAATTCATCTTCAGTCTCTGAGGTCACATTAGAATTTTTCAAATGGACCTTCTGCAATTGCTGGAGCTAACACTGCATAGGAATACTGAGCTGTGCAGATGAAGCCTCAAGGCAGACACTAAGGGAATGCTGAAGGGTGATGGTTTCATTTTGTAAGTGTTTTTCGATAAAATTGTTGGTAAAGTTGTTCCAAAATGATATGTTGTTGATTCTGAATTTTTAGCAAGAACACTCTGATAGTCTGTAGCAGAGATAAAAGGTACTGCAGATGCTGGAGAATCCGAGATAACAAGCATGGGGCTGGATGAACACAGCA
>JAHRHZ010000223.1:23023722-23112341 GCA_024137785.1 Ginglymostoma cirratum
CTCTTGCCCTGCGGTATATACCTATCCCTTTCCAACGCTAAAGTAAACGTAACCAAATTGTGGATTTTAGCCTATTTGGGTCTCCTTTTTTGAAAAGAACACTTGGTTTATTATCTTTTTGGTTTACAGGTATGTGGATAAAGGATACCTGACCTGTACTGTACTTAATTGGTAGAGTAGCTAAAAGTATAAAGCAAAATACTGCAGATTCTGGAAATCTGAGCTGTGAGGTGATCAAAAACACTCGGCATCTGTGAAGGAAACCAGCAACTTAATGTTCTGATCCTTCTTTGAGACATGGTCATTTCGAAGAATAGACTTGTATCCAAAATGCCTGTGGCTTTGTTGGGTATTGTCCACATATTCTACTTTTTCACAGTACAAGGAGCAAAGTTCCTATTCTCTTTGAATTCAGCACATTTCTGCAGTTTTTGACAAGCAAGTAGCGTTACAAGCACAATCCGATTAGCTGTGATCTACCTGAATGGCACAGCAAGCCTGAATGACCAAATGGGCTAGTCTTCCTCCTAACTCATGTGTATGGTTGTACGTAAACTCACAGAATGAAACCTGATTTAATAGATCATAGCTTTGTTTTAATGTCATTTTATTGAAAGCTTTCACAAGTGTGTGTACTTTTAACAGAAAGTGTAATATTTTTAAAATAGAAATGTGAACTGTTACAATAGACAAAGGTGTTGGTAAGATTTAATTGCAAACAGCAGAAAAGGATTTGCATTCACAGCATTTCTTTTCTCCCAGCAATAGCCTTACAATTACTGATAAATCTTCACTGAGTTTTACTAACTAATTGCCCAGGCTGGCACAGCTGTTTTTCTGATGAAGGGTTTAGGCCGAAACATCAAGTTTTCCTGCTCCTATGATGCTGCTTGACCTGCTGTGTTCATCCAGCCCCATGCTTGTTATCTCCGATAGTCTGTAGCAGTTGGATCAAAAGGTGGGAACTTGAGAGGCAGTGATAACATGAGGATGAGATGTCAGGGGAACAGGAATTTGAGTATCTGCTCACAGATGACTTGTCCAGAGTGAAGTAGGCCTGAATGCCTCCTCCCTTCCCCCTTCCCCCTCTTTTTTTTTTTCCTTCTTTCTTCTCCCATGGTGCCCTTTGAAGGGCTCGTAGCAATGACTAAATCTTCCTGGCTGTGGAGCATGCAGCAAACTACCAGAAACTTGGAGAGATTGCTCTAATGCATACTGGAATTACCAGTGCCAGCATTCCAACCAAGGGAACTATTTCTTCATAACACAGATAGTTTGCTCCATGACATTTTTGGTTGCAGCATGACTTTCAAATGTCAGCATACTGTCCCTGTATGGTTTGGTGGTGCAGAGTAGTCATGGGGAGGTACAGAGTAGGAATTTATTATCCTTGTTCTTTGCTGTGGTGTGAGGATATTGAGTACTGCTGACTGGCACACTGACTACAAAATAACAGATACTCACCAGCAAGATGTTTAGTTATGGTTACACATTAACTGCTCATTTAAGCAGTGGAGCAACTTCTGGTTGCAGTACATCTGCCCTGATACGTGGGGTCTGAAGTGCTATGTGCATGCAGTTAATTCCTCTCTGAACCATTGGGAATCCTGCTAGTCTGGCAAAGTGCATGTGCTGAATCTGTCTACTTCTGTCTCATTAGAGAGAGGTAGTGAATCTTCCCTTTCTTCTGTATGAGTCTCCGTCACCTTCCAGAAAGGCCAACCATGATGTTTTGATAATGTCAGCTACTTCCACCTGGAAAGATCCACTAGTAATATACTGGCAGGACTGTACTCACTGTTTTCTATTTATCTGGGAATTTTAGTTGGGGTAAGTTGAACATTAATTGAAATTAAAGAACATAAGCACAGGCAGTAGAGGCATTACTTAAAAAAGTTAAATAATTAATTCATTATAACAATATAAAGAAAGCTGAATGGGTGATGTGTTGCAGCAGCTGTATGTGGGTACCCTTGATGCCAGTTTGATCCAAGGCAAGCATATTGCAGTAAGTGATATGGCCATAAGATTTTTGGCTCAGAGTTAATGAACTAGAATCTGTGCTTCGTTATATCTGGCAGGGGAAACATTTTGTGGAAACTTTGTTCCAGGATGCAGTCATACTTATTAGGCTAGGGTCTTCTAAATGATCTATGGTCAAGGATAGGAGGATATGTCTACAAGTGTTGAAGTGAATCTGCCTTAGCCTTTGCAATTTTTCCATAGGTTTGAGGTTTTTGCAGCTTTTTTGGATGAAAGCCATGGCTGCAGTTTGGATGAATTAACTGACTATAATATCATGATACAGGAAACCATTCAAATGGAGCAAGTAAACAGGAATGTAAGGAGCTCTAGCGTCAGTGCAGTCAGGGGGAGACAATTGACTGTTCTGTACTTTCTATTTATCTCAGTAATTTTAGTCAAGGGTATTTTTGTGGCCCAAAATCTTCCAATTATTCAATGTAAGACCATCACATACAGAAAAGCCCTCAAATGATCCAAAACATTCATTTTTAATCAACAACAGCCACAAGATTGCAATCTTTCATTTGTCACAATATGTCCAGGAATTCCCAGGTAGGGTACTGGTCCAGTCTTGAAAGTATTTTCAGCACGAAGTCCCTATTTAATATGCCACACTGATTGTATTAGTTTATTTTCCTCAGTTCTAACTCATGAATCTTAGTTACACCACTGATATGATACACAGGTTTTCCTATGTGTGCAGTTTTTTTTTAACCTCGTTTTAAATTACTAGATTTACTGTTGCAATAAGTCTGACAGATCTATGCAAAATACATTCATATGGAAGTGGAATTATAAAATGATTGTTTATGTATTCCTATATGTTTAGAATTTAAATATTTTAGTTCCTTGAAGTTATTTCATAGATCTAGTATAATGGATGCATTATTTTAAATTAAGCGTTTCTGAATTAACAGGCATATTATTGAGCTACAACTGAATTATTGTGCAGCGAAATAGTAGTATCAGATCTCCAATAATGCTTTATAATTTATTAAAAAAAGATTAGAGTCAACAGCTCAATCAACATTTAATGTTAGAAATAAGAAAACTTAATTTTTAAAATGAAAACAAAACAAATTACACAGCTGACTTTCTGTTAACATGAATGCAAAAAAAGGTAGGAAAGTACATTTTATTCAATCATGATCGCAAAGCCTCTAATGATGTAGTCTTGACACTTGTTATCTTCACTATTTCCTTTGCGTTGAAAATATTCAGCTGATTAATGCTGGGTTCATAAAAATGAATATGATTATACATTTCTAAAAGTGTAGTTCAATATCAACCACAACTTCAAATGTATTAAAATTCTAAATGTAGTAAAGGGTAAATGTAGTTTCTTTGCATCAATTTTCTGTACTGTCCACAGCAAAATCCTTTTTCCAATTTTTATCTTTTTATCTTATAGTTTTATCTCATAGAGAGGAAATACTTCTTATTAGACATGTTAATTTTTTGGGCACATCTGATGTGAATTCAATGGTTTAAACAAAAAAAAATTGATAGTAAGTTCATTTTGATGGATCGTTTAAATGCAAATTAAACATTAGAACATAATGAATACTTCTGTGATCAAGATGAAGCTTGAGTCTTGATTAAATAATAAAAGTAAAAGCTTCCTCTGAAAAGCTAAATTTTGTGGTATACGTATTATAATTGTATCTAATGCATACATTTGGGTGTATGTTTCTATTTCACACGGAAAAATAGATCAAATTATTTTATTCTAGCGGCAGTTACTCTAGTTTGATTGGACCAAGTTAAATTTACTGCATTGGTTTCATAGCATTAATTAAAATTTATCTTAAGTGGATGGCATTCAAATTTGAAATGCAAAACTTGCAGGTTTTGACTAAAATTGGAATCAGCTGCTTCAGCAGAGGTTGTAGGTTGAGAAGGGTGGTGCAGTCACACAACATTAGCTTCTCATACGGCTCAGCGCAAGTCATTACTCTTCAGTGACAGTATCAAGAGACCATTTGAATTTGCCATGGCTACCTTCCTTTAAGAGAACACTTTCCTGCTGCAGAAATTGCTTTGTACTTCAGCCTTTGGTACTTGACACATGCGACATGTCCCACTGTGTCACTTCGAACAACCTGCCCTGGGTGGGAATGTAGCATTAATTTTTTTTTAAACAATTTTTAAGGATTGTGTGAGATATGAGATTTTTATGTTGTGACCTCAACATAGTCAAAGCTTAGTTCATTTTCGAGAAATATGTCATCTTATTCTGTCCACACCTATATTCATGCACTTCCCTAAGGGGTTAAGAATGTAGAGAAAGAAGCTGATGAGGAAATCACAGCATGGTGTTGCTACACAATGGCAATGACAAATTGTGCTCTCTTCTAGTTACTTTAACTGTCATCATCATTGTGGTTTCTCTTTTACTGCAGCGTAGTCTGAAGTGTGACTCATGCTAATTTGCACAAAAAATTATAAACATTCCACATTTTAAAGATGTCCGCTACAAATTCATTAGCACCCCCGTGTGCTTCATAAAATCATAAACCTTGAAGGCAAGCTACCCTACCGCGGTGACAGAACATTTTACAATGTATGCAGGCAGGTTCTGCTGCAAATTACTGTCTTCCTTCATAAGTATTGCAGTTATAAATATTTAGAAGCTTACATGCTTTGAGGGCCAGAGTTGACTGAAAATGAAAAAGCAACCTTGATTGCTACTAGGAGGCTATGCGTGTGTACTGCATTCATTTTAACATTGGTGCTTTTCAGACAAAGCTATTTTCTTTCCCCTTTTAGTATTACAGTCTGCCTTCTGAAATTGAAATGTGGGTTAACAAACAAAATTTTCAATTCATGAGTGCAGCAAGAATATCATGCTCTTTTGAAAATGTTACATTCAAGTCTCATATCATTATATTATAAAACTAAACAAAAACTGAAGAAAATGGCTTTTAAAGATTCAATCTGCAATGAAAACACAAGATCTTTCTATATAAGAATTGGAAATGCACTGATTTATTGAGCATCCTGATAATTTTTTGCTTCAGGGCAGAATTGCCAAGGGTTGGCTTAGCAATATTTTAATGATTGTCTGGCCCCAAACAGCCAGTATTTAATGATAATTTCCTCCTGATGGGCTTTCAAGCATGAGTTGCACACTTAATGTGTGCTTTCTCAACTCAGTCTAGTACAATTATGTAAACTGGTATTAAAAGCCCAATGGAACAATTCACGCAGAAATGGTGTGGAAGATAGAAGCAGAGTTAAAAAGGAAGACCAAGGTTAAGGAGAACAGTCAGATGCAAGAACAGAATTTTTTTAAAAAATTGTTTCATTACTTAATTTTTCATGTACTTTTATCAACTCTGTATGCAAAACCTGTGAGTGTGAGTTGTGCCATGCCTATCAAAGGAGTATACATATTTATATATTCTAGTTGATGTCCAATGTCATTGCCTGTAGATATTCTGAGATCTGAAACAAATTTGGGAAGTGTAATTATCTACCTGGATGTCTGAGCATACCTGAGGTCAATTATTGACTAATTAATGTGGTTATTTAAAATTTCATTAGTTTGTCAGGTCTTGTTGGGAAGAGGCCCAGTTATCTCAATATCATTAAAAACAGCGAAGAATCACTGCTTTTTGCTCTCGTTTTAACTTTTTTTTAGAAAAAGCATATTCGGTTAAGATGGTTCATGTAAATGAAGATATGTATACAAATGTCTTAGAATTCACTAAATTCTAAGCTTTTATAACATACTATCCACGTGACCTTATTGTTTTTGTTAATCAAGTTTTGGTGGTCAATCAATTGAATTTCTGGTGCTTACTTGCTAATATCTTTCAAATATGGATATCATCATTGCATCAACAAGCATGATTGAAGTACTGTGCTAGTTTCATCCTCATCAGATATTGCTTTTGGCCAAAAAGCACAAACTACTGTGCAGATTACTTTATGATAAATTAATGAATTTTCTGGAATGATTTCCTGCAAGTTTCCCAATGGCGAGAACAGTGAAAGACAGCTGTTCACCAAAGTGAACACAGGCAACCAATTTAAACAAATAAAAGTCCTACTTAAGGGCCATTTTTCTGGACAATAGGCATTTTGACAGTGAAATGCCAGCAGTTTTTTGCTGTGTGGAGAGACCATTAGCTGCAAGGAGGTAGCTTCCCTGTGGTTTCCTGGAGTGGGGCTCATTCATCTCCATGGCTAAAAGAGGAGGCTGCAAGCAACAAATTTGAAAAAGGGGGCAGTTAACAACAAATGTCGCCTCTGCAGCCTGATATCACCACAGGACAAATTTCCTCTCTGATCGCTGGCCTTGCACCGTTGGTCTGGCAAATGAATCAACTCTGCCAGTCCTCAAAATGAAGGTACTCTGATGCTTGCCTTGCTGCTTCAGTGGTCAGCCATCTCTCTCGCTGATAGCCTGCAGGGCTGCCAGCCCACTGCTTTCCGATCTTCTTTGATTGGCATCTTTTCTGCCTACCAGCTCTTGATTGCCTCTGTCTGGCAATATCATAAGGAAGGTCCAGCCTCCCATCTAATGCTAGCCACTCAAACAACTCCCAGATATAGGGACATCCCCCATTATGGGAAGATTCCGCCTTTTGGTTCTTCTACTTACCAACTGATGGAACTGATGCTTAGTCTAATCAGCAGCAGTATGCAGTATGTTCACATCATTGTGAGTTACTTTGCTGCTGCTAATTGTTGATGTCTCAGGGGTGCAATTTGATTTCCTCATCTATCCTCATAATTTTGAATCCTTTGTTAGATTCCACCACCCCCAGCCGCCTTAACCTTCTCTGCACCAAGAGGAACAGTAATGACTTTTCTGATCTTTCCACATATCTGAAGTCTATCATCTTCTATTTTTTTCCTCCCTGTGGGTTTGTCTTTCTACCTAAAGTGTGTTATTCGGAATTGTAGTCCCATTGAAGCTTGACGAATGATTTAAAAAGTTTTGACGTGACTTCCTTGTTTTTGTATTCAGTGGCCTTATTTACACTTCCTGAACATTCACGACCCAGTTGGGAAAGTGCTCTGACCTTTGAGCCCCACTACTCCCAGGGATCTCAGAAAAATTAAAAATTTCATCAAATTATTCAAAGTCCTCAATTTCCCTGTCTTATAGACTTGGGTTATAAGAAAAGACAGACTAGCTTTGGCAATTAACAAGAAATTACCATTTATTCAAATAAATCAATTCAAACTACAGCCAATCAAAAATATAAATTAACGACATATAACTCAAGAAACTTAAACTCTAATCACTTCTTAAACCCAAATACACACGTGCAGGGATATACAGAAAAACAAACAAACATGGATATTGTGGGTTGTGGAAAAAATATTGGGGAAACACAGTTCAATAGCAGTATTCCATTGGATTTAATGAGGTGTCCCTTTTGCTTCTTCCAAGTCTTTCTGATCTCTAAGCTTCTTATTTCCAGATCCTTTCAGTTCTTTTTTGAAGGTACAGAGTGGTGGACACATTAATTGTTTAGTTTTTGTGTCAGTGGTTAGATGCAACAATTTATTGCAAATCTTAGGAGAGAATAGCTAGCTATCTTATAGTATAACAAGGTGTGGGGCTGGATGAACACAGCAGGCCAAGCAACATCATAGGAGCAGGAAAGCTTGACGTTTTGGGCCTAGACCCTTCATCAGAAATGGGGGAGGGGAAGAGGGTTCTGAAATAAATAGGGAGAGAGGGGGAGGCGGATAGAGGATAGATAGAGGAGAGGATAGGTGGAGAGGAGGCAGACAAGTCGAAGAGGCGGGGATGGAGCCAGTAGAGGTGAGTGTAGGTGGGGGGTGTAGGGAGGAGATAGGTCAGTCCAGGGAGGACGGACAGGTCAAGGGGGCGGGATGAGGTTAGTAGATAGGAGATGGGGGTGGGGCTTGAGGTGGGAGGAGGGGATAGGTGAGAGGAAGGACAGGTTAGGGAGGTGGAGATGAGCTGGGCAGGTTTTGGGATGCGGTTGGGGGAGGGGAGATTTTGAAGCTTGTGAAATCCACATTGATACCATTGGGCTGCAGGGTTCCCAGGCTGAATATGATTTGCTGTTCCTGCAGCCTTTGGATGGCATCACTGTGGCAATGCAGGAGGCCCAGGATGGACATGTCGTCTGAGGAATGGGAGGGGGAGTTGAAATGGTTGGCGACTGGGAGGTGCAGTTGTTTGTTGCGAACTGAGCGTAGGTGTTCTGCAAAGCGGTCCCCAAGCCTCCGCTTGGTTTCCCCGATGTAGAGGAAGCCACAACGGGTACAGCGGATGCAGTATAAGACATTGGCAGATGTGCAGGTGAACATCTGCCTGATGTGGAAAGTCTTCTTGGGGCCTGGGATTGGGGTGAGGGAGGAGGTGTGGGGGCAGGTGTAGCACTTCCTGCGGTTGCAGGGAAAAGTGTCGGGTGTGGTGGGGCTGGAGGGGAGTGTGGAGCGGACAAGGGAGTCGCGGAGGGAGTGGTCCCTCCGGAAGGCAGATAAGGGTGGGGAGGGATAAATGTCTTTGGTGGTGGGGTCTGATTGCAGATGGCGGAAGTGTCGGAGGATGATGCGTTGGATCCGGAGGTTGGTGGGGTGGTACGTGAGGATGAGGGGGATTCTTTTTTGGTTATTATTGTGGGGACGGGGGCGTGAGGGATGAGTTACGGGAAGTGCGGGAGACACGATCGAGGGCGTTCTCGACCACTGTTGGGGGGAAGTTGCGGTCCTTGAAGAATGAGGACATCTGAGATGTACAGGAGTGGAATGTCTCATCCTGGGAGCAGATGCGGCGGAGGCGAAGGAATTGGGAATAGGGGATGGCATTTTTGCAGGAAGGTGGGTGGGAGGAGGTGTATTCCAGGTAGCTGTGGGAGTCAGTGGGCTTGAAATGGATATCAGTTTCTAGGTGGTTACCCACACCTCCTCCCTCACCCCAATCCCAGGCCCCAAGAAGACTCTCCACATCAGGCGGATGTTCACCTGCACATCTGCCAATGTCTTATACTGCATCCGCTGTACCCGTTGTGGCTTCCTCTACATCGGGGAAACCAAGCGGAGGCTTGGGGACCGCTTTGCAGAACACCTACGCTCAGTTCGCAACAAACAACTGCACCTCCCAGTCGCCAACCATTTCAACTCCCCCTCCCATTCCTCAGACAACATGTCCATCCTGGGCCTCCTGCATTGCCACAGTGATGCCACCCGAAGGCTGCAGGAACAGCAAATCATATTCAGCCTGGGAACCCTGCAGCCCAATGGTATCAATGTGGATTTCACAAGCTTCAAAATCTCCCCTCCCCCAACCGCATCCCAAAACCTGCCCAGCTCATCTCCACCTCCCTAACCTGTCCTTCCTCTCACCTATCCCCTCCTCCCACCTCAAGCCCCACCCCCATCTCCTAGCTACTAACCTCATCCCGCCCCCTTGACCTGTCCGTCCTCCCTGGACTGACCTATCTCCTCCCTACCCCCCCACCTACACTCACCTTTACTGGCTCCATCCCCGCCTCTTCGACTTGTCTGCCTCCTCTCCACCTATCCTCTCCTCTATCCATCCTCTATCCGCCTCCCCCTCTCTCCCTATTTATTTCAGAACCCTCTTCCCCTCCCCCATTTCTGATGAAGGGTCTCGGCCCGAAACGTCAAGCTTTCCTGCTCCTATGATGCTGCTTGGCCTGCTGTGTTCATCCAGCCCAACACCTTGTTTTCTCGGATTCTTCAGCATCTGCAGTACCTTTTATCTCTAATACAAAGCTATCTTCCAGTTTTAGGCTACTTCACTGTGGAGAGAGAGAAGTAAAGAGGTGTCATCTGTTGCATTTTGGAGGCCTCTGTGTTGTTTATGTACACTCTGTCCATCTGTCCAGGAGTCAATCAGAGAGTTGTTGTCATGATGATGACTTCTGTCCTCCACAACTAGTTCTAATTGCACAACCCAGTAAGCATTCTGTCTCTGGGTAAAGCTCACTCTGAACACACATATGGTGCAATGGCATCTTAAACATCTTCCCCCACTGATTGAACAAAGCAACAGTGTAAACACAACTTACAATGTGTCCCAGCAACTCCTTCCACAGGCCTTGTTTTAAAGTGGTTGTTTTCCTATTTTGATCCACAATTCAAAACAAAGAAAAATAAAACAAATGTGGTCTTTGTATAACCACATTCTTAACGTGCTGTGCCAGCTTCAAAGGCTTATGAATATATACTTCCAGGTCACCCTCAAAATAATACGACTTACATAATATATCTCTTCCAGTTTGTTATTCCTAGAATGTATCACTTTGCACTTATTGTATTTAATTGCATCTGTCATATGTTTACCCATTTCTCCAGAATGTCTGTTGGCCTTTGCATTTTGTTGTTGTCCTGCTCATTACATAAGTATGCTTTGCATAGAGTTTTTCTTATATCACCCGCAAGCTTTCAAGTCGTTCTCTATATTCTTGGTATCGGTCGTTTATATATAAGTAAAAGCCAATGGTCCTATGTCTGATCCCAGTGCATACATTTCTTCTATCACAAGAAAAAGTTCTTTTCACCAATATTCTCTGCTTCCTATCCCTTAGTCAACTAGGTGTCCAGGTTACCACTGTCCCTTTTATGACCACGTACTTTTATTTTCTAAGTTTGTTTTGTGGCTCTTTAACAAACATCTTTTAAAATTCACCTATACAACAACTACTGTGTTAATTTACTATCTCTTTCTGTTACTTCATCAAAGAACCTAATCAGGCTAATTCAGGACAGTTTCCCTTTAACAAACCCATATTAACGTTCCCTTAGTAATCCATACTTCTCCAATGAGAATTAGGTTTGTTCTTGACAGTCCTTGCTATTACTTTTCCAGTCACTAAAATGAAATAATTGTCCTGTAGTTAGTAGATTTATCCCTTTTTATCTTTTCTTGAATAGAAATCTAACACTTGAAATTCTCTTGCACGATTTTATTAAAGTTTATTAATGCTAAAAAAACATAAAAATATCACATTATGTTACTTTTAATGAAAGTAAACATGGCATTTGGCACATCAGAGAGAAATATCCAAGAGTTAATCTTGTGCAAACATTTAAAGAAGCATTTTTGTCCGCGTCTGGCACATTTGTTGATAAAAATAGCAACCATCAATTTATTCTTTGCCTTACCTCGTCCATCAGTCAAGTCTGTCAAAGACCCTTTACTGTATATCCCAATCCTGTGAACTATCTCTGCAATCTATTTCAAAGTCAACGCTATACGTTGCATATTAAATCTTAAGGAAGGATGTTGGAGTAGTTTCTCGTTACAATAAAGCTGATATCTGACTGTATTTAGTTTAATCAATGCATGGTATACTTCTATAGCATTTTGCAACGAGAGACTGAATTTCAATCTCTCGAGCTACAAAGTAATCCACATTTACCTCAGAATGTGAGAAAAACTCAAATAGAAGAAGGTTTCTAAATAAAGACCTAAACCTTTGATATACCTCTATTTATGTAGCTCAAAGAGAAGAAGCTTTCAGAGCACAACAATTTGAGCATTTCGATTGGCTTTGAGACAGGAGATTACGGCACAATTTATTGATGACTTTACGGTGTTGCCTATATCAACAGATGAAGTAACCTAAATGATCACTATGTTATTTCAGAATTAACATATGAGAGGCACAGCATAGTAATTATGCATTCTTCCTTTTTTTTAATGGCTGCCTTTGTCCAGTATCATACCATATCGTGAGATTTCAGGAGAACCTGCACAATAATTTGCATCATTGATGGCACAGAATAAAGTTTCTGTCAAAAAAATGATTTGAAAAAATCATGCTACATCTTAATTCTTAAATATTGAAAAAAAACATGTAATATTAGTGAAAAGTGTACAATAATCATTTATATTTTTAAAATGATTATCTTTGCAACCATGTCTAGCTTTTATTAAAATAGTCTGGGGAGATTTTGCAGAGCTGTGATTTTATTTTATGAGTTTTTGGTCTGACATTAGTTCAGTGGGAAGCATTCTGACTGCTGCTACTGCTGCTGTTTTCAAATTTGACAGATGATGGAATCACAGATGAAATGTCTGAATCCCTAAATTGCTAGCGATAGATATAACAACCTAGCTATCTCTTTCCCTTCCCCCTCCAAACCTGACCACACTCTGGAGTGCATGTCTTTCTTTTGCATTAATTTGGTCATACAACCACTGCAGCACATAAATACTCAGCTTTGCTGCTGCTGCCTTTACTTGACATTTTATTTCCTTATTTTTTCTGAATTCTTAAACTTACAATTTGAAATCATGGTATCTCAATGAAGTGACAGAAAGCAATGAGAGTATATCCACACTTGGATTGTTCATTTCATACTTTGATTTGTGAGCTTAATTTTAATTATCTTTTGTAGATGGATAGTGAAAAACATAAATGCAGACCAAAGAACATCACGGCAGTGAAAACTGCATTAAGCATTTACAGATAGGCAGTGGAGAAATGAAATGATGTGGTGATTTTTCTTGGTAATTGCCTCAGTGATCGTCTTTGATCACAGGAGAGTAAAAGAGATGTGCGCAGTGGCTTGACATCAGCATTTTACATGAGAATGCGCAATATAGCTGAATGCAGCTTTACATAACTACATTTGACCTGAAACTCCTAGATGCATCTTTTTCTTTTAATTTAAGAAAAACACTGCTGTAGTGCTTATAAATAATCCAATTCTCTCATTTATGAATGCATTCAAATGAGATATAAAAAATTACAATTGAACAAAGTTAGAATGCTTGACTTAGCACAATTGCATCTTGTACACTCGTGAAGGTGGATTCAGCAATAAGTACAAGGCTCTAATCTTAGTTGCTATTCTATCGATTTGCTGCAGACCATAGCCTCAGGACAGTACATAGATAGTAATTAAAGGTAAATGATCTATAAGCCACCTGGGTCTTGTTCATTGCATAAATGCTTTCACAGGTAGAGTCAGAGATAAGCAGTTTCAAAATAGGCACTATACCTTGTACATGTGTATTATTTTATTTGGTTTGATTTATCTTCACTAATTTAGAAAAGTGATAGTTGTAGAAAATTTCACTATCTTTGCAACAGTACATTATTGACAAATAAAGTAAAGGGGTTTTACAATGTATATGTTTTTTGATAACAGATCCCAAAAGGAAGATGATGGTTATCTTCTATGCGTTCGTAATGATTCTCTGTTATTTACTTCTGATTCCAATGTGCATACAATCGAATATTCATCTATTTTAACCAATGTAGTAATCAGACCCTATGTGCAGTAGTACACATTAAGAGTGTGTTAAATGGTTGTGAAATAATTTGATGTATTTCTTCTGCCACATCATTCTGACTTTCTGGCTATATCTTATAATTATTTAAAATATTTATAATTTAAATTGTACTGCAGGATAAACTTATTTGTTTTCTGGAAGACCAACTGAGCACACAATTGATTGTTGTACACACCAAGCTTCATTCAACAATCAATTATAGGTCGTTATACCAGTGGTAAACCTACCAGTTTGATTCCCAAAGGGATGGGAATAGCCTTTTTAATTTTTAAAAGAGTAGGCAATCACTGTATGTTATTTGAAATACAGAGTTTTCAGTCTGTTCAGAATGGGAAGAGCAAATTTATTATTTCCAGTTCACACGAGAATTCTGACAGGAACAAATAGAAGGGAAATGACAGACACCACTTTATTAAACTGCAGTTGGGTAAGGCTGCTTGCTGTTTATTTGCTATACTCTGCATACGTCGGTCATTCACATACTAAACTAGAAAAAGTGGTAGACATTGGTCCCTTTGAGACTAATGTGGCAGAATAATGTGATCTTCTCCTTCCTGCACTGTATAGAAGTATTTGCTAATAACCATCTCACATTGATGTCAGTCACTTTGTGCCTGATTTGTTTTGTAAGAAGTCTTTTCTGACAAAGTGTTGTACCTTTTCACTGATCTTGCAGGTATAAAATTTAATGAAAGAATGGTATGTGAGTGCTTAGCAAGATTTGAAGCAAAGCCTTATATTCATAATTACATGTACACTTTCAAAATTGGCTGTCTAAAGCCTAGGGCTGTTCAAAATATAAGACTTTTTAAAATGTGCAACACATCTTTTTTATCATTTTACTCAAATAAAATTAACTTAACTGGACAATTTGGCCAGCTGCATGAAGCTGGACTTGTTACATGTTTTGCTTTAGTATGCTGGTTGTGTCCCAGGTTTCAGTAACCCTTGACCCCATTTGACTCGAATTGGCCCAAATTGTCCCATCCAGAATCCAGCAAAATCAAAACTCTGGCCCAGTCTCGTTCCTGAGGCAGCAGGTTTTGAGAGAGTGAACCTGTCACCAGCAACCATTCACATCACCTTTACTAATTTCTCTTTAACTGTGAATTACCATATGCAAACCCACTCAGGCTGTCAAGAAATGGAGTGCTAGAGAAGACAATCCTGCATTTAGCAGAGATCTCACATATCTAGCAGAGAAGTTGTTGAACTCATTGGAAGCATTGTAAACTGTGAAGAGGACTGTATAAAACTAACAAGAACATTGACAAGTTGGTGGTTTGGGCAGATAGGTAGCAATGTTCAGTGCAGAGAAGCATGACATGACACATTTTTGGTAGAAAGACCATGGGAACACAGTCTGAAATAAAACACACTATCCTAAATTGTGTGCAGGAGCAGAAATACCTGGGTGTTTCTGGGCGGCACAGTAGCTCTGTGGTTAGCACTGTTGCCTCACAGCACCAGGAACCCAGGTTCGATTCCACCCCTGGGCAACTGTCTGTGTGGAGTTTGCACATTCTCCCCGCATCTACATGTGTTTCCTCTGGGTGCTCTGGTTTCCTCCCACAGTCCAAAGATGTAAGGCTAGGTGGATTGGCCATGCTAAATTGCCCGTAGTGTTCAGGGATGTGTAGATTAGGTGGGTTATAGGGTGATGGGTCTGGCTGGATGCTCTGAGGGTCGGTATGGACTTGTTGGGCCGAAGGACCTGTTTCCACACTGAAAGGATTCTATGATATGCACATGAGTTGCTAAAGGTGGTAGGACAGGAAGTGTGAACATTTAATAAAGCATAAAGTGTCATTGGCTTTATTAAAATGGGCATAGAGTAGAAGAGCAAAGAGGTTAACTTGTATAAGACACTGGTCAGACCTCAGCTGGATTATTATGTACAGTTCTGGGTGCCACAATGTTGTATATGGTTCGTGATTTGTATGTATTTTAACATCATTTATTTTTGAGTTCGTATTTTAGAATTTGAGCTTGTGGGTTTTCTGTCTGTCAGAAGAGATTTAGTGATTAACTTGGAAATATTTAGGAAGCCATGGACGTTTCTCTTAAACCACTGTGTGAGAGAAAGACTTCCTTGTATGTAACATGTTTTTGTTTTCATTGGAAGAATTTTACAAGCAAAGAAAATAATCAGTTGTACATTAGAATCCAGTTTAGAAGGTTAGGGATTTACTTATTATTTTGATTAGGAGAAATACTCATAGCCTGGAAACTAAATCAGTTTGTGGAGTTTTACTAGACTTTTGGCTGAAGCTAGATATGTAAAGTAGTGATCCTGAGAAAGGGAGAAGATAGTTTAGAATTGTTAGAAAATGAATGCAATGAGTTTCATAATAGTTTAGGACCAGATGTTTTTGTTAAGATACTTAAAGGATTATTTGAAGCTGAAAAAGTTTAAGCTCAGTTCTAGGAAGCTCAGGAAGAGGCTATCAGATTCTCAAGACTGGCAGTTGAAGCCATTGTTAAATTAGGCCCTGTTCTGGTGATAGAGAAGGGAATTCTGTATGGTGTGTGTACTATAAGGGGGTGCTTTAGCATTCACGAGATAATATTTTTACTGTGTGTTTTTTAAATCTTTAAATTTGTGTTGTTTGTAAATAGTTTGGTTGATTCTGTTATACCTTTATTTCTTTTCTATAATAGACTTCTGGTTTATTGTTAAAACAAAATCAGCAACATTGCATGCTTATATTTCATTGAGAAATCACCTCATGAAAATAAAGAAAAGTAAAATATGATCTATCAAACCAGATTACAGTCTAAGGTCACACTTATCCAATAAAAACCAAAAGAACTGCGGATGCTGTAAATCGGGAACAAAAATAAAGTTGCTGGAAAAGCTCAGCAGGTCTGGCAGCATTTAGTGTTATGAACAAGACCAGATCCCCTCAAAATACCTTAAGAAAATAGCCGAGACCCTGAGGTTTTCTTATTATAAAGGCAAGTGCCTGGCATTTCATTCTGGATGCAATTTGTTTGGTCAAACTACTGGATTTAAAGCAAGACAGTTTATTTAGTTAACATACAACAAAAGAAAGAAGAAATTGGAATAACTTAACTATATTGGAAACCTTAACAGAATAACAAATTATTAATTACTACTGAATAATTGTTCCAATATAGTAAGATACCATAAACACACCCTTGACAAAGGCAAATTCAGGCAACACATTGACTCACATACAACTCCAGTAACAGGAAGAGAACATGTAGCTTTTAGCTGTAACCGAGAGAGGGAAAAATATTTTCCACTTCTTCAAGACCCCAGCAGCAACTGCTGAAACCTAAAACTAAAAACCCTGGTTCTGTGGGAGCTTGACCACACCCATTCAGGCTGCTTCTGTTGTTCCAACTTTGTTTTAAAAAGTGCTTCACAAGTTTTTTATGAGCTTTCAATAGACAGCTTGACGCCTCTACCTTAAAACATCTCTTCAAAACAAAAGGGCAAAATACAACTCTTAAAGCCATAATAACATCACAAGAGCAAACAGTAAGTAAAGCATACTTTATTAATGGAGGCACAGACTACAAGAGGAAGAATGTGATGTTACATAGGACATTTGGTAAACCTCAGCAGAGTATTGTATACAATTCTGGATGCCATGTTATAGGAAGAGAGAGTACAAAAGCGGTTTATAAGAATGAATTCAGGGATGTGTAACTATAGTTATGAAAATAAATTGCAGAAGTTGGGACTGTTATCCTTGGAGAAAATAAGGCTAAGAGGAGATCAGATAGAGGTTTTCAAAATCATGAGCAGACTGGATAGAAGAAACAGAGAGAAACTTTCCATGCTTGTAAAAGGAACAAGAGGGCATTGATTTAAAGTGATTTGCAAAAGAGATAAGCATGAAATGAGAGAAAAACTTTCTCACTCAGTGAGTAGTTAGGATATGGAATGAACTGCCTGAAAGTGTGGTGGAGGCAGATTCAGTTGAGGCATTTAAGAGGGCATTGATGATTATTTGGCGTCCTTCTGCACTGTAAAGCTTCTGTGATTCTGTGAAAATGGATTGGAGAAATTGGAACAGTTTTTTCCTTGGAGAGAAGCTGGCTAAAAGGAGATTCGATAGAACTTTTCAAATTTACGAGGGGGCTAGTCAACTAAATTACTGAGAAACTGTTGTCTCTCATAAAATGTTTGAGAATGAGACATGAGCTAATTTACAAAATAAGGAAATGTGACGTGGGGAAAAAAAATCATGCAGTGAGTGATTAGGGTCTGGAACGCAATGCCTGAAAGTGGTAGAGGCAGTTTCAACTGAGACATTCAAGAGGTCACCAGATGATTTTTTGAATAGGAACAGTATTCGAGATTATGAGGAAAAGGCACTAAAGGAGAATGGCACTAAATCATTGTGTCCATTCAGACAACAAGTGTATACACGATAGCCAAATAGCTTCCTTCTGTGCCGTAGTCATTCTTTGATTCTGTGAACACGTCAGTGAATTAGATGGATCCCATTTAGGAATAACCACTTTGAAGTTCCAGCCTTCAACTTAGTGTTGAAAACTTACATAGAAAACTCAAATTCCAAATTAAAGATTGGCAGCAGATCACCAGCTGAAAATTGCTCCACCATCTTCTGTGCTTAACCGTGGCAAAACAGACATTTTTCTCTGCTGTTTCTGAATGAGATATAGCATACTTTTTAAACAATCATCCATATAGTGAGCAACAAACATGTGGGTGAGGTGGGTGCCATGAATGAAGTCTCTCAATGCCTCAGTCTTTGGCTTGTTTGTATAATGAAGGTTCAACATTTGGGGCTGGTATTTACTGAGGTTAACTAGTACAGCTTTCTGAAATCTAAAATTACCATTTATCGTGCAAGGATTTGGAACTATCTTGATATGTTCTAAAATTCAATCATTTAATCCCCCAAAACACTTCGAAGCAACTATTAGAGATTAGGGTCAGGAACAATTATTTTGCCCTCAGAGAGAAGAGCTGTCTTTTTCATATCCCATCTTCACCAGCAATCTTTTGCCTCAGGATGAAGTCCACCTTCTGGAAGCAGTGACTGCACTGATGCAAATCTTCCCCATGTCAACCAATTAGCGTCACCACTCTGCTGCCCTCTTCCGGGTCTTTGTCCTTTTGTTCATTCTTTATTTTTTGAGGTGGAAAAGCAAATTTAAATGAAGAAATTTCTCCTTATCTCAGTCTTAAATGGGCCACCTCTTATTCTGATACTCTGGCCTGGATTTTCATCCTTGAGGTAGGATGTGACAAAATTCCTGGCCTGGCTCACCCACCTTGAGAGATCGTGCCTGTGGCAGATGCCAGCTGCAATTGGCCTAGCCAGCCCTGGTTAAGGAAATGAGCTATTTAGAAGGTCCACCTTGTTACAAAAACACTTCATCCCAGTTAAAAAGAAAGCTGTCACTCCTCATATCACTCCCAACCCCTGCATACTTCCAGATGCCCCACCCATGCTATCTAGTGCCCTGCATGCCAAGATGTGTCCTGCAAACAACTACTATAGGCCCGTATGCCCCTTATTCCAGGCTGTGGCACATATATGTCCATTAACTGTGTATAAACAATGATGCCTGGAGTGATTGTTGTATGTAACAAGAGATTCATTCATAACTTCCTACTACTATAGGGCAGTAAAATTGTTATTCTTCCATACACTTAGCAGAAACTTCATACATGTTAAATGCCTTATAAACATTGTGGAATTGACAGCAGATATCAAACAGCCAAAGCTATCTGTCAAGCAGTGGCTCAGATGTTTCAAAAGAGTAATAGATGTCTGGGCTCTTAACCATGAATACATAACAAATCCTTCAAAAGATTCTTTCATTTACACTATTGGTCATAACATGTCTAGTGTACAATGATTTGCTAAAAATCTGGCCTGATTCCATGAAAATTGTAAAGTCTTTCATTGCGATTAGGAATCTGAGAATTGGGAATTCTCTGGCATTTATAAAGGGTTCATCCCAACTCAGTGAAAATCCAGGCTTATGGGTCTGTGTAATAGATTCCCCAGCTGGGGTAAAAATTTCTCAGTATCTACTCAATCAAGTCTCTTAAGAATTTTCTATGATTGAATTAGTTTAACTCCCATTCATTAAAACTCTGACAAATCCAGACCTAAATCTACCCAATTTCCTCATATCTGGGACCAACCTAGTTAATCTTTGTTGCACCCTCTCCAAGGCAAATCCTTCCTTAGATAAGAAACCCAAACAGTCCATGCGTAGCTTCACCAATTTCTTCTATAGTTATTGTATGGTTGTATGGTTATAGGGGGCGGCATGGCGGCACAGTGGTTAGCACTGCTGCCTCACAGCACCAGAGACCTGGGATCAATTCCAGCCTCGGGCGACTGTGTGGAGGTTGCACATTCTCCCCGTGTCTGTGTGGGTTTCCTCCGGGTGCTCCGGCTTTCCCCACAGTCCACAGATGTGCAGGTTAGGTTGATTGGCCATGCTAAATTGCTCATTGTGTTCAGGGAGGTGTAGATTAGGTGGGTTATAGGGGAATGTATTTGGGTGGGATGCTCTGAGGTTTGGTGTGGACTTGTTGGGCCAAAGGGCCTGTTTCCACACCGTAGGGATTCTAAACAGTGCCTGAATTCCTTTGTAACAAAAGTTAATATACCATTTGTTGTTCCAATTGCTCACTGTACCTGCATGTTAATGTTCAGTGAATCATCTCCAAGGACACTGGAATCCTTTAGCTTGCAAACATTTCTCAGTTTCTCACCATTTAAGAAATATTCCACTTTTTTAAAAAATGTCCCAAGATAGATAACTTTATGCTTCAACATATTTTATTCCATGCACAATGTTCTGGTCATCTCAGCAGTATCAAGTGACACCCCTCTGTTGCTCAGTTCCTGCTCATAAAAGGTGCTTGCATTAGAATGTCTAGTGGTTGCAAAATGGCTGAAATAGAGCCAAAACTAAAAGTAATAATATTTCAAAATGCTGCTTAGAAACTTTTGGGAGAAAGAAAATCAAACCAAAGATTGACAAGGTGATTAAAATTATGGGGACTGTTCTGCTGTTGAGTTTATGTTCATGTTGGCTGCATGTTCATGCTGAAAAAAATATTAGGTTTCAAGGGGTTTGCCGGTATTTAGGCAAAGGTAATACTTCTTGTTACCATATTAACAAAATGTGGTAGTGCCTTTTGTTCTGTTATTGCACAGATCCCCGAACAGACAGGCAGTGTGTCTTAAAGACAGCTAGGTGGCATCACAACATGTGACTTTCAGTAAAAAAGTACCCACCTCACCTTCAGCAGCAGCAGTAATCGTAGTCAGCTGCTTGCAGTTATCATATCTTTGGTCTATATAGTCGATAAGCACAAAACTCAGGCAGCATGTAAGTCAGAGATTGAATAGTAGTGTAAATTGTTAATGTTGTTAATAAACTTCAAGTTATCTGTCTCAATAAGAACTCAGTCTTCCTGGTACATATTACAAGGGCTAACATATAAGGAGCTCTCACACCATATCATACTGGCAGTGGTTCTTTACCCACAGACCACAGGCAGAATCTTATAGGGGCCTGAATGACATGGGGTATAGTGAGAAATGTGGCAGAATCACGCAAGAAGTCCAACAAGGCTGGTCTTGACATTGGGAGCAACACGCTGTATCGTGTAAGCTAGTTCCCTGCTTTGAAGCAAGATTCTTGCTTGGCATCAGCAAATTGGCTATTTAGGGAGATTATTACTTGTATACAACCTTATTAACTGCCTATCTAGTTTCATTAATTTACAGCTTCCCATCCTACCACCCACCATGAGAACATTAGACAACTCAGAACCATTAAGGTGTAATGTCAGGGCATGGTGGGTGGGGGGATGGGGCGCAGAAATGACAGTTGGAAGCAAAATTAAATGTGGTGGCTATCCCCATGAAGCAGTGTGTAGAAACAGGCTATCAGGGTACTGCAATGTAAAACAGGACATGAAGACGCTGGAGGAGTACCTAGCAACCAGACTGAGTACACTGTTAGTGGTGTCCCAGTTATGGACCAGACCAGAACCCCAAAGTAGATTATAGAGATAGCCAAGACCCTAACTTCTTCATTTTTTAAAAGACAAGTATAAGGCCCTGTGTTCCAGATATGATTCAGTTTGTCCACCACTAAGCTTTAATCAAAACACACTTTATTCTTACAACATAGTTGAAATACAATAAAAGAAGAATTGACATAACTTTATTCTATTGAAATTCTTAACAAGATAATGTATTATTTAAGCACTAATCATTGCACTGTTCCAATATAGGCAGCATCCCATAAACACACCCTTGGCAAAAACAATTCAGCAACACAGTTATTAGTTTCACATGCTGTCTCTCTCCAGTCCAGTAGAAAGAAACACCAAAAGCAGCAATCTGCCCTTTTGATTTTTGAAGAGGAAGCCTGTCTGCCTAAGACTTCACTCTAGCAGCAGCATAATCAAGCTTTCAACTACAGCAATCTGCAAAAACCACTAACTGATTGAAGGCAAAGCCAATGTCCCTTTTGAGTCTGTGTGAGCCTGACCATGTCCACTCATACTTCTTTTGCCTCACTTTAAAAGAAAACACCCAGGGAGAACGCAAAACAGTTTACCAACTGCCTGTCTGAAGGAGATACTTTGGCACCCCTCTGCAAGAGAAACAGGACAGAACAAATCTCTTAAAGTCACAGTATTGTCACACCACTGCAAGCTGTGTTCCCTGCTATCACTTGCCATTCTCTAGATGCTAACTCCAATTGGAAAATGGCTTGGCGAAAGCCCCGAATGGGAAAGTACAAAGTCTGTTTGATGGGCAAAAGCACGGGATTCATTTCTACACGAATCTTGGCAGGGCAAATACAAAAAGCAGGCATTTGCAAACTGCAGCTACATTTAGTCTGCAATTATTTCATCATCTACCTGCAATGCAATATAGTGTGAAGGTATTTCCAGTTAAAATGCTGGTTGAAAGCGATTTGCATCATGCCATTAGTCCTTGCAAATTGAACATTGACATTTCAATGATACAGCAATTAGGAGCAATTATTTTTAAAACAGGCAAATACTAGCCAAAACTGTGTCATAATTTGTCAAACTTCCATGCATGTTGTGGGAGGCAGAGACCATCTCTTCATCAACTGTCCTGTATGACAGTAGACTCTATTAAATGCAGTGAAAAGTTGAATAGTTAATATGTGCCTTGGGTGCTAGCATAGCGCCACTCACTTTTTGGTACAGTGTGTTGCTCACTCAGCAGACATGGCAGCTTCACCAAGTTGGAGCACATGCTGACGCTGCATGAATGGTGGAGACATGGTCCCTCTTATCGGGGTGCTGCGTGTCTCACTGTCTGGAGAAGTGTGTGCAGCTCTCATTTGGAGGACATGCCACCACTGAATCTTCTAAGAGTTAAGAACCTCTTTGTCTCCTTATGTTTACAGTATAGGTCATTTCCAGCAAGAGCCATGCACCCAGCCCCTAGTGGTAATGGGTGAACACAACTCACTAGCTCGTTAATTGGTGTGTGCCCGCTACCCTGACAGCTGTCACACTCATACATCCTGGAGCACTCTCATGTATCTGGTACATTTGAGGGGCCAGGAGCTTCCAAGGTTGATTACTGGGAACAAGGCAAACCCACCATGGCCATGGCTCATGACATCATGTACAGTGTTGCCTATGCTTCAACCTGTGCACAACTTGTCCTAGCATGCTGTGCTTGGTGCTATTGGAGCAGGTAACAAGGTAATAAGATGAGGAACTGCAGGGAATGGGAACATTCTTTTAAGGTGGAAGACTAGAACACTGGGAAGGAAGCTGTCCTTGTGCGTGACAGCTCAGCCGCATTGGGTGCTATAAACCAGACAGAATTTGATTGACTCCTAGTTCCAGTAAATGGGAGCTGGGTGTAGCAGGCAATTGTGAACTGTAAATTCTCATTAGTCAACATGCCAGCATTTAGTTTGCATTTTGATGGAAATTTGCTGCTTCTGTTTATTTTGTTGGTGGCCCTATATAAAAGCTATTGTCCAGTTGCTTTCCTGTATGTGATGTTCCCCTACAGGACCATGGCAAGATGTGGGTCATCAGTGGGCACAGAGTACCAGTGACCTGGAGAGGTGTTTAAACATGATTTAGCTAAGGACAATTAAATTGTGTGACCTTGTTGTTAATCAGCAGAAGGAATGAGATCATGTGGTTTTTATGTGCAATGAAATATCAACTATGCTTGTATGTGCCATTAGCAGCATGGCTTTGTGGTAACTGTGCTGTTGCTTTGCTTTTGAGCAAGAACATCACATTGCCAACACTTGACTATGTATACCACAACCTTTTAAAGATGGTGTGGGCTCCAGGGATGCAGGTGCTCCAAAAGATATCAGGTGAATGACAAGTTCTTTGGAACATGTGTGCCACGAATACAGGGTAGGTAGTTAAGGCAAAACTCTCACAACAATAATATAGATATTCTTTCATCAAATTCATCCATGAAGACTTGATACCAAGGAGACACATATATAAATAAGAAACACAAAACTAGCAATAACACTGAAATGTGGGGAAATACAATGACAGTTAATTGAATTTGATTTTATTTCTGCCAGAAGTGGAAATTCATCTAAACTGGAGTGTTTAATTTGTGCACAAATACTGTCCAAAGAATCTTTGAAATTCTCCAAGTTACAAAGACATTGAAGTGCCAAACATTACATATATAAGGACAAGAATTGTTTGTTTTCTTGTAATTGTAAGAATAAATTTCATACAATAAAAATATACCAGTGGTGTGCCGCAAGGATCAATGCTGGGTCCATCGTTGTTCATCATTTATATAAAAGATTTTGATGGGAAGGCTAGTAAGTTTGCGGATGATAGCAAAATTGGTGGTATAGTGGATAGTGAAGGAGGTTATCTAAGACTACAATGGTATCTTGATCAACTGGGTCAGTGGGCCGAGGAATGGCAGATGGAGTTTAATTTAGGTAAATGTGAGGGGTTGCATTGTGGTGAGACAAACAGGGCAGGACTTCCACAGTTAATGGTAGACCCTGGAGAGTGCTGTCTAACAGGGAGAGACCTTGGGGTTCAGCTACATAACTTCCTTGAAAGTGGCATCACAGGTAGACAGGGTGGTGAAGAGGTGTTTGGCACATTTAGCCTTCATTGATCAGAGCATTGAGTACAGGATTTGTGACATCATGTTACAGCTGTACAAGGCATTGATAAGGCCACTTTTGGAGGACTGCATACAATTCTGATCACCTTGCCAAAGGAAGGATATTATTAAACTTGGAAGAATGTATAAAAGATTTACAAGGATGTTACCGAAACTGGAGTGTTTGAGTTATAAGGAAAGGTTGGGTCGGCTGTGAATGTTTTCCCTGGACCGTAGGAGGCTGAAGGGTGACCTTATAGAGGTTTATAAAACCATAAGAGGCGTAGATAGGGTGATTTGCCAAGGTCTTTTCCCTAGGGTAGGAGAGTCCAAAACTAGATGGCATAGGTTTAAGGTGAGAGGGGAAAGATTTAAAAGGAACCTGAAGGGCAACTTTTCCAAACACCAGGGTGGTGCATATATGGAACGAGCTACCAGAGGAAGTGGTACAGGTGGGTACAACATTTTAAAAGACACTTAGACAGGTACATGAATAAGAAAGGCTTAGAACGATATGGACAGGCAGATGGGACTAGTTCAGTTTAGGAAACCCGGTCAGCATGGATGAGTTGGGTCAAAGGGCGTGTTTCTCTGCTTTTTGATTCTATGTCTCTCACTTTTACTGGGTCGCACAGTCCATGGAATATTAATAGCACATGAGGCATGTTCTTAGGATGTTAAGAATCTCACTACTCTGTTTTCTTCCTCTGCTTAAAATATTTATTCAATTTTCTTGTAAAAAAAGCAATAATCTCTGACTTGGCTAATTCTATAGCAAAATATTCCACGATGTAACAATCCATTCCTAATTTGACACGTCACTGTACAAGGCTTGACACCCACCCTTGAATCAGATAAAACCCTTAAGGTGGTAATTTATGATCACTAAAGGGCATCATTCCACCCCCACTGATACTTTACCTATCATGAGGAGAAGACCAGACCATTCAAGTAGCCCCGTAGCTTTAGTTGATTGCAGCCAAATGGAAGGGTGAGGGGTTCCTCTGTGCACAACAAAGGCAACATACGTATCGCAAACTCCCCTATCCCCACTTATTAGCCGGGGTGAGAAAGGAGTCTCTGGTGTCCTGTAAGATCCAGCCGAATATTTTATGCTGCCTCAACTTTAAATACTTCTTCTTTGAACATTTTACTCAATATTTTACTCAAATTTGCCATTACTTCTTCGATTCTATTTTCCAATTTCTGGCTTGATTTATTTGCATGTGCATTTTCAGGGAATTATGTATCTGAACCTCAGTGTATATCCTATGCCTTGTTAATCTCTCAAAATGTATTACTGAATCTTAATTCACATTACCACTAGCTGACCTATACTGCCAGCCTGTCTCATCCTGAAAGCTCTTCTCTTCTTTGCCAAATTTAATAATTTTGGAAGTGATGCCAACCACCCCAGCAAACCGAGGCACATAAATAACAAGCGGGTCAGAGCACCAACGCTTCATCGGAGGCGCACACACGGTGTTACCTAGCAGGGTGACGAAACATCTGCAATCAAACACATCGGCTCGGTGAGCAAGTCTACAACCTCATCCACAACCCGAGCTACAAATCTTCTTAAAAACTTTGAAATACCAACAATATTTAAGCTATCTTAATATTTGGAGATGCAGTAGCTCTCCCCCTGCATCTTCAGTCCAATGGAGGGGCCTTCTTGAAGCTACACCACTGACAATGATCAGAAACACCAATCCCTCGTCCTCTCCCTCCCCCTCATTTGCTGGGGCCTTCCGGTGACCCTGGTAGTCCCAACACACTCATCCACAGGCTATGTTCCAGTTATAATCTCCAGCCTGGGCCTAATGTGGTACTGGCAGTGTCTACAGCTTGTGGTATCTCCTGATACTGGACAGCTTTTGCCCTCTGGTTGGACAGGAGCTTTTGGAGTGAGATAATAGGTACTGCAGATGCTGGAGAATCCGAGATAACAAGGTGTGAAGCTGGATGAACACAGCAGGCCAAGCAGCATCAGAGGAGAAGTGGAGCTGTTAGAAATAATCCCAATGGGGTTCCAGGAAATGCTTGTGGTGGGAAAGCCTCCTGCACTGCATTTTGGGACTGGCCCATCACTGGATTAGGAGGTTCGGAGGGATTGTGAATTACCATATAATTCAGAAGACATATGTGGGTTGGTGACCATGTTGCCTTTCTTACTACCCCCAATTAAATCCAGGGTGGGAAAGGTCAAAGATGGCCTTCTCACCTAGATGCTAAATGATGCTCCTCTGCATTTAAAGGCCTCATCCTTCAGTCGGTGTTCACTAGATACATGTGGACAACATGTTGGCAAACACTGAAGGCTATTTCTGGAGCCTGGTGCAACAGATCCCACCAACCTGGTTAGCATGTGCCCACTAGTGGGACCCACTGGTTGGCAAGAGATGGCCTCATGGAGGACCTCGCCTATTCTTATATTGACACTTCTCCCCACCAACACTGAGTTTCCCTGACTGGACCCAGAAATCCACTTGGCTCATCTTTCTTCCAAGTCTCCAGTAATGATCCTCGACCAGGCTGTATCGGAGTCCTTGTAGCCCTCTAACCGTAACACAGCCGCAATGCCACTGATGATACTGGAGAGCTGCCAGCCTTGGACCAGCTGGTAGTTTTCAGCCTCTGATGGGCTAGAAGTTTTCTAAGAAACAGGACATTTGCTCTGCAAATGCTAAATAACAACTATAATGACCAGTGACTTGAGTGCTAAGGCCTCAAGATCTTTCTCTAGCAGTAATTCCTCAAGTACGTTCTAACTTAGCATATCAAATAAACAACCATTAGCCATTTCCCATTTAATTTTGGTAAATTTCCATCCAACACATGTTGTTTGAGAGAGTGTCAAATGCACTCCTGAAATCAAAACAGATAACATCCAACACATTTTTACCTCACCACTATGTCTGTCAAGTACAAAAACAAATCATTCAAACGCGACCTACCACTAAAACAGTGCAGATTTTCTTCGATTAACTCATCAACTTCAAGAGATTCCTTTATATTATTCTCATAATATTTTGTAACATTGTCCTGATGATGAAAGTAGGGTACACATGTTTAGCTTGATAGTTCAGACCTCACATGATTTTATTATAGATGAGCTACTTATAGAAGAAATCATAACCTTTCTTGCAAAAAAGCTTAATTTATTTTTGGCTCGAAACTCTTTACGGAAATCAGCTTTCTTTATGCTCCTGAGATGTGATAACAATGCAAAGAGGTTTGTCAGATCGATGGCATAAACTTGCAACATTGATTACATTCCTTATTATTTCATGACAAATCAAGATTAAAAAAATCTGGTCTAATGTATTTAAAAATATTGACAAATAATTCTGATTAAACATATTAACTTAAATAAAAAAGGTATTTAATATAAATATATAAATATCTTACAACATAAAAACCAAAAAGACTTTGCAATAACAAATAAGACACCTTTCTGGATCTGTTCCCTCTCTAATAACTGGCTGAGTTTTTGTTTGTAGCTTGGCTCTAATAATTTGGAAAATCTTATGCATTAAGCTACTGCAAAAAATACTTACAGTTAGAAAGTAGGGTCAACAATTTAGTGGTGTACGTTCACAAGATCATTGTAGCATTGTTTTTAAAATGACTAGAAGTTCTTCAAGCATGTCTATTTGTGTTCACAGCTTGGACGTTCTCACACAACTGTTCAAGAGAACCAAACTCAATCCTTCAGGGCCACAAGTCTACTGAAAGCTGAGGTACAAAAATGCAATTACTATTGAACAAGAAAGTATAAATTATATTACAATATCATTCTGGGAAATCAGTATGCTTCCAACAAATGGAATTAATTGTACTAGTTGAGAATAAATATTTTTCAGAAAGTAGTCATAGGTGGATAATGTATTTTTTCCACTTCAGCCATTGATGCTTTTACTGATTTTTTAAATAATTTTGGTGGAAATCAATTTAAAATAAATGTTTTTCAGTGAAAAGCACAGCCTGAGTGTATGGAAATAAATTCAACTTACCTTGAATATTTATGCCTTCTTCCCAATGTGCTAGAATATTTTAAATTGATTTTGAATGGACTTCAAAAGCAGGTTTCAGAAACTTGATGGAAAATTGGTCAATTTTGCCAACGATAGGAGGGACAATATAATCAGAGGAAATAAACTACAAAATAAATTTGAGATAATATGCAACCAGGCAAGAAAAATGACAGTTGTAATGTGATACAAATAAGTGTAAAGTACTACACATATCAAGAAAAACTGCTCCATGAAATAACAAAGATGAAATTGAATGTGACCTAGATGCCTTTGTAAACATTAAGGCCAGTATGTGAGTTCGAAGTGCAATATGTGAGTGTGTCACTTGTGTTCAACTTGTTCCTCTTCACTTTTTATATGCCTCACCAGGTCCTTCCCCATCTTACAATTTCATTTTTTTCACAAAGTGGATTTCTCTGTGTTTGTGTTTGACAATAATGGACAGACAACACACAATGAGAAGCTTGATTAAGACTCTACAAAGATATGGCCACTTCCAGCTCTAAGGCATAAAGAGGAGCACAAGATGACACATATTTTAGAATGCTTGGGCATGAAGTATCCCTTGAAATATAAGAACATTAGAAGTAGGAGCAGAGGTGGGATATTCACCCACTCAATCTTGTCCCACTATTCAATACGATCAAGGCTGATTTGCCCTAGGCCTCAACTTCTGTTTTGTGCCAGCTTCGCATAGCCCTCAATTCCTCAATATTTGAAAAATCTATCTCCCTCCTCTTTAAATAATTTCAGGGATCTAAACTCCACCCTCTCTTGAGTAGAGGTTTCCAGACATTCACTACCCTCTGAGAGAAGAAATTCTTTTATATCTTTGTTAAAGTGAATGCCCACTTGTTCTATCCCTCATAGTTCAAGACTCCCCCCCTCATGGAAACATCTTTTCAACATCTACCCTGTCAAGCCACCTCAAAATCTTGTGTGTTTCATTTTTCTTCTCATTCTTCTAAATTCTACTGAATGAAAGACTACCCTTTTCATCCATTCTTGAAAAGTCAACCCTTGATTTCAGAAATCAGCCTATTGAAACACTTTTGAACTGCCTTCAATGCCAAAATATCCTTTCTGCAATACGTGAACCGAAACATATATAGTACTTCAGGAATGGCCTCACCAATACCCTGCATAGTTGTAACATGACTTCCCTATTTTTAAACTCCAACCCCCCTCCAATAAAGGCCAAAATTCCATTTGCCTTCTTAATTACTTTCTGCACCTGCATGCTAATGTCTAGGGTTTCATTGCAGAAGAACATTCAGATTCCTCAGTATTACATTTTTGGATCTTCTGTCAATTGAAATAATAGTTTGCTTTTTGATACTTCATACCAAAGTGGATGACTTCATACTTTCCTACATTAACCTATATCCTCTTGCAAATTCTTTATGTCCTCATCACACAACATGCCTTCCCACCTATTGTTTATATTATCAACAAATTCAGATACATTACTCTCTGCCCCTCCTCCAAACCAATAATATTGACGGTAAGTAATTGGGGCCTTAGGATTGATCCTTCTGGTACTCCACCGGTTGCACCTTTCCAAACTGTTAAAGACCCATTAATCCTGACCTGTGTCTTCTATGTGTCAACCAATCCTCGACAAATGACCCATAATATCATGAGCTGCTATCTTGTATAATCACCTTTTATGTGGCACCTTAGTGAATTCCGTCTAGATATCTAAATACACTACATCTACCGATTCCTTTTATTACTCCTGCTTATTATATCCTCAAAGAACTCTAGCAAATTTGGCAAACATGGTTTCTCTTTCACAAAACCATATTGGCTATGTTTGATTGATAGTCTTGCCTGTTTTTTTCAAAAGCCTTCACCAAAGTAACAAACTTCATATGCCATTAATTTACAAACCCCCAAATTCTGAAACTGATATTTATGTATACCTGTATGCCTTTCATCACCGGGTTCAGTTTTAGTTTTAATTTTAGTTTCTCTCATATGGTTGGGGTTTATCAAAAATAGTCATGTCACCAGAATGGTTTAGTTTGTGAAGCTGCCAAACGAGAAGAATTGAGTTACAACTCGACAGGTCATCAGAGCTGAAAAAGTTTAGGCTCTCAGATTTATGCACTGTTTATGTTGACAAATTTTGAAAGGACCCATAAAATTGGTTAGACAGTTCATGGCAACAAATCTATTAGGAATCAACAAAGGAGGATCCCCGAAGAATTGAGGCAGGGCTGTGATTTCTATGAATTTGAGTCTCTATAATTGGTTGTGGGAAATGGATTGAAATACTGTTGTACCTTGTTGTTTGAGAAACTTGGAACTGTCTTCTATACTTCAATAGCCTTTTTAAAAATATATTTTGTGCTATAGATTTCTGTTCAGTTGTTAAAGAAAATTTGCAGCCTCCTGTGAATATGTTTTAGTGACGAATCACCACATTAACTAATTGCGTAAAAATAAACATGATCTATCCAGCCAGATTTGATTCTGGGATCTGACTTGTTGAGTAGTATCACCACAAGGAATCATAACAAGCAGGGCCTTTGGGCCAGGATTTGAATTTATTGAATATAAGAGGGATCTGTGTCTCTTTTAAAGAAATTGGTATATGGAGGTGCTGCACATAAAACAGGAGTGTGTTTATGTTTGTGGTGAAGTTTATTGCATTGATTGGATTTTCAAATGTCTTTAATATTGAAAATTTTTATTTATTCATTAATGTGATGTGGTGTCACTGGCTGGCCAGCATTTATTGCCTATTCTTAGTTGCCCTTCAGAAGGGGAGGTGATGGTCTAGTGGTGTTATTGCTAGACTGCTAATCCAGAGACCCAGACAACATTCTGGGGACCCGGGTTCAAATCCCCGCCACAGAACATGGTGGAATTTGAATTCAGTAAATATCTGGAATTAACAATCTAATGATGACCATGAATCCATTGTCGATTGTCAGGAAAAACCCCTCTGGAAGGAAACTGCTATCCTTACCTGGTCTGGCCTACATGTGACTCCAGACCCACAGCAATGTATTTGACTCTGAACTGCCTGCTGGGCAATTAAGGATGGGCAATAAATGCTGCCTGGTCAACGATGCCCTCGTCCCATGAATGAATAAAGAAAAAAAAAGGTGTTGGTGATCTGCCTTCTTGAACCACGGCAGTCCATTTGGTAGAGGTACTCCATAATGCTATTAGGGAGCAAGTTCCAGGATTTTCACCTAGTAACACTGAGAAACAGCAATATATTTCTAAGTCAGAATAGTGAGTGGTTTTGAGGGAAACTGACAGATTGGGGTATTCCCATGTATCTCTTGCCATTGCCCTTCTAGATGGTAATAGTTGCATGTTTTGAAAGGTGCTGTCTAAGGAACTTTGGTCAATTTCTGCAGTGCATTTTGTAGATGCTGCACACTGCTGCTACTGAGGTGGAGGGAGTGAATGTTTGTGAATGTGGTGCCAATCAAATGTGTTGCTTTGTCCTGGATGGTGCCAAGTTTTTTGAGTGTTGTTGGAACTGCTGTCATCCAGACAAGTGGAGAGGATTCCATTATGTTCTTGACTTGTGCCTTGTAGATGGTGAACAGACTTCAGTGAGTTAGGACGCGAGTTACTTACTGCAGTATTCAAAGCTTCTGACCTGTTCTAGTAGCCATTGTGTTTATGTGGCTGGCACAGTTCCATTTTTATTCAATGGTAAAGCCTAGGATGTTGATAGCCGGGGATTTAGCAATGGTAATGTTATTGAATGTAATAGTTAGATTCTCTCATTTCTTGGAGATGGTCAGATGGTCAGTCCCTGGAATTTGTATGGTGCGAGAGTTACTCATCACTTGTCAACCCAAAGTTGGATATTGTCCAGGTCTTGCTGTACTTGGGCATAAACTGCTTCAGTGTCTCGGGAGTTGCAAATGGTGCTGAACCTTATGCAGTAATCAGCAAACATTTCCACTCTGTCCTTATTATGCAGGGAAGATCAGTCCTGAATCAGGTGAAAGTGTTTGGGTCTTGGACCCTACACTGAGGAACTCTTGCAAAGATGTCCTGGAGCTGAAATGACTGACCTCCAAAAGCCACAATCATCTTCTTTTGTGCTAGGTCTGACTCTAAACAGTTGAGCGTTAAAATTGACAATATATAGTAAAAAATACATCTTTCAACAAAACCTCCCCAAGAAAAGAATAAAAAATGCATCCTTACAAGGCATTTTCATTTCCTGTCATGAAGATTTTCTTAATACAATTACTATGTTGCATTGATTGTAACAGCATATTTACAATGAGCATAGAATGAGTTTCATAGCAAACATATTTTACATAAATCCATTTGAATCACAACATTTGCTTTCCTTCACATGTGCTGTTGACAAAACTTCTGTTATAATATGGGCTTTTTGGGCGTGTGAGTGACTTTTACATTGTCTGACTGTAGGATTAAACACCAACAAAACAACTATAGGATCTCGTCCAAATTTCTGCATGAACATAAAGGATTTCGGGTCCATCAAAATAAATTTTTCTTTTGAGTTTCTGGGTACATAAATTGCAAACTGTTGTAGAGCCAACACATGACTAGGTGTCTCTTTCTGTAGAATATTTTTGTTGACAGGCATTCGGTTTCTTCGGAAAATAACTGACAGTCCGTTCAATCCACATTTCATCCTCTTGTAATAAAATGACACCCTCACTGAAGTTACTGGCATCAACAGCCAGTTTGAATGGCTTCTCATAATTCTGTGCTGCTAAACGTGATGCAGTTGTCAGCACAACCTTCATATTGTCAAAGATAATCTGACATTCTTTTCTGCATTCAAATTTCTTGCCTTTCTTTAATAAATCTATCAAAGAAGCCACTATGGTGTTCAGCTTTGGAACAAATTTCTGATAAAATCCACTCATACAAATGTAGTACAAAGTTTCACACTTGTGTTAAGCATGGAAAAATCCAAAATAGCCCTTATTTTAACTTCCTCGACTCATTAGGAGCATCCCTAATGGCAAACAGTAACACGGGAATGCCATTATTCCCATCATTAGGACATTAAGGATAATAACTCTAATAATGATGTTTGAAGTTTGCTGCCATCTTTCTAATGCATCTTGAGATTTTGGGTGACGTGTTGAAAATGCAAATTGCTATATTCCCAAACTATTATTTATTTCTTTGAATATTTCTGACTTAAAATTTAAACCTTGTTCTGATTATATTCATTTGGGTAAAACATCTTTAAAAAATTAGCTATTTTTCGCACTATCATCTCAAGAATTTTCCTCTTGTAACATCATTTTTGAACAGCCACCCCAAGATAAGAAGCATCAGGATGAGTACTTAAAATGCCAGGGCATTGTAGGCTGTGGACCAAGTACAGGTAAATGAGATTTGTGTAGTTTGATGTTTGTTGGTTAGCATTGATATGGTGGCCAGAAGGGCCTGTTTCCAAGCCTTATGACTCTATAAAATCAGTTCCTTCAACAAGTATTTGTTTCACATCTCTGATTACATCTTCTCAATTTACTACCTTGTTCTGTAATCTAACTCAACATAATTAAAATGTTTTTAACCTCCATGTATACCTCCAGTCAACAATTTCTCCTTCATTAATGTTTATGGAAGAAAATGATGTTGTCAACCAGCAAAAGGACTTACTTGCTTCAGGATCCCTTAATATCTTTATTGATTTACCTCCTTGATTTGAAACAGAAGGAAATATCTCTCCCGTTACAATAAAATGCCCAAAACCTCCAATGGTCTGATTCCCATCATCAATAATTAAGATAGAATTTTCTTGACCACAGTAATCTTCCCCTTCTAAGTAAATTCTAAGGACACATGTTCTGTTTGTACTACAGTTACAGTTTTAACATCTACTTCTTTCTTGATGGCCCTATGCTGAGGATTTCTTAGACTTTCCTACTGCTATGCAATCATTCTTAGATTTTACATCTGGTGTAAGAGGACACATCTTTTTATTTTTTTGACTATGACGGAAAATGAGAAAAATGGACACTGCTTTAAAAAGGGAAAAAGATACCAGGTACTGTTTGCAGCTTCGAAAAACAAATGTTGCTAACTGATGCATATAAAATAGTGTGGTGAGTCTTACATTTTCTTTGAGCTAAGTTCTGTTGAGAACTGAAGACTCCTGCTCCAGAACTTGCCACTCACCAATCCAAGCTGTTCCTGTACAGTTACAACAGTGGCATCTAACCAACAACGCGGAAAGTTGCCCAGGTATGTCCTGTACATAAAAAGCAGAACAAATCCAACCCGGCCAATTACCACCCTATCAGTCTACTGCCAATTATCAGTAAAGTGATGGAAGGTGTCCTCAACAGTTTTATCAAACAGCACCTGTTCAGCAATAGAGATAGTAGGAACTGCAGATGCTGAAGAATCTGAGATAACAAGGTATAGAGCTGGATGAACACAGCAGGCCAAGCAGCATCAGAGGAGCAGGAAGGCTGACGTTTCGGGCGTAGACCCTTCTTCAGATTTTCTAGGCCCGAAACATCAGCCTTCCTGCTCCTGTGATGCTGCTTGGCCTGCTGTGTTCATCCAGCTGTACACCTTGTTACCCCTGCTCAACAATAACCTGCTCAGTGATGCCCAGTTTTGGTTCCTCCAGGGCCACTCAGCTCCTGATCTCATTACAATCTTGGTTCAAATATGGACAAAAGAGCTGAATTCCAGAGGTGCGGTGAGAGTGACAGCCCTTGATATCAAGGCTGCATTCTACCAAATGTGGCACCATAGAACCCTAGCAAAACTGGAATCAATGGGTATCAGGCGTAAAGCTTTCCAGTGGTTAGAGTCATACCTGACACATAGGAAAATGGTCATGCTTGTTGGAGGTCAGTCATCTCACTCCAGGACATCTCTGCAGGAGTTCGTCAGGGTAGTGTCCTGGCCCCAACCATCTTCAGCTGCTTCATCAATGATCTTCCCTTCGTCATAAGGTCAGAAGTGGGGATATTCGCCAATAATTGCACAATGTTCAGCATCATTTGTGACTCCTCAGACACTGAAGCAGTCCATGTTCATATGCAACAAGATCTGAACAATATCCAGGTTTGGGCTGACAAGTGGCAAGTAACATTCACGCCGTACAAATGCCAGGCTATGACCATCACCAACAAGAGACAATCTAACCACTGCCCCTGGTCATTCAATGGTGTTGCCATAACTAAATCCCTCAATATCAACATCCTGGGAGTTATCATTGATCAGAAACTCAACTGGATTCACTACATTAATACAGCGGCTACAAGAGCAGGTCAGAGACTAGGAATGCTGCAGGACTAACTCACCTCCTGACTCCCCAAAGCTAGTCCACCATCTACAAGGCATAAGTTAAGAGTGTTATGGAATTCTGCCCACTTGCCTGGATGAGTGCAGCCCCAATAAGACTCAAGAAGCTTGACACTATCCAGGAAAAAGCAGCCCGCTTGATTTTTAGTACATCCACAAGAATCCACTACTCCCACCATGGACGCTCAGTAGCAGCAGTGTGTACAATCTACAAGATGCACTGCAGAAATTCACCAAAGATCTTCAGACAGCACCTTCCAAACCCATGACCACTTCCATCCAGTAGGACAAGGGCAGTAGATATATGGGAACACCACCACCTTCAAGTTCCCCTCCAATTCACTCACCATCCTCACTTGGAAATATATCACCGTTCCATCACTGTTGCTGGGGCAAAATCCTGGAATTTGCTCCCTAATGGCATTGTGGGTCAACCCACAGCAGGTGGACTGCAGTGGTCCAAGAAGGCAACTCACCGTCACCTTCTCAAGGGCAACTAGAGATAGGCAAGAAATGCTGGCTAGCCAGCGATGCCCACATCCCACAAAAATGAATAAAAAATGGTTTTTAGACGGTTTCTCGCCACGAGACTTATCAAAATTTTTCACCGTATCTTACCAAGCATACTTCTATAACTACTAAGACTGCACCCATGAGGTCCCTCATATCTAATTGTAGCCCCATTTTATTATGCACACTTCCAAGAACTACTTGCCGCCTAGTGGATATCTGCCGAAAGACCCACATCGCTTGTGCTCACTCCATCTTTAAAAACCTGCTGTACACCCAGAGAAGAACTGTCATCCCAAAGTTCCTCCATACGGCTCCTGAATTTGCCCTGAACATGCCAGACGGGGCAAAGTTGGCACCTTGATTTCCGGGCTGCGACCTGGCAGTCCTACTGGATTGGGTGGGGCATAGGTGGGACTTCTTCTCCCCCAGGACCAGCGGTGGAGGCCAGTGGTGACCACACACAAGTCTGGCCCAGGACTAGCACCCAGATTACAGCAGCCTCAGTCATCTGAAGGAATGCCCAGTTCTGTAAGAAGAAGAAGAAGAATGTTAATGCCTTTCTCCATACTGCCAGTATTAGTGCCACCATCCTGTCTCTGATACCTCATACTTACTCTGTCTCTGCGACTATATCCACCTTCCTCCAAGGCTTATGATCCACCACTGTCACTATTGCCTGCAACATCTTCCCTTATTTGCTGTCACCACTGCCCCCCCTCCCCCCAACACCCCAGGCATCACTAACCCTGCAAGTCCTCTGTGCTGCCTGCTCACTCAGTTGGGACACCTACCCACCTGCACCATCAGTAACAGCTGTGCCACCCACTTTCCTGTTCCATACTTGTATTTCTCATTCCAGTAGCAAAACTGCTCACAGTAGTGCAGAAAGCATCAAGACCGGAGGTGGGTTGCCCAACATTTGGTTTGTCATCCTGATTCAGAGAGGATCCTGACTCTGACCACCCTGGGCGGCTACCTGACAGTGTCCCCAAGCCCCTGGACTGATGTTGGAGCCCACCCTTGACTTACTGTACAGGACCTTTGAGTAAAGGCCATCCTCCTTGACTTGACAGAGGCCTGCTGACAGCAATGACAAGCTTCCTGGCTTTGCGTCCATGCTAAACAGAAAGGCGAGACAGAAGCAACACGAGCCTGCTGTCTCTGGCTGAGGTGTCTAAGCGCACAACGTAAGGTAAGGATGCTGTGAGCATCCAGGTAGACTCAGAATGTATGAATGCTAAACAACGAGTGAAGAGCCTGTTCCAGTATATAAGCTGGGTGTGTGTCACTGAGTGCAAAATGTCTGCACTGCTGCTTTACAATGATAGTTACCACTCTAGCGTTGAAGTACAGAAGCATCCTGTAAGAGGATCAGTTCTGGGGGGCTGGCACATGCAAATTATTGATGAGGTGAGGTGCATATGTTTGGTGTCCTTGGTGTGTGCCCTGAGATGTTGGTACTCAGTTTTCAACATCAGTATTGGTACTCAGTTTTCAACATCGAGTTTTAGGAAATTTAGACCAATATATTAATTAGCTGGCCACTTTTTGTGAAGCTCTGATTAAATTTCAATCCACAAATTTGCAAGTCTTGTAATGTGACAATAAATCAGGTAAAAATCTGCTTTTGAGTCTGTAATGAGACCCACGAGTTAAAACATCCTGGCCCTATTTTCCAGGGCTGCAGTAGTTTACCTATTAAGTAGAATCCTGAAATTATGCTGCAAGTAAGAAGACCTTTGGTTTGTTTAGAGACAACGATCAAAAAAAAATCACTAAGTTCATGGTACATAGAGCAATCATTTTGTACAGACACTGCTGGCTTTGATTGTGTTTTAATTTGAAAGGTATTTATTGCTTTAATTGTACAAGAGAAGCTATTCCAAATGCTGTTCAGATGGAATTATCTACCGATTCTTTTGTTTTTTAGTAGAGAGATTTCTCATTTTATCCCCTACTTCAGCCAAGCTGTAGTAGCCTTTGACTTACTTTTTTTAATGCCTGCACGATTTTGTGAATTCAGTCAGGTTTTATGATACTTAACAATGATCAATAAAGGGCAGATGCTAATGAAGAGTTACCTTTCAATGCAGAGCTAGGGAAATGGGACCTTGCTTAGCTGTATGGCTGCGGCTGTGGTTTTCTTAGCAGATCAATATCTTGTCTTGTCTTGCTAATTGCTCATTGGTTGACATTCGTGGATTCTTTCTTGAAATGTGAACTCTTTTCCAGCTCGAGCGACGTGATGGTACAATACTGAATCTCCGTAAAGAGGTCCTCCTTTTACAAGAGAAGCGAGATGGGTTAACAACTGAGGTACCTTAAATATTTTTAATTTGTCCTCTTATCCTAAAGCGAATGATTTATAATACAGGAATGTATTACAGGAAGCTCAATGGACAAAGCTGATTTGAGTCTGGGCTGTAAAGGACATCAATAGTATTGGCTTTGCTGCTCAGTGCCACCATATTGGCTTCCTGATGACATAAGCATAGTCTCCAAATATAAAACGTCGTGATTCTATGAAGATTCCTTTTTTGACTTCTTATTAGTCTAACAGTGTGACAATTGAATATATTAAAATTTAGAATCTATAATTTGTCTGTGGATTGGCAGTTGGATGTACAGGAAAGAAGGATTTACCATCTGCAGGCAGAGCTGAGAGAAGGAGAAGCTAAGCTGGAACAAAAGCAGAGCTGCCTGCAACAGCTGAAAGAAGAGCTGGATACCACCAAAAAACTGCACAAAGATGCTCAAGAGCAGGTAGGTATTTTCTGTACCCTCACTCTTTTACGCCTTAATCTGCCAAGTAGTCTTATTTTAGCTTTCTTGTTTAAAATATTTTCAATTCTGCATTAGCTGGAATTATTGCTGTTGTATGTCCAAATCAATTTCGATGTCAGAAGGAGGCATGTACATCAGTTTTATTGGGAGAGAAGGAATACAATAATTTGCTGAATTCAAAAAAGAATTCAAAAATTGGTATGTTCACAAGGGGTTTATTCTGTTCAATCATAATTCTATCATTATAATAACCTTATATTTGTAAGGTTCTTTAAATTTCAGCACTCGTTATTTGCTATATCTGTGATGTAAAATTTATACAGAATCAAAAATTTGATGGCGATGTAGTGAATTCATGGGCTGTGAAAACTAAATTGTCAAAACTGATAATAGATCCAACTTGTGAAATATTTTTGTCTGCATGTTAGCTTTTGAAATCTTCACGGAACCACAAAGTTCCTCGGCAATCCTCTGTGCAAAAGCTTCTTTTGTTATTTGTTCAAACTTGTATTGCCAAATAAATCAAAAAAAAATTGGAAATATAGGGTTTTTTAAGTTCACAGAGTTCTATTTTACTTTTTTTTGAAATGGCATGACTTAAATTTATTTAATCTATGAATTCATTACAATGCCATGTGTATCATATATATTTTTAGGCTGCTGATGTTTTGTTTCAACCATGCCCTTTAAAGAGGAAGATTTCTTCTTAGAAGAGAGAGAACAACTTCTTAATCATATGTCTATTACCAAACCGTAGTTTACAGTGTTGTACCATACTGTCATCAATGTCAGGCATAGAACATGCTCTATTGAGGTCAGCAATAGCCTCAAAGATGGTGCATATAAATTGGTGCAAGATGAATAAGCCTTTTTTCATTGTTGAACACTAACTTTTGGACTATTAATAATTATTTAAATTGATATCACTAAAAGAATACACCTTATGTGGCAGTGATTTACTTTTTTTGGTAAGTGATGTAAACTACAAGTTAAATTCAAAGATGCTTATTAATTGAACCTCAGGATTAGATGACAAGCATTTTAATAATACGTAGCTGCTATCATAAGAAGTTTTTAAATTCAGCAAGGGAAGGACAGTGAATAATTCAAAGCAATAAAGTCATAAACATATATGTGACTTTTCATCAATCCAAGAAGTATAGTTGGATTGCAACATAATATGCATAAAAATATTAATGATCGGGTTTTTTGTATGGCATGGTTAAAAATGAAATACCAAATGTATTTTATAAATGCACTAAAGGGAAGAGGTTAACCAGAAAAAGAGTAGAGTCCATTAGGGCCCAAGGGAGCAACCTGTGTGTGAAGCCGCAGGATATTGGAAGGGCATTGAATGAATACTTCCCTTCAGTCTTCAGGAGGACGTAAGTATGGAATTCAGAAAAAGGGATTGTGAGGAGCTTGCACAATTTAACCTAGGAAATGGGGAGGTATTGGAGGCTCTGTCGGGCTTAAAAACAAAGCCCCTGGCCCGAATGAATTGCAGCCCAGGCTACTGTGGGAGGTGAGGTAGGAAATTGCAGAAGCTCTGACACAAATTTTTAATTCCTCTCTGGCCACCGGGCAAGTGCCAGAGTACGACAGCTAATGTGGTTCCACTTTTTAAAGGAGGGTGGTAAAGATGAAGCAGGAAATTACAGACTGGTGAGTCTAACCTCAGTGGTGGAGAAACTGTTGGAGAAAATTCTGAAGGAGCGAATTAATGCTCACTTGGAAGGACAGGAGTTAATCAAGGATGGTCAGCTTGGCTTTGTCAGAAGGAGGACATGCCTAACAAATTTGTCAGAATTTTTTGAAAATGTGATCAAGTGTGTGGATGAGGGAAGTTTACTTGATGTAGTTTATTTGGACCTTTTGAAAAGGTCCCACATGGGAGACTGATTGACTGATTAAATTGCATGGAATTCAGGGAAACTTGATGAGATAGATCAGAAACAGGCTTATTATTAGGACACAAAGAGTAATGGTAGAAGGCTGTTTGAGTAACTGATGTTCATCAGTGTACCACCAGAATCAGTCCTGGGACCTGTTATGTACATAAATGATATTGATGAAAATGTGGAGGGAATGCAAGCAAATTTGTAGATAACACCGAGATTGGTGTAATGGTTACTAACGAAACAGATGGTTGTAGGTGAATGAAGAATATAGATGGGTTGATCAGATGGGCGGACTAGTGGCAGATGGTATTAAATCCTGATAAGTGCAAGGTGATGCACTTTGGAAGAAGAAACAATATGAGGGACAAAAACAGAAGTTGCTGGAAAAGCTCAGCAGGTCTGGCAGCATCTGTGAAGAAATATCAGAGTTAATGTTTCGGGTCCGGTGACTCTTCCTCAGAACAAGATGATGGAGTCCTTAATGGATGGCAGGACACTGGATAGCTTAGAGGAACAGAGGGATCTTGGGGTAATTATTCACAGATCCCTGAAGTCAGAAGAGCACGTGAATAGAATTGTTAAGGCGGCATATGGGACATTTGTTTTCATCAGTTGTGTCATAGAATATAAGAGCAAGGAGGTAATGTTGGATTAAAACTGAAAGAACTGCGAATGCTGTAAATCAGGAACAAAAACAAAGTTGCTGGAGAAGCTCAGCAGGTCTGGCAGCATCTGCGAAGGGAAAAACAGAGTTAATGTTTCAAGTCCGGCGACCCTTCCTCAGTTCTGAGGAAGGGTCACTGGAGCCAAAATGTTAACTCTGTTTTTCCCTTCGCAGATGCTGTCAGACCTGTTGAGCTTCTCCAGCAACTTTGTTTTTGTTCCTGAGGTAATGTTGGAGTTGTACAGAATGTTGGTTAGGCCACAGCTGGAGTACTGTGTGCAGTTCTGGTCACCCTCACTACAGGAAGGATGTCATAACATGGGATGGGGTACAGAGGAGGTTCACCAGGAAGATACCTGTGATGGAGAAATTAAGCTACAAAGAGAGACTAGATAGGCTTGGATTGTTTTCTCTGGTGCAGAAAAGACTGAAGGAGGACATGATTGAGGTGCATTAGATAATGAGTGGTATGAGCAGAGAGATTAGAGAGCAGCTGTTCCCCTTGGTTGAAGGGTCAATCACGAGAGAGCTTGGTTTGAGGGTAAGGGGCAGGAGATTCAGAGGAGGTTTGGGAAAAATCATTTTTCACTCAGTGGGTAGTGGGAATCTGGAATGCAATGCCTGTGAAGGTAGTGGAGGCTGGAAACCTTACAACCTTTAAAACATTTTTGGATGAGCACTTCAACTATCATAACATTCAAAGATATGGGACAGGTGCAGGAAGTTGGGATTTGCATGCCTTTAGTGGTAGTTATTTTGGTGCAGACTCGATGGGCGAAGGGCCTTTTCTGTGCTGAATAAATTTATAAATGAATTTTAAATGCAGCAGTGTCTTGTTGCAATATGCAGTGTAACATACAACAGAAGCCTTTTACGTCTTTAACTACTGTGCCATGGTTGAAACAATTAAATGTGCACTGTCAATTAGGTCTTCACTTTGGCATATTTGATAACCCCAAAAAAAGTTGTGAGGATTGTAATATGCAATAGACCTTGTTTCCATTACAGGTGGTATGCAACCTTTGTGCAGCCTGCTAATTTATTATTGTCATGTCCACCTAGAACAAAATGCTCTGTTTCATGGCTGCACACCTCCTTGGGAATCCCAAAACCATGAAAGGTCGGCGCCAATTAAAAGTAGTGTGCCCTTCTTATTTAAAATGGCCTATATCTCTTAAAGGGGTAGCTGCATTTTGACCGAAGCAGTCAATTTCCATCACTCATGGCATAGGGTACAAGAGCAAGGAGGTAACGTTGGAGTTGTACAGAAAGCTTGTTCGGCCATGGCTAGAGTATTATTTCCAGTTCTGGTTTTACAATTAGTTTCAACTAGGAAAAGACAGAAAAATGGAAAAATGGCACAATTGGCAGACAGCAAGCTCCTAATATATTTATGCAGTGAAAACAAATGCTAGTACAACATTGGCGAGGAGGGGAGCCAGCAGACCATCTAGACTGACTCAGAATCAGGTTTTTTGGTCTGGTAGCAGGCTGTTCTAGAAGTCAGGGTCAGCAATTACAGAAGTAGTCAGAATAATATCAGTCATTTAGATGGACTGAGCAGAAAGCCTGCTTTGGGACACAGGCATTGTATCCTAAACATAAAAAGCATTAAAACACACAACATCCATGTAGCATCCCCTTAAGGTGAGTTTAGTGGTGTGACGTAATGTCACTCCATTAGTAATCCAGTGTCCCAGCCTAATGTTTTGAGTTTAAGGATTCAAATCCCACAATGGCAAATGATGAAATTTGAATTCAATTTTAAAAATCGGAATTAAAAAGCTTATCTGTTGGCAATCTTGTAACCATTATCAATTGAGGGAAAACCCCATTCAGCACATCCATGCCCATTAGAAAAGGAAATCTGCCTTCCTCGCCTAGTCTGGCCTACATGTGACTTCAGCACCAGAGCAATGTGGTTGACTCTTAACTCTTAACATTTATCTTTTATCAAATGGCTCCAACAAGTCGCTCAGCTCAAGGGCAATTATGGGTGGATAATAAATGCAGGCTAGCCAACATTCAATATCCGACAAACAAATAAAAAAAGAGCCCTCACACCCTTATACAATCCCCAAGTCCCATCCATCACAGTATGTGACATTTCATGTCTTGTACCAATCCCAATATCCCCTCATACCGTGTACCCCAACACTTGCCCCTGTACCTACCGTCCCATGTTCCTTTAGAGCCCTGTGCTGACTGATGTCCCCTCCACCCATCATCTTTGTGCTTCCACCAACCATGCAAACTCACCCAGGATGCACCATAGGCAGATATTGGGATTCATGAAGAAATGAGATAATCTAAACTTCTACAAAATAAAGTTTAAGATCTCTATTACAGATTTCACTGTATTGAAAAAAAGCATGTTTATAAAATTCCATTTACATTCCTTCAATGACAATATACCTTATAACAACAAACATTTCATTCACAGGCACAATCCCCTTTAAAAATAAGCTTTGAAATTCATAGCCACAGTTCAAATATTATTTTAGAAGCCAAATAATCTGCTCTGTCACATTTAGTTTGGCTGCATGGCTGTTACCGTATACATACTGTTCAAGTGTGCATACTGGAATCATCAGCCATATTATCAATGGATCATCCTTATAGCACAAGTAACCATCTTTTAGTTAAGTCATTGTCGAGGCAATTGCATACCACTGCATCCATATATGGGGAATTGGTTTATGCACAAACCTGGAAATTATGAACAAACACCATGCCACACCATATTGACTGCTTTCATTTGTTGAGTATAACTTCTTGGCGCTTAATAAATTCTCCTAATACCACAATATCAATTGTCTTCCTATCTTAAATGTATTATCTGGTCACAAAACATCTTATAGGACAGCAGATTTCCTTGTCTAAAGGACATTAGTGAACCAGATTTTTTTTAACAACAATCAATAATTTTGTAGTGACTTTAATTAATACTAGCTTTTAATTCCCAATTTATTAATTAATTGAAGTTGTATCCACCAGTAACTGTGTTGGGATTTGAACCACATTCCCAGAGTATTAACCTGAGTTCCTGATTTATTAGACCAGTAAGAATACCATAGTGATTAGAACGAGGTCAGCCAAGTGGAACTCATAAAATATGAGTTCTATGGTTGGGGTTGTTGACCTGGTCTGATCAGGGAGTCCTGGTTGACAGATGTAAACAGGAGTGTCAGGGATTCTGTTCACTTAAGGAGCCAGCTCTGAGCTAGTTGGGTCAGTGTTATGTACTGTGCATTTGTAAAGGGTGACTTGGTGACAGAATACTGGCCTTCGTGGAGTTATTTCATTGGCAACAAGAGAAAAGCATGTCCCTCAAGAGATTTACTTGTGACAGTCATCTTTGAGTTGGTGTAAACATTCCTGGAATCATTCTGCTATTTGGAAGCTTGACTTATTCGATCCAGCTGAAGACCGGTCCCAGTATGTGGAAAGAATGCGTTATTATTTCAGGGCAAATGACTGGGGCAGACAAAAAGCGACGAGTAATTCTCCTGACAGCTTGTGGATCTGCAGCTTTTCCGGTTATTAAAAGCCTAACTTTACCTTACACACCAGACTGTAAAACCCTTCAAGAGCTGATGGACATAGCTAAGGAGTATTACCACCCCAAGCTTCCTCTATTTCTGAGACGCGGTTGGTTTTACTCGGCAAATTCATATCAGGATTTTTGACAAGGTTAAAATGTCTGGCAGTGGCATGTGATTTTGGTTTAACCCTAAGTGAGATGCTGAGAGACTTACTTTGTATGTGAGATTAATGGTGTGATCATGCAAAAGTGTCTGTTGCTGAAACCCAACTAGACTTCAAACAGGCACTAAAACTGGCTTTATCATTGGAAAATGCGGCAAGTAGAACATATGAGTTATAGGGTACGCCAATGGAAGTGTATCCCTCGCCAGGCTGACTAAGATTGGGGGATGCCACTTGAGTGAAGGCAATTGCATGGCATCACTCAGGACGTATCCTGAACAGGGGTCTCTAGATTAGCCCACAGCAAAATCCCAAAACAAAACCAAGCCTCAGCTAAATAGCTAAATTCTCAAGGATCTGGGCTGGCAAGCCATTGTAGTTTTGGCCGATGTGCAGATTCAAGACATCAGGAGTCCCACTGGGCCTGAATTGAGTAAAATAATTCATAGGTTGGTATCCAGGAGAGTGCATACCCTGGAAAGTCCACCTATAGCTAATTGGAACAATTAAATTGCTTAGCAACATCCAACTCAGAAATAATCAAAATAAACATCTAGTTAAATGGTTCTAATGGAGGTCGATACTAACACAGCTGTATCAATGATTGCGGAACCAGTCTTTACCAAAATTCATTCTTGACTCCAGTCCTTAAGTTTGCGTAAGACCTCGGCTAGACTGAGAACCTCTACCAGGGAACCCCTACAGATTAAGGATACAACTGTAGTTCCGGTCTCTTATGAGAAGGTGCTGGTTTAGTTCCCACTAACTGTAGTAAAAGGCTCAGGCCCAAGATTGATGGGACAAAATTGGTTGAAAAAGATTCAATTTGATTAGCTGAAATTTTTTCAATTAGAAAATGGCTGCCTGAGTGAAGTGGTTTTTCAGAGGTTTTTCAGGAATATGCAGGGACTATCAAAGGGGCCAAGACCACCTTATTGACCAAGAAGCAATTCCACAATTCTGCAAGGCCCACCAAGTGCCATCTGCCTTTTGTGCAAAATTAGATGCAGAAATCAGGAGGCCATTAAGCTAAGGGATCATCAAACCAGCACAGTTTGCAGAATAAGCAGCACAGGACCTACCTATTGTGAAGCCCAGTGGGTTAGTTCACCTTTTGTGGAGATTTCAAAGAAACAGTAAACTGCTTTTTTCAGCTGGATAAATACCCAATCCCTCACATAGAGGACTAATAGGAAAAAGTGGTGAGGGTCTGTCCTTCATGGAGCTGGACATGAGCCTTGCGTACCTTCAACTGCGATTAGATGAGCGTTCCCAGAGGTATGCAGCAATTAACACCAATAAGAGTTTGTACCAATATACGACACTGCTTTTTTGTTTACTTATTCACTTGTGGGGCATGTTCCATCACTGGCTAGCCAGCATATCTTGCCTGTCCCTAGTTGCCCTGGAGAAGGTGGTGGTGAGCTGCCTTCTTGAACTGCTGCAGTCCACCTGCTGTGCATTCGCCCACAATGCCGTTAGGGTGTGAATTCCATGATTTTGACCCAGTGACAATGAAGGAGCGACGATGTATTTCCAAGTCAGGATGGTGAGTGGCTTGGAGGGGAACTTGGAGTTGGTAATGTTCCTTTACATCTGCTGCTCTGGTCTTTCAAGATGGAAGTGGTCGTGGGTTTGGAAGGTGTTGTCCTAGGATCTTTGGTGAATTTTGGGGTATCATCAGCCTGTGCCATTTTCTAGCAGAACATGTTACAAGATCTACCCCAAGTTGCCATTCATCTGGATGATATGCTAAAAAACGGGAAGACTAATAAAGAGCATTTAGAGAACTTGGGTATAGTGCTTAAACATTTCTCCATAGATGGTGTCCATCTTTGGAGGGAAAAATATGTGTTTCCGACACCCCAATTGACCTTTGTGGGCTGCAGAGTTGACAATACTGGGTTACACCCATTGGAAGATAAAATGCGGATGATTAGTGGTGCCTCAGCTTCCATGTCTGTACTGGAGCTTAGATCTTTCCTTGGGTTTGTGAATTATTGTGGAAAATTCAGACATATATGTGGTGTATATGGATTTCAGTAAAGCGTTTGATAAGGTTCCCCACGGTAGGCTATTGCAGAAAATTCGGAGGCATGGGATTGAGGGTGATTTAGCAGTTTGGATCAGAAATTGGCTAGCTCTAAGAAGACGGAGGGTGGTGGTTGATGGGAAATGTTCACCCTGGAGTTCAGTTACTAGTGGTGTACCGCAAGGATCTGTTTTGGGGCCACTGCTGTTTGTCATTTTTATAAATGACCTGGATAAGGGCGTAGAAGGATAGGTTAGTAAATTTACGGATGACAGTAAAGTCAGTGGAGTTGTGGATAGTGCGGAAGGATGTTGCAGGTTACAGAAGGACATAGATAAGCTGCAGAGCTGGGCTGAGAGGTGGCAAATGGAGTTTAATGCGGAAAAGTGTGAGATGATTCACTTTGGAAGGAGTAACAGGAATACAGAGTACAGGGCTAATGGTAAGATTCTTGGTAGTGTGGACGAACAGAGAGATCTCGGTGTCCATGTGCATAGATCCCTGAAAGTTGCCACCCAGGTTGATAGAGTTGTTAAGAACGCATACGGTGTGTTAGGTCTTATTGGTAGAGGGATTGAGTTTCGGAGCCGTGAGGTCATGTTGCAGCTGTACAAAACTCTGGTGCGGCCGCACTTGGAATATTGCGTACAGTTCTGGTCACCGCATTATAGGAAGGATGTGGAAGCGTTGGAAAGGGTGCAGAGGAGATTTACCAGGATGTTGCCTGGTATGGAGGGAAGGTCTTATGAGGAAAGGCTGAGGGACTTGAGGCTGTTTTCGTTAGAGAGAAGAAGGACCAAAACGTACCCAGCCTCTCAGAACATGCAGCAGGGCTTTTCCCCTCTGCCTAGTGTTGAAGAAACCACTGAGGACGAGATAGACATGGCAGATGTTGCAGCCTTAACGCTGTTACCGCATGAAGATGGTGAATTTCAGCCCTGACACTCTGAGTGCAAGAGGCGGGCTGGGTTCTGGTACGTTCCCCCAGTATCTGAGATAGAGTCGGACGAACCAGAGCTGGGTTGAAAATGGCCCAGAACAAGCTCCAGGAAAAAGAATGGCCTTATGTCCCAGGACTTAGAGAGAGAGGCATATAGTGATTGGAATGAGATCAGCTGGGTGGATGTCATAGAATATGAGTTCCCTGACTGGGGCCGTTAACCTGGCCCAATCAGAGAGTCTTGGCTGACAGATATAAATAGGAGTGTGGGGGGTTCTGTTCATTGTAGGAGCCAGCTCTGCGCCAGCTGGGTTAGTGTCGTCTGCTGTGCATGTGCAAATAAAGAATGACTTGGTGACAGAATACCAGCCTTCATGGAGTTATTTCACATACCACCTTACCTTTCATTTTAATTACTTTTATTGTATCTTAATTTTGGATTTTTCTTCCATAGTGCTTTAAACCATCGATTGCAAACATCTGAAAGTCTTAGTAGTCAAGTTGTCATGTCGCATGAATGTGAAATAAATTCAATATTCCTCATTGATGAGGTGATAAGCTGATATAGTTGTATGGTATTGTATTGCCATAGTCTTATCAGACCATAACGCTGCTCTCGTTAGAGGTTAGGTGATGGTCGCCACACCTCAGGCGAGGGGAGAGGTTGAACAGGAAAGCCCTTCATGTTAGCCTCAGCCATGGGAATTGAACCCACACTCTTGGCATCACACTGTTTCCCAAGCCAATTGTCCAGCCACAAAAACAAAGTTGCTGGAAAAGCTCAGCAGGTCTGGCAGCATCTGTGAAAGAAAAATCAGAGTTAATGTTTTGTGTCCGGTGATCCTAGGATTCTGAAGAAGGGTCACTGGTCCCAAAACATTAACTCTGATTTTTTTCTTCACAGATGCTGCCAGACCTGCTGAGCTTTTCCAGCAACTTTGATTTTGTTCCTGATTTACAACATCTGCTGTTCTTTCGGTTTTTATTCAATTGTCCAGCCAACTGAGCTAAACCAACACCAGCCGATACAATACACTGGGTGGAGGTACATGAATATTGCAAATCTAACTATTGAATATTTGATTATTTTTAAACAAAAACCTCCATTTTGTTATGGTGACAGTTTGAGATTTACATTAATATAGTCATCTTAATTTCTGGTTTCTTTAGAGTAGTAATTGACACAAAATGTAAATTCCCCTCATGGAGTATAGCTAATTTTAAATTCACTTAAACTATTTGACACCTTCTATCTGGACAATTAAAGACTTCCAAAGTATTTATCTTTTAGTAACTGATTTGTTTTTGCCACAGATAACAGATCACTCTGCTTTGGACCATTGCAAAACAAAGCTGTAATATCTGGTTATTTTGTTGCAACTAGTTAATAAAGAGTATTCAGAGAATTTTAAAACAAAACTAAATATTTGCTGTTAATTGTAAAATAGTTCCTAGGAGTGAAGATTATTTCCTAAAATTCAAATTCATAATAGCTCCAGGCACACTATCCAACGCTGATTCATCCAGGAATACCACAACTGGATTTTATATTGTTGACAGCTGTTAATACTAGTTGCTTACCAAGGGCCATTCCTCCACTTTGTTCTTTCATTCAGTTTTAATTCAAACATGTGCGAAGCACTTTAACTGAAGTGAGTTTGTACCATAGCCTGTGGCATGACTGCATGGCATATTAAACCTGCCAGTCTGTGTGCACAGAAAGCAAATATTGTGCACATTTTAATGTTACAGAAAATTGTCTCAGTATTACCAATGTTTTGATAATTACTGTCTCACTTTTCTTCTAAGTTAGTATATGAAATTGAATACCTAGTTGCATGAATGGCACTAATGAACTGCAGCAGTTCAAGAAGGCAGCTCACCTCTACTTCTCAAGGGTAACTAAGGATGTACAATAAATGCTGAGCCAGCCAGCCAAGCTCATATCCCGAAATATAAATACAGCATTTTGTTTTGAAGCTGAATATCTTTCCTGAATATGTCATTTTTTAGCAATTAGGTGTTGTAAAATTACGCCTACACTTAGGTTTTGTTTTGCTTTGTATCGAAACTCTTCAAGATTTAGTTATGCCAGCTGCAATAGTACTGTATGTTTCTCTTGTCATCAAGATGGAATTTTACCAACCCAATGGATATGAACTGAGATGCAGGTATTCTAGTAAAATGAAGATGGGGGAGTGCCCAATGGCTTCCCACAACAGTATAACTTCTCCTTTCATTCATTCACAGGATGTGAGCATCACTGGGAGGGCTAGCATTTTTTGCCCATTTTTATTTGCCCTTTGGAAAGAGTTGGTGGCCTGCCAAAATTGAACCGCTGCAGTCTTTACATTGTAGGTGCACCAACAGTGTTATTAGAAACGGAGCTTCAAGGTTTGACCCAGCAATACTGAAGGAATGGTGATACTGTTCCAAGTCAGGACTATTATTTGGATGGGAACTTGCAGGTGATACTATTCCCACGTATCTGCTGCCCTTGTCCTTCTATGCGTTAGACATCATAGGTTTGGAAGATGCTGTTTATGTAGTTTTGATGATTTTTGGAGTGCATTTTGTACATACTGCTGCCATTACACGCCGATGGTGGAGGGAGTAAATGTTGACAATCTTAAATGGGGTGCAAATCTGTGGGCTGTCAGTCTGTGGGCTGTCAGTCTGTGGGCTGTCAATCTGTGGGCCGCTGATGTTCTGAATAGTGTCAAGCATCTTGAATGCAATTGGATATGCATTCCAGGAAACTGGAGAGTACTCCATCATTGTCCTAATGTGTGCCCTATAGATTATGGACAGGCTTAGAAGAATCAGGAAATGAGTTACTCATTGTGGAATTCCCAGCCTCTGATGTGCTTGTGTGGCTACAATATTAATAAAATTGGTCTATTTTCTAATTGGTTTCTGATTGATGATAAACCCAAGCATGTTGACAGTTGTACTGCCATTGAAATTCAAGGGATAATGATTGTGGAAATGGTCATTACCTGGCCCTTATGTGGCACAAATTTACTTGCCACTCATCAGCGAAAGCCTGAATGTTTTTGAGGACTTGCTGCGCTTGGACATGTCTGCTTCATTATCTGAGGAGTCACCTGAATTTTATGCAATTACTTTCACAGCTGCCCTGCCTAACCTGAGCAACATACAAACAACAACGTTTGTCTGCCTTCAAGAGCAGTTTGACACAGGGGTACACTTTTATTCATCCTTCAGCTGTAGTTTTAGCTCTAAAGGTAGCACTACCAAGCTACTGGCATTCTAACTGGACTGACAGCTCTGGGGTGCCATCCTTATTTGGGCAAGGGTCCTTGTGGCAACCACTTAATTTGTTGCCACTAGTATAATACCAGCATAAAATAGCTTCAGGGTTCTGCTGTCCAGCAGATCCTGAGGCGACTTGACTGGGTTGATGTTCAAAGCATGTTTTCTCTAGTGGGAGAATCTAGAACTAGGCATTATAGTTTAAAATAAGAGGATGCCCATTTAAAACAGAGATGAAGAAACAATTATTCTGTCTGGGAGTTGTGACTCTTTAACATTCCACTGAGTGCCGAGTCCCACCACACTTGTTTGAGCTGGTGCTCAGAAGCAGAAAGCCCTCCAAGTTTGGAGCACTACACCTCCAGCTGCTCTGGCACACCATGTGACACTCTGTGCTGAGAAGGGTGCTTGTGTAGGCATCAACTGTGTGTGCTTGAAGCTTCTGAATTGGTGCTGTCTTGATGTCACTCAGTGATTAGATGCTCGATTACAAACTTGGACCTTGCAGGTGCATTCTACGTGTTAGCTTATCTCTCACCAAAGAATACGCATTTAGCTGCAACAGGAGCTCAGCTGTCATATTATTTAAAGAGCCAGGCCCTCAGCCTACAGGAAAGATACTTTATAATATCTTCTACCAAATCAATGTCTCTGGAACCCTGAGTTTAGCTTGTAGTTGAATATCAGAGCACAGTGTTCCTAAAACTGTTTATCATTATTACTGATCTGTTAGCATTAGAAAATGTCTCTTGAACTAGTTTTATATATTACATCTCAATGTCATTTAAAAATAAATTCCATTTAGATATCAAAGTTAAATTCTTTGAGTTTGTTCAAACATGTGAATATAAAGCAGTTAAAAAGAAAAACAAAGCTTTTAATAATTTGAAAATAGAAGTTGGGGAGGAAAATAAAAAGGGATCTCCATTTGTCCCTGAGAAGTCAGTGCACATCTATGCAACAGATTTTAATTATATGTATTATTAGCTGACAGACATTAAAGGATTTCTAGCTCAGGTTGAAAGTGCTAAGAGTTTTGCTTAGCAAAATGCTAAGAGCTTGTAAATTGGAACTGAACACTAAAGTAAATATGTGGAAAATATATTTTACTTTGCTTTTATGTTATTAAAAAGGTAATTATTTTTCAATTACATTAGTATCCCTCATTTTCTAGTGTCCTCACAGATAAAAGAAAATATTCCCTGCTTTCACAGTGTATGCATATAATTGGTTGATTATTTGACCTGTTACTCCAGCTGTTATTGCCCTCAGGATTGTTCCGTAAGTGCTGACTCATTGCATGGCTCACTTAGATTTGTTAGAAGTGACATACATTCATATGCAGGGATCCATTCTCTGCAAGAAAATCATTCGCCTTTTTTGAATTACCCGGTACCTAGTGCCAGGGCAGTCTGTAGTTCCCCTTTGCCTTCTCCATTGCACATCTCAGCCAATCAAAGTCAATTTTTTGCCAAAAAGTCAGCACCCTTTTCTCCTGCGGTGTAGGTTGTTGTGACCATTTGGAAGTTTGCATTCTTGAATTTGCCTGACAAGTGCAAGGTGAAGAGCTTCAGTAATTATTGATATAATAGTTATTTATTTATTTATTTGTTCATTGATTCATCATAGATTGTGGGTGTCATTGGCTAGACAGCATTCACTTACCATTCCTAGTTGCGCTTGAACCATTGTAGTCCTTGAGGTGCAGGGGCACTCATAGTGCTATTGGGCAGGGACTTCCAGGATTTTGCCTTTGCATCAATATAGTTCCAATATAATTAAAGTGAAGTGCTGCATATCTTAAATAGAAATCTAACTAGAAAGTGTGGGGGAATCTCAGCAGTTCTGGCATCAGCGGTGGGGAAGCTGTTGGAGAAGATACTAAGAGACAGGATTTATTCACATTTGGAAGCAAATGGACTTGTTAGTGATAGGCAGCATGAGTTTGTGTGGGAAGGTCATGTCTCACCAAATTTGATTGAGTTTTTTGAGGAGATGACAAGAATGACTGATGAAGCAAGGGCAAAGGATGTTATTTACATAGACTTTAAAAGGCATTTGATAACATACCTCATGGCAAGCTGGTACAGAAGATAGAGTTTCATGGGATCTGGGGTGACCTGGCTAGATGGATACAAATTGGCTTGGTCATGGAAGATAGAGAGTAGCGGTGGAAGAGTGCTTTTTCAAATGGAGATCAATAACTAGTGGTATTCCGCAGGAATCAGTGCTGGCACGTTTGTTATTTATGATATATATAAATGATCTAGAGCAAAATATAGGTGGTCTTATTCGTAACTTTGTGGATGATACCAAAATTGGCGGAGTTGCAGATACGGAGAAGGATTGTCAAAGGATAAAACAGGATGTAGATAGATTACAGATTTGGACAGAGAAATGGCAGATGGAGTTTAATCTGGACAAATGGAAGGTGATGCATTTTGGAAGATCAAAATCAGGTGTGAATTATACAACAAATGACAGAACCCTTCAGTGCATTGACATACAGAGGGATCTGGGCATACACAGACCCCTGAAACTGGCAACACAGGTTAATAAGGTGGTCAAGAAGGCATACAGCATGCTTGCCTTCATCATCAGGGGCATCAAATATAAAAGTTGGCATATTACAGCTGTACACAACTTTAGTTGGGCCACATTTCCAATATTGCATGCAGTTCTGGTTGCCACACTACCAGAAGGATGTGGATGCTTTACAGAGGGTGCAGAGAAGGTTTATCAGGATGTTGCCTGGCCTGGAGGGTTTTAATTATGAGGAGCAGTTAGATAAACTCGGATTGTTTTCACTGGAAAGACGGCGGCTGAGGGGTGACCTGATAGAGGTCTACAAAATTATGAGAAGCATAGAAAGGGTGGAAAGGTTAACTACAAGAGGGCACAGGTTAATGATGAGAGGCGGAAAGTTTAGGGGAGAAGTGTGGGGAAAGTGGATGCTGGAGGATGGTGGGTGCCTGGAACGCACTGCCATTGGAGGTGGTGGTAACAGACATGTTAGCAACATTTAAGACTTATCTTGATAGGCACATGAACAGAAGGCAAACAGAGGGATAGAAACTGCACATGGACAATAAGTAGTGGGTCTGCATAAAGATTAGGAATTAGCGCAGGCTTCATGGGCAGAAGGGCCTGTTCCTGTGCTCTATTATATTGTATTGCATTATGCATTCAGATTAAAATTTTCTGATCGCAGTGATAATGAAGCTACTAGCATTTACATCATCACTCCTCTGAAACTGGCAGCAACTTCTGGAGTCCGCATATGCAGTGCTCAACATAAAATTCAGAAGTTGCACATTGCCGTCACTGAATCCATACCTTTCCAGATGGCACACTATTGAGACCCTGCTGAATGCAGCCAGGTAGAAAACCATCGAACTGGTGTTGAACACGCACTGTTGCACACTTGCTCTTTCTTCAAAAATACTAGAACAAGTATGCCTTTTAGTGATCTACAATTGAGATTTTAATGATCTACTAAGTTCATCATTATATTAAACACCTCACTAGCCCAAAAAGAGCAACAACATATTTCTTCAATATCACATTTTCCCGCTATTAATAAGAAATTCTCACATATGTTTTAAAATAAATTATTTGTTTACAATATTTTAACTTCTACCTGAATCCCAACTGTATGTGTAAATCATTTATTTTACTAACTAAATCATTTGAAAATTAAAAGAGCAGACATCCAGTGCTCTTATCTTCCTGGCTTGTTATGTATTAGGATTCTTCAATACGATTGGCTGGTTTTGCTTCTTAATGATATCACATTTGCTGGACCCAAGGAGATATCCTTGCCTTGGCAACAAATTCAGAATAACATTGAAGAAAGGGATGCCTATGCCATGAAATCCTTAGATCTCTTAGGGCAACTTTCTTTCAAGTCAAATTAAACAATGTTGCTTGGTCACTGACTGTAACATCCACCTCACTGTCTTCAGCATATTCAGCATTTTTGTTGTTTATTAATATGCAAGGTAGGTACTAGAACCATAATAACATCTATACTTACTTTCTTGGCAACGGAAGATCATTTGGGTTAAAATATCATAATAGGTTATAGAGCAAGAGAATACTTAGACTTTAAAATTTGATTGTACATTTATTCATCAAGTGATTTTTGTTTGTACTGTAGAGAATACTTAGACTTTAAAATTTGATTGTACCATTTATTCATCAAGTGATTTTTGTTTGTACCGTAGATTGTAAACCTCTCTGCCACACTTCAGGATCTTGAACGGTCTTCCCGAAATGCCAATTCAGCTTTAGCAGCTGAGGCAGCACAAAAATACAAAGAATTAGTGTCTACAAGAGAAGAGCTTGAGAAGAAATTGGCAGAAACCCAGGCAGAACTCAGTGAAAAAGATGGGACCATATGTAGGCTACGTGCACAAGTACAGAATGACAGCCTATGGGTGAGAGATATAGGACATTGGTCTTGATAAGTACAATCAATTAGATGAAGAAACAGTAACTGTGCTGATGTAATTATAATGTAATTTAACTATATTCACACAAAAAAAAACACTGCTCCATAGAATCTCATTAATGTTTTTCTTTTGAAATAACTTTTTTGTGGAAGTTTAATTTGAATGTGGCAAGTTGATTTACATTGCTGTCGAGTGGCTAGATTTGTTTTATTTGCATCCTTAGATTAGATTGCAAACTTGAAATTTGTTACAAAGAAGGCAACATGGTTTTAAGTCATTTTTAAAATCTGATTGTATTTAAACCATGGCTAATTACTGTAAAATATTTGCGTGCTGCTCATTGTTGTTTTAACCTGTCTCCTATTCCTAAACTATCTCTTAAATAATTCTTCAAGTATTTAAGCAAAGCCTTTTTACCACAAAATCTTGCTTGGCATTCGGTGTAGAAAAATGCCCCAAAGTATTTCAGAGACAAAATAAATGGATGCCAAGCCACAAAATGAGCATTTGGCAAACTAAGACCAAAAACTCTTGTTTCCTTAAAAACCCATGTCTTTGACTATTTGATGAAATTCCAGCATGCGAGGTCTAAATAGACCGCTCAAGATGTACCTGTGAATGGTGTACAATGGGAGAAGGGAAAACAAAAGACTGAATTGTAAGAATGGAGAAACCGTGGATGGGTCTCGTACAGTTTGTGCAGGTGACAGAGATTGGGAGAAGGGAGGCCATAACAAAATTTGAACATGAATGCAATAAATTTAATTTGGAGAAGAAATAAAAACTGAAAAAAAATCTGTGGTTGCTGTGAATCAGAGCCAAAAAGAGAAATTTCTGGAAAATCTCAGGAGGTCTAGCAGCATCTCTGGAGAAAAATCAGAGTTAACGTTTCAGGTCCAGTAATCCTTCCTCAGAACTGAGGAAAACTGAGGAGTTTCTGTTTTTTGTTTTCAGTTTGGAGGAGTTTGAGTTCTGGACATGAAGAAAAGGCCAATGCAATAAGAAAGAGGTGATAGCATTAAGGATAAGCTGAAGTTTATGGAGAATACAGGATGAATGGCCTCCAAAAGAATGACAGAATCAGATTGTTATGGTGTAGAATGAGGCCATTCGGCTTATCATGAATGTGCTGGTTCTCTGAGCATTTTGGCCGATTTCCAAACTTTTGCCTTTTCCTTGTAACCCTGCGTATTGTTTTTGTTTAAATAATTCATCTAATGTGCTCTTGGTGCCACAACTGAAGCTTACTCCACCACACTTTCAGGCATTACCTTGAAGATTCTAAGTACTCACTGTCTGAAAAAGTTGTTTTCTCATTTCGCATTTGTTTCTTTTGCAAAACACTTTCAATCTATGTCCTCTGGTAACTGATCTTCTTAAGAACAGGGACAGTTTCTCCCCATCTATTTATTCCAGACCCCTCATGACTTTGAAAACTTCTGTCAGATCCCCTTCTAGCTACTTCCTCTCCAAGGAACTCGACTCCAACTTTTCCAACCTATTCTCATAACTAGAGTTTCTTCTCCTTGGAATCATTCTTATACACCTCTTCTGCACTCTCTCAAATGCATTCACATCTTTCCTAAAATATTGTACCCATAACTAAACAAAATACTCCAGTTGAGGTATGACTTATGTGCCTGTATAGGTTCAACATAACCTCCCTGTAGTTGTGATCTGTGCCCCTATTAGTGAAAGCTAGAATATTGTATGTATTATTAACGATTACTTATATCTGTCCTGCAATTTTTAATGATTTATGTATGGATATATCCAGGTCTCTCTGCCTGTCCTTTAGACTAGTGCAGTTTATTTTATACTGTCTACCCACGTGTTTGTGCCAAAATGTATTACTTCATATTTCTCTGCATTATACTTCATTACTATCTATCAATCCACTCTACCAACTTGTCAATATGTTTTTAAAGTTTTACAATGTCCTCATCATATTTTATAATGCTGTCAAGTTTTGCTACCATCCACAAACTTCGAAATTTTCCCCTGATCACCAAGATCTAGATTTGTGTTTATCAGGAAAGCAAGGGTCCTAATACTGACCCCTGGGAAATGACACAACAAATCTTGCTCCAGGTCAAAAAATACTTATTAACCGTTACTCTCAGTTTCCTATCCCTCAGCGAACTTTTGGAGATTTTCTGAGGAGTGACACTTCACACAAATTACATTCAATCCCTTCTTTTTTACAAAAGGAGAGAGCTCAGCATTTCCAGCAGGAGATTCTGATCACGGCTCCTTCAGAATTATGGGTGTCAGGTAAGTGCCGAGGAGGCAGAGGATTCATGGTTGGGAGGAGGATCAGTCTCAAAGGGATGAAGGGCTCCAGAGAAGGTAAAGGCGGTGCGGTGGGGAGAGGTTGAGTCTGTATCAAGTGAACAAAGATTGGGTGTGGAGCGGGTGAAGGAGTTGGTTGGTCAGTTTGGAGTAGCGTAAGCGAGGTTCAGGGGAAAGGAGCTCTGATTCTGAGTGGACGAAGGTTTGCAGGGTGGAGCCAGGTCTGGAGCAGGGTAGGGTGAGTTGGATCCAGAGCAGGGTAAGTGGGGTCAGGTCTGGTGTTGGGGCTAGGAGTTCATGTTCAGTGATGAGGGAACAGATTCAGGTCTGGAGCGAGTGGGACGGGGAACTGGTCTGGCAGCTGGGAAGGGGTCTCAGGTCTGGAACAGGTGGAAAAGGTAACAGTTTTGGTGCCAAGGGAAGAGGGCTTTATGTTTGGCAGCAGTGGAACGTTGAATGGGTCAGGTATTGGGGAAGGGGGAAATGTCAGGCCAGGAGTGTCAGGTCCAATGGAGTTTCAGGTCAGGGCTTGTTTGGTGTGAGGTGTGTGGGTTTTGTTGAATGGTTATTCAGGAGTTAGGCTGTGTATTTAATAGTCTAATCTTTGCTGAGGAACTATTTACTGAACCCAATTGAAGTCGATATTTTTGGAGGATTCTGTGTGTAGAGAAATTGTTCAGCATAATCTTTAATTTCCCTGGCAATCCCTTCAGAATATGCTACAGTGGAGATTTTGCAGGGTCCCCAAGTGCAATTCCTGTCTACATTGGAATAATGACTGTCTGGCCATCTTAAAATACGGGTCAAATTACCCATGTTACTATTGTCCCTTTATTCCATGAGCTATAACTTTTCTCACAAGTCTGTTGTGTGGCACCTTATCAAATGAATTTTGGGAGCTCATGAATATCATATCTACAGTATTGCCCTTATCAACGCTCTCTGTTACCTCTTCAAAACCTCCAGCAGGTCAGTTAAACACTACTTTCCTTTGTCAAATCAATGCTGGCTCTTCCAAATTAACCCATACTTTTCCATGTGACTATTAATCTTGTCCAAATAATTGTTTCTAGAAGTTTCTCCCATCACCAACGTTGAACTGACCAATCTGTAATTGCTGAGCTTATCTTTACAACATTTTTTTAAAACAAGGACATAATGTTTGCAACCCTGCAGTCCTCCAGCACCACCCCTGAGATCAGGAAAGTGTGGAAGATTATTGTCTGTGCCTCTACAATTTCCTTTTCACTTCTTTCATCCTAGCATGCATCTGATCCAGTCCTAGTGCCTTATTAATTTTAAATATTGACATTTTGTTCAATTAACCATCCTTATCAGTTTTAAACCCTTCTAATAACTGAGTTTCCTCATTTGCCACCATAGCCTGGGCAACGTCTGCCTCATAAGTAAGATCAGATACAAAGTATTCATTTAAAACCTCATCCATGCCATCCTCCTTGCATGTGTAAATCCCCTTTTGGCTGAGTGACCGTTTCTCAGAACAGTTCTTTCCACTTTTATTTAGTATACCATGTTGGTGTAGGTAACAATAAATCAACCTAATAAATAAATATAAATGGATGAGGTGTGTGTGTGTGTGTGTGTGTGTGTGTGTGTGTGTGTGTGAGAGAGAGAGAGAGAGAGAGAGAATGAGAGAGGGAGTGAGAATGAGAAAGAAAGAGAGAGAGAGAGAGAGAGAGACGCATGCTTTTTTGTGGAGCCCCATTTGAGCTTTCTGATGTGGAGTGTGATACACCAAAATGATCATCATGATCTCATGAGTTGGTCAGGCTCATTAAAAGTCAGCTACTGTATTTGCCCGAATAAAGAGACAGCAAAAACTGTCTTGGTACAGGCATATAAGGCTTTACTGGGGCTTTCCAAAGGGGAGTGTGATACACCAACCTGCCAGCAAGCAATTTCTGTACAACACAATACAGCTTTCTAAAACAGACTGGGAGCTGAGGAGACAAGCACCACAAGTCTCCAATTAACCTCTTGATGAGCTCGTTATCAGGCTTCAGAGGAACAATTTTAAATTTTCAGTACCCAGGCTGAGGAACCTGCAATGTCTGAGACATTTCGTAACGCAGCTGTCATGAACAGAGCAGAACCCATGAGGTCTAACGGATACTGGTCTACACACTTAAGAAACTGGGAATAATGTTCAACTGTTCAACTCATGACGGAGAGTTATGATCACTGATGCTGAGAAGCTTGTATTTGTAATTGAATGGGGAGACTTGTAAGAGGCACGTGAGGCAGTTGACATCAGTTGCACAGTGCAGGTTTGCAAAGCAAGCCTTCATGAACTATTGACACACATAAAGTATAAATTGGATATGCTTTTGACAGAGCCACAAGAAGAAGCATAAGCAGAGGGGATCCCTGGTCATGAGAAGGTTAGAGCAGCACAGAGAGGGGCTGCATGAAAAAGGGTGTTGTCCTAGACATCAGATGTACTACCAAATAGTCAGTTATCTTCAAGGGAAAGACCACCGGTACCCTTGGAGACTATTAGTAGAATCTGTCCTTTCCTGCTGGTGACAAGGAAAAAATAATTGGTCGAGTAGGCCCTGGAGAGATACGCACCTTAGCAATTAAATGCTGGGGAAGAGGGTCGATTGGGGACTTACAATTCATCAGGAATTAATGAGTCAATTAATGGTAACTTAAGGGTCTCAACATACCATGCCCCAGTTAGCTGGCTTCCCAGAAAATAAGTGGCCGGTTTCTCAATTGACAACCAAGAATGATCTATCTGCCCAGTTGGGTATGGAGCTCCCATTTCATTTGGGGGTATTCAGAGGCATGGGTGATGGGGAAAATGAATGACTTTTGAAATTCCTTCATCTCAGACCCTCCTGATCCCCTGTCCCATGCCCCTTCCCACTCTACAAGAAGCAAAATAAATCCATTTAACTTCTCTGTCATCTTCAGCTCTCCTGAAGACTAGGCCTCAATTGACAGTCTTTAGGACCTAGAAGCTGTTGTCCTCTGATTGGTTGACAGCTTCTTTTAAGGCTGGACTCCACTGTTGAGGTCTGAAATAGGACAAGAACTTTGTCAGCTCGCAACAAGCTGGCATGTGATCTGATGAGTTTTCTTGGTGGATATGGCAAGTCATTTGTCATTGTAGCCACTGGCCTACACACTTAGCTCATTAACAAAAATTGCTGGGAAAACTCAGCAGGTCTACCAGCAGCTGTGGAGAGAAAATGGTGTTAACATTTCAGAACTGTTCTGAAGAAGGGTCACTGGACCTCAAATATTAACTCTGCTTTCTCTCCACAGCTGCTGAGTTCTTCCAGCTATTTCTGTTTGTGTTTCTGATTTCCAGCATCTGCACTTCTTTGGTTTCTTTAGTGTCCCACACTTAGCCTCTTGACCTAAAGAATCATGACAGGTGCATCTCTAGGTAGATGGTCTCAGACATTTACACTGTGGTCGATGTTGCCTGTTGTTGCCTCTATGACCTCTGTTTGCAACCATTAAGGTTTGAATTTCTATTCATCCTTATTGTTCTAAGGATCAGCTGTGAACCTTCTTTGCATCTTACAGTCACCAGCTTATTGCACTATCAGGCAGGCTATACATGTCTTCTTCCAGAGTGAAGAGCCTGTATCAATTTATAGACAGATGAGGCAATACAGTCGCAGACCTATGTGGCTATTGAGGCACCAGCAGACTATTCAACCAATTATCCAAACATCAAAGACATCAAACATCAAACATCAAAGGATGAGCATCTTACATAGAAACATAGAAGATTGGAGCAGAAGTAGGCCATTTGACTGCTCAAGCCTGGTCCACCATTCAATATGGTCATGGCTTACTAATCATCGAGCACAATATCTAATCCTGCACTCTCCCCGTATCTCTAGATCCCTTTAGCCACAAAGAGCTATATTTACCTCCTTTAGAAAATGCAATATTTTGGCCTCAACTACTTTCTGTAGTAGCGAATTCCACAAGATCACCACTCCCTGAGTGAAGAAATTTCTCTTCATTTAAGCCCTGAAAGATTTACCCTTTATCCTAAAACTATGACTCCTGGTTCTGGACCCCCCACCATTGGGAATATTCTTCCTACATCTAATCTGTCCAGTCCCATTGGAATTTTATAGGTTCCTATAAGACTCCTCTCTCATTCTTCCAAATTCTAGTCAATACAATCCTAACCGACTCAATCTCTCCCCAGTCCTGCCATCCCTGGAATTAATTTGGTAAATCTTTGCTGCACTCGCTCTATAGCAACAATATCCTTCCTCAGATAAGGGGACTAAAACTGCAAAACAATACTGCAGGTGTGGCCTCACCAGTGTCCTGTCAAATTGCAGCAAGACATCCTGGTTCTTGTACGTGATCCCTACAGTTTACCTTCTTTACTGCCTACTGCATCCGTGCACCTACTTTCAGCGACTGGTGCATCAGGACACCCAAGTCTCTTTGAACATCACGCTCTTATACACGTTCAAATTCAAATTGACAAATTCAAATTCACATTAATAGATCTTGATCAAATGTACCCAGAACATTGAAGGAAGCTAAGGAAGAGATTGCACAGCCTCTTGCAAAGACATTTGTATCATCGGCAGCTATGGGTTAAGTGCTAAAAGACTGGAGGGCTGCTAATGTTGTGCCATTATTTAAGAATGGCTGCAAGGAAATGCCAGGGTATTATAGACCAGTGAGTCTGACATCAGCGATGGGTCAGTTGTTGGAGGGGATTCTGAGAGATAGGATGTACATGAATTTGGAAATGCAAGGACTGATTAGGGACAGTCAGCATGGCTTTGTGTGTGGGAGGTCATATCTCACAAATTTGACTGAGTTTTTTGAAAATGTTACCAAGAAAATAGATGAAGGCAGAGTGGTAGACCTTGTCTACATGGACTTTAGCAATGCCTTTGACAAGGTCCTGCATGGTATACTGGTTAGTTAAGGTGAGATTGCATTGGATCCAGGGAGAGATAACTAATTGGATACAAAATTGGCTTGATGGTAGAAGACAGAGGGTGGTGGTAGAGGGTCGTTATTTAGACTGGAAGCCAGTGAGCAGCTATGTGCTGCAAGGATTGGTTCTGGGTCCACTGTTATTTGTCATTTATGTCAATGATTTGGATGAGAATATAGGAGGCATGGTTAGTAAGTTTGTGGATGACACCAAAATTGGTAGTATTGTGGACAGGAAGAAGGTTATCTAAGATATAAAGAGATCTTGATCAGGCGGGCCAATGGGATGAGAAGTGGCAGACACAGTTTAATTTGGATAAACGCAAGGTGTTGCATTTTAGTAAGGCAAACCAGGGAAGGACTTAAACAGTAAATGGTAGGGTCCTGGGGAGTTTTGTTGAACCGATGGACCTAGGGATGCAGATTCATTGTTCCTTGAAAACATCTTCACAGGTAGCCAGGGTGCTGAAGAAGGTATTTGCCACACTTGCCTTCATTGGTTAGAGCATTGAGTATACGAGTTGGGATGTCATGTTGCAGGTGTACAAGACATTGGTTAGGTCAGTTTTGGAATACTGCGTTCAATTCTGGTTGCCTTGCTATAGGAAGGACGTTGTTAAACTAGAAACGATTCAAAAGAAATTTACAAGGATACTCTGGGGACTGGAGGGTTTGATTTATAATGGAGGGGCTGAATAGGCTGGGACTTTTTTTCCCCTGGAGCATCAGAGGCAGAGTGATGACCTTGTAGAGGTTTGTGAAATCATGAGGGACGTAAATAAAGTGAATTGGCAAGGCCATCCAAAATAGAGGGCATAGGTTTACGGCAAGAGGAGAAAGATTTAAAAGGAACCTGAGGGGCAACTTTTTCATGTAGAGGGTGGTACATGTGTGGAATAAGCTGCCAAATGAAGTGGTGGAGGCAGTTACAATTACAACATATAAAAAAAAATTTGAACAGGAACATGAATAGGAAAGGTTTAGAGGAATATGAACTAAACACAGGCAAATGGAACTAATTTAGTTTGGGATACCTAGTCGGCATGGACGAGTTAGACTGAAGAGTCTGTTTCCATGCTATATGACTCTATGACTCTATCTTGCAGGGCTGTGCTCAGTTCCCAGGAAGCTGAAGATCATGATACCCTCATTCCACTAGAATTTCAGGTGCTACATCTCTTCAGGCAAATGTCTAGACTCATGAGTGGCTATTGGACATAAGAGTTATTCTCTGAAGAGGTGTCTCCTGATCCTTGTCTTGTTCCTAGACATAGGTGCAAAAACAGGACAGTTAGAGCCATATACTAACCAAAGCCTATACTGAGATAACCACTGGCCATTGGAAAATATGTCTTCATAGCCTTGATTGGTCAGATGGTGCCCTGCAGTAAGAATGAATCAGGGTGTCCATATGGTGGTCAACTGCTGCTGTCTGCAATCTGCAGAACATGATACTATAAGGAGGACAGGAACTGGATGAAAAAGACTTGTGATGCCGCTGTTTATCAGAGGAGGATCATATGTGATGATGCTATAGCTTTAAGAACTGTGTTTTGTCCTGGTTTCTTTGAGAGAGAGACTGGGGGAGAGGTGCCAAGCAGTTTGCGAGAACATAAACAACTTGTGAAGCCTTGTTTTTTTTTAAAGTTGGAACAATAGAAGCAGCCTGAGTGAGTGTAGTCAGGCTCTGACAGATCTTCAGTAGTTGATAGGGTCTCAGCAGGATTGGAAGGCGGTGAATCTCTCCTGGCTGCTACACTCTCTCTCTCTGGGGAGCTGCTGCATGTATCTCTTTCTTTCTGATAGGATTACACATAAAACAATCTGTTTTTCTGCCTTTTTGGCACGGAGTATTTATGGGATGTTACAAAGGTAATTATGAGATAATGTGTTCCAGATGGAGTTTGATTGGTCAAACTGCTCGGACATTAAGCAAAACACAATTCATTCAAACAATACAGTTAATATACAATAAAAGAAGAACTTGGAATAACTTAACTCTATTGGAAAACATAACCGAATAATAGATACAGTAATTATTATTAATTAACTGCTCCACTCCAGGGACTGGAGGGGTTGATTTATAAAGGAGGGGCTGAATAGGCTGGAGAGAGATAATAGGAACTGCAGATGCTGGAGAATGCGAGATAACAAGTTGTAGAGCTGGATGAACACAGCAGGCCAAGCAGCATCATAGGAGCAGGAAAACTGACGTTTCGGGCCATGACCCTTCATCAGAAATGGGGGAGGGGTGGAAGGTTCTGAAATAAGTAGGGAGAGAGGGGGAGGCGGATAGAAGATGGATAGAGGAGAAGATAGGTGGAGAGGAGACAGACAAGTCAAAGAGGCGGGGGTGGAGCCAGTAAAGGTGAGTGTAGGTGGGGAGGTAGGGAGGAGATAGGTCAGTCCAGGGAGGACGGACAGGTCGAGGGGGTGGGATGAAGTTAGTAGGTAGGAGATGGGGGTGCGGCTTGAGGTGGGAGGAGGGGATAGATGAGAGGAAGGACAGGTTAGGGAGGCGGAGATGAGCTGGGCTGGTTTTGGGATGCGCTAGTGGGAGGGGAGATTTTGAAGCTTGTGAAATCCACAATGATACCATTGGGCTGCAGGGTTCCCAAGCTGAAAATGAGTTGCTGTTCCTGCAGCCTTTGGGTGGAATCGTTGTGGCACTGCAGGAGGCCCAGGATGGACATGTCGTCTGAGGAATGGGAGGGGGAGTTGAAATGGTTCGCGACAGAGAGGTGCAGTTGTCTAGTGCGAACTGAGCGTAGGTGTTCTGCAAAGCGGTCCCCAAGCCTCCGCTTGGTTTCCCCGATGTAGTGGAGGCCACAATGGGTACAGTGGATGCAGTATACCACATTAGCAGATGTGCAGGTGAACATCTGCTTGATGTGGAAAGTCTTCTTGGGGCCTGGGATTGGGGTGAGGGAGGAGGTGTGGGGGCAGGTGTAGCATTTCCTGCGGTTGCAGGGAAAAGTGGCGGGTGTGGTGGGGCTGGAGGTGGGTGTGGAGCGGACAAGGGAGTCACGGAGAGAGTGGTCCCTCCGGAAAGCAGACAAGGGTGGCGAGCGAAAAATGTCTTTGGTGGTGGGGTCGGATTGCAGATGGCGGAAGTGTGCTCAGGGGTGGGGTCATGATCCAGGGGGTGGTAGGAGGAGGTGTCGGAGAGTTGGTGCCTGGCCTCAGCAATTTGGAGGTCAGTGCACCATACTACAACTGCGCCTCCCTTGTCCGCGAGTTTTATGGTGAGGTTGGGATTGGAGCGGAGGGACCAGAGGGCTGCACGTTCTGTGGGGGAGAGGTTGGAGCGGGTGAGAGGGGTGGAGAGATTGAGGCGATCGATGTCTCAACGGCAGTTGGAGATGAAGAGTTCGAGGGAGGGTAGGAGGCCTTGGGGTGGTGTCCAGGAGGAGTGCTTGTGTTAGAGGCGGGAGAAGGGGTCAGTAGAGGGAGGGTTAGGTTCCCGGTTGAAGAAGGAACCGCGGAGGTGGCGGAAAAACTGCTCAATGTCCAAATGCCTTCCGCTCCCTCTGCTCCAATCCCAACCTCACCATAAAACCCGTGGACAAGGGAGGCGCAGTTGTAGTATGGCGCACTGACCTCTACATCACTGAGGCCAGGCGCCAACTCTCCGACACCTCCTCCTACCGCCGCCTGGATACCGCCGCCTGGATTATGACCCCACCCCCGAGCACCAAACCATCATCTCCCAAACCATCCACAACCTCATCACCTCAGGTGACCTCCCACCCACAGCCTCCAACCTCATCCTTCCCCAACCCCACACCGCCCGCTTCTATCTCCTTCCCAAAATCCACAAACCTGAATGCCCTGGTCGACCCATTGTCTCTGCCTGCTCCTGCCCCACCGAACTTACCTCCACCTATCTCTACTCCATTTTCTCCCCCTTAGTCCAGGAACTCCCTACTTACGTCCGTGACACCACCCACGCCCTCCACCTCCTCCAGAACTTCCAATTCCCCGGTCCCCAACACCTCATTTTTACTATGGACATCCAGTCCCTATACACCTGCATTCCCCATGCAGATTGCCTAAAGGCCCTCCGCTTCTTCCTGTCCCGCAGGCCTGACCAGTCCCCCTCCACTGACACCCTCATCCGCTTAACCGAACTCGTCCTCACCTTCAACAACTTCTCTTTCAATTCCTCCCACTTCCTACAGACAAAGGGGGTAGCCATGGGTACCCGCATGGGCCCAAGCTATGCCTGCCTCTTTGTAGGTTACGTGGAACAATCCCTCTTCCATAGCTACACTGGCGCTAAACCCCACCTCTTCCTCCGTTACATTGATGACTGTATCGGCACTGCCTCATGCTCCCACGACGAGTTCGAACAGTTCATCCACTTCACCAACACCTTCCACCCCAATCTGAAGTTCACCTGGACCATCTCTAACACCTCTCTCACCTTCCTGAACCTCTCTGTTTCCATCTCGGGTAACCACCTAGAAACCGATATCCATTTCAAGCCCACCGACTCACACAGCTACCTAGAATACACCTCCTCCCACCCACCGTCCTGCAAAAATACCATCCCCTATTCCCAATTCCTTTGTCTCCGCCTCATCTGCTCCCAGGACAAGACATTCCACTCCCGTACATCTCAGATGTCCTCGTTTTTCAAGGACCGCAACTTCCCCCCTGCAGTGGTCGAGAACGCCCTCGGCCATGTCTCCCACATTTCCCGCAACTCATCCCTCACACCCCGTCCCCATAATAACAACCAAAAAAGAATCCCCGTCATCCTCACATACCACCCCACCAACCTCTGGATCCAACACATCATCCTCCGATGCTTCCGCCATCTGCAATCCGACCCCTCCACCAAAGACATTTTTCGCTCGCCACCCTTGTCTGCTTTCCGGAGGGACCACTCTCTCCGTGACTCCCTTGTCCGCTCCACACCCACCTCCAGCCCCACCACACCCGGCACTTTTCCCTGCAACCGCAGGAAGTGCTACACCTGCCCCCACACCTCCTCCCTCACTCCCATCCCAGGCCCCAAGAAGACTTTCCACATCAAGCAGATGTTCACCTGCACATCTGCTAATGTGGTATACTGCATCCACTGTTCCCGTTGTGGCCTCCGCTACATCGGGGAAACCAAGCGGAGGCTTGGGGATCGCTTTGCAGAACACCTACGCTCGGTTCGCACTGAACAACTGCACCTCCCAGTCGCGAACCATTTCAACTCCCCCTCCCATTCCTCAGATGACATGTCCATCCTGGGCCTCCTGCAGTGCCACAACGATGCCACCCGAAGGCTGCAGGAACAGCAACTCATATTCAGCTTGGGAACCCTGCAGCCCAATGGTATCATTGTGGATTTCACAAGCTTCAAAATCTCCCCTCCCACTAGCGCATCCCAAAACCAGCCCAGCTCGTCCCCACCTCCCTAACCTGCTCTTCTTCCTCTCACCTATCCCCTCCTCCCACCTCAAGCCGCACCCCATCTCCTACCTACTAACCTCATCCCACCCCCTTGACCTGTCCATCCTCCCTGGACTGACCTATCTCCTCCCTACCTCCCCACCTACACTCACCTTTACTGGCTCCATCCCCGCCTCTCTGACTTGTCTGTCTCCTCTCCACCTATCTTCTCCTCTATCCATCTTCTATCTGCCTCCCCCTCTCTCCCTACTTATTTCAGAACCCTCCTCCCCTCCCCCATTTCTGATGAAGGGTCTAGGCCAAAAGGTCAAGCTTTCCTGCTCCTATGATGCTGCTTGGCGTGCTGTGTTCATCCAGCTCTACACCTTGTTAACTTAGCTGAATAGGCTGGGACTTTTTTCCCCTGGAGCATCAGAGGCTGAGTGGTGACCTCTGTAATGCAACTTCCATCAGAAAAAAAACATTATCCAGGCAAGCTGACATATATATCCCAATTCTGGTTTTTGAGTTCGTAACTGGTAGGTTTTCTGTGTGTCTGAAGTGAATTATAACTTATAAGTATTTCTGTCGCCACATTGATTTCTTTTAAAATAATTTTGAGGCTTGGCTTCAGAGTGAGTGGGTTTTGTGTGCCACTGAAGGACTTTTTGTTTTGGTTGTTTCATAACCCAGCAAAGTAAATAATGGGACCTCAAGGTGTTAGAGACTTCTGGAACATGTTTTCCTTAACTTAAGAAATACACCCATAGCTTAGAGGAGGACACTTTTGGGTTCAAACGAAAACAAATCAAAATATGATCTTTCAAGCCAGGTTTTTGTCTGCGATCTGACTTGTCCAATAATAACATCTACTGGTATCATAATAAAGGGAAGAAATAAATGATACTAAAATAGAAATCTTCACTTACGTGATGAATTAAGTATATCTACTGATCTGGAACCTTGAGCTTATTCTCATTTCCATGATATGCTCCCTGGACGGCTAAGAATGAAGTGCGATGTATCTGTATCTGATTATGATATCTCTGGCTTCCAGTGTCATGTTTGAGGAACTAGTGGGAGTCTCCATTTCTCTGCATGTCATTAGTCTCCCAAAATCTATCAATTTTTCTTCTAAACATGTTGAATGAGTAAGCTTTCACAGTCCTCTGGAATAAAGAATTCTAAAGATTCACTGCTGAATTTGTGTAATAATGACTTATCCCTCACATTGAAATTATGTTACATGGTTTTCAGCTCACCAGCAAAAGAAACATCTTATCCACTTACACCCTGTCATGCACCCCTTTAAAAATCTTATGTGTTCAAGGAGGTTAGCCCATATTCTTCAAAACTTTGAGGAATTAAGACCCAGAATTCTCAGTCACCTCATAAAACAATCCTGCCATCCCAGAGATTAATCAATTGAATATCTGTGACACTTTCTCCAGTAAGTATATCCCTCCCTAGAAAAGGAGACCTAAACAGTAAAAATGCTCTGAGTGGGGTTTCACCAAGGCTATATACAACTGCAGCCAGACATTGTTACTTCTGGTTTCAAATTTATTGAGATAAAGACCAGTATGTCACTTGCCGAACTAATTACTTCTTCCATCTGTGTCCCAGCTTTTAATGAGTAATAGATAGAGTCAAAGAGTCATACAGCAATGAAACAGATTATTTGATCCAACCAGTCCACACCGACCGTGTTCCCAAACTAAACTAGTCCCACCTGCCTGCACTTGGCCCATAACCCTCCTAACCTTTCCCAACAACAAGAGGTCATTAGGACATTTGCTGTTACAATCACTCACCATTGAAGACAAATTCTGTCTTTCAGTTTTTTTAATAACAAAATGAATAGCTTTACACTTGTTCACATTTATTCCATCTGCATGTTCTAGCTCATTCACATGATCTCTCCAACTCATCCCATTGTTAACAACTTAAATTCCCACTGAGATTGGTGCCATTAGCAAATTTGGAAGCATTACAATTGGTGATTACATCCAAGTTATTTATATAGGTAATGATTATTAGCTGTGGACCTAGTACTGATGCTGTGATACCCACTGGAAACAGCCTGGTGACCTGAGAATGATCCATTTATTCCTATTGTCTGCTTTCAATCAGTTAACCAATTCTCAAACTACACCAGAATATTTTGCCAATCTCCTACAAAATAACTTCAGCTTTTTATTTGCTAACTGTCTATGTGTGTGACCTTATCAAAAGATTGTGAAAATCCAAACAAACTGCATCCACAGGTTGTCTGTATCAATTCTACAAGCAATGTCCTCAAAAGTCTCCAATAGTTCTGTCAAACATGATTTTCATTTCATGGCTCCAAATTCAGTCTGCCCAATTTTACTGTAATTTTCTAAATGTTCTATTACTAAATTGGTGAGAGTAGTTTTGGTATTTTCCCTAATATTGATGTCAAACCAATCAGTTTGTTGTTCTTTATTTTCCCTTTGTCCCCCTTCTTAAATGGTAGGTTTAAACTTGCTACTTTCTAGTCCGCAGGAACCTTTCCAGAATCTATAGAATGTTGATAGATAACCACCAATGCACCTTTCGTCTTTTGAGGCATCTCCTACAACCCTCGGGGGATTTATCAATCTTCAATCATTTAAGTGATGCCTCATTTCTAATTCTAATTTCTTTTAGTTTATCAGTTTCACAAGTTCCTTGTGAAATTGATTTGATTTGATTTATTATTATCATATGTACTGAGATACAATAGAAAGTATTGTTTTGCGTGCTATCCAGGCAAATCATACCTTACATAACTACATCAAGGTAATAGAACAGACACAAAGTAACTATTTAGCTTCTCTACCATTTCCCTGTTTTCCACTATTAATTCACCTCTCCCCACCTTTGTCTTAGCTAATCTTTTCCTTTTCATATACCTAAACCAGCTTTTAGAGTCCACCTTTATGCCCCTTGCTAGTTTCATTTACATTCTGTTTTCTCTTTCTTAATCAGCTTCTTGGACCTCTTTTGCTGACTTCTAAATTGACCCAGTCCTCAGATTTACCACTTTTTTCTGGCATCTTTATGAGCCTTTCCTTTAACTTAATGCAATATTTAACTTCTTTCATTAACCATGTTAAATTTACCTTTTCCTTTGGGCATTTGTCCTGGAGGAATGAATATCTGACCCTTGATTCAGAACGAACCCTATCACATTCAAAGACAATGTGAACTACTACTATATTTTGCAAAGGCTTCTTTGCAGTAAGGTTATTAATTAGCCCTTTCTCATTATTCAACATCATTTCCAAAATAGCCTTTTCTCTAGTTGGCTGTTCAAAAAACTCATTTCCTGTCCCATCTCCTGGAATTTACTTCCCACAGTATTAGTGCTGATTTGCTTGACCCAGTCTGTGTGTAGATTGAGGTTACAGTGTAGCTCGTGTCACCACTATATTGTGGTGATCTACAAATGACTCCCACCAAATATTTGTTGCCCTTTGTTATTTCTTAGTTCCACCCAAAGTGATTCCACATCTTGATCTATTCTCTTACTAATGTACTGATATTCTTTTATTAAATATGCTAACTCACCTCCATTATCTTCTAAACACCGAAAGAACTGCAGATGCTGTAACTCAGGAGCAAAAACAAAGTTGCTGGAGAAGCTCAGCAGGTCTGGCATCATCTGTGAAGGAAAAGACAGAGTTAACATTTCAGATCCGGTGACCCTTCTTCAGAACAGTTCTGAGGAAGGGTCACCAGACCCGAAACGTTAGCTCTGTTTTTCCCTTCACAGATGCTGCCAGACCTGCTGAGCTTCTCCAGCATCTTTGTTTTTGTTCCATTATCTTTTATCCCATCCCTCCAAAATGCTGAATACCCTTGGATATTCATTTCCAAATTTTTGTTACCCTGAACCATGTCTCCGTAATGGTAATTCAGTCATAACCCATTTACTTCAATTTATGCAATCAAATTATGAACATTTTTGCTAACAAGATATGCATTCAGAGAGTGTCTTTAATTCTGCTTTTTTAATATTATTCCCTATTTGATCCTATTTGAAGCTTAGTTTTTCTTTGTATATTGTTTTTACTTTCTACTTTTCTATTTTCTTTTACTATTTATGTTTCTGTGGAATATAAACTCCCTCTTAGGCTCCATCCCTCTGCCAATCTAGTTTTACCAATCCCCATGAGGATATTATTCTTGATCCAGTTAAGATGTAGCCCAACCATCTTATTCTGACACCTCCAGTTGCTCCAAAACTAGCCTCAATGTCTCAAAAATTGAATATCCTCCCTCCTATACCAGTTTACCAATTGCATGTTCAATCACATAGTTCTCCTAATTCTATGTACGCTAGCACCTAGGATGGGAAGTAATCCTGAGATTACAACTTTTAGGAGGCCCTATTTTTGAATCTTCTTCTTCCTATCACCCTGAAATCTGCTTTCATCACCTCATTCCCCTTCCTACCCAAGTCAGAAGTAATGATGTGCAATGCAGCCTCTGGTTGTTCACTTGCCCAGATGAATATCCTGCAACTGCTTCATGATACATCACACCCTGGCACGCGGGAGCCATGTGCATGTCAGTTTGCTGCTCCTACCTCCACTCAGAGCAGTTCTGCAAATAGCTCTCCAAGATATTGGCCACTCTCACAATGGATGACCCTGTGTGCTCAAAACCCTAAATCATTTCAGAGCACAAGCTTTGTATCAATTCATCTGATGATTGCCCTTGACTCTGCAATGCCTCAGGGATGTTAAATTTGGAAACTCATTTGTCTCTGACGCTTCACGATGATGGTCCTATTTGTGACTCCTGGAATTCAATATCTTCACTTAGTGAAGCATGGCTGTATCTGTCCTCTGGGATGGGACAGTGTAGGCCTGTGTTGGGATGCTCGGCTGTTCTTCCACTGTTAGCCCTGCAGGACACATAAGATGGCAATGAAGAGATCTCAGGGTGTTTCGCAAATATTTTAGTACAGGCAATTCCCATGACGATAGCAATTCAAGAGCCACTGCTCACATTATTTAAGAGTTCCTTCCATGACCTTCATTTGAAGGTATAGTTATCAAGTGACCCTGCTCTTCACGACCCCTCACCACATCATTGCTCACAATCTGCCATGATGACAATTTCATAATCTCCAATGCTGCCTCTTCTACTAGTACCAGGCTAATCAGGTCTGCCATATCTCCATTCCTTCTAATTCATCTCAAAACTATTGTGAGTTCCTTCCTGCAGGTTGAAAAAAGAATCAAGTAGCCAGCTCTCCCTTGCCTATTTTAGCATGACATTGATGTGAACTGTTAAACTTCTCAACGATGCCCACTGTTCAGTTTAGCCTAGTGTGTGAGGGTGCCTGGCGTCTCAGTGATTCAATTAAGCACTTGTTCTGTAAATGTAAAGGCAACAATGGGCACTCAGTTTACTTGACTCGTGCATGCTGTTGCATCCAGTGTTGAGGTCTATCACCCAGATGTCACATGCCACTCCCCATTTTTGACTTTTATATCTTTTACACCATTGGACCCAAGTCCTCCAGGTTAACTTGTCAAGACAGGCATCAGAGAATCTGCCCATGGCTGCTGCTTGCTTTTTCAAAAGGCCCTGAGTTGCTACGTCCCACCTCCCGACTGATTTTACCACCACTAATTGAGCACTGAATTTATCCCCAGACCAGTTAGGCATTTTAAATTTCAAAATTATTGCATCATTGACATTAACACAATGCCAAGTTGTGGCACAGAATGTTCTGATTCCCAACTCAAGATTGAAAATTACCCCATGTAAGGAGACAAAAATGGACACCACATTCTCGACCGAATTTAGCACAGTTTTTTAAAAATGACATGATGGTGATTTTAGTTTTATTTTATTGTTTCTATATCTCACAATATTTTGTTTACTTTAGTATATTCTCTTGGCACAATTCTTGAACCTTTAAAACTTCATACATTATAACATCTGGGTTACTTTTCAGCTTAAGAAATGTGTATTCAGAATTCACCATGGCATATACACAAGCTTGGCATATAACAAATGAAAACATAACTTGTTTATTATTTTAAATTATTCATACTAACAAATGATGCTTGAAATACTACGGCTCATTATCATTGTCCTTTATGCGATTTTGTAATCATGACAGGAAAATTTCAATTTCTTAAAGTAATCTATTATACGTTTTAGGTGTTTTGAATACTATTACACAAGAGACAAAGACAAATCTAAGTACTTCATATGATTTAATTTTTGATGTGTGGATGTGTAGATAAATGTGGCAATCATTTTACACAGCACAATTACGTAATTATTAGCATCATTGCTGAAGGTCGGTAGGGGTAATATTTTTGCCCCTGTTCTTTTGTCTCTGTCCATAAACAGTATAATCATAAACTAATAGACCAACATTTCAACTAAACCTGGTACTCAGGCGGTGTATGGCTGAAAGAAAAACGGATTTGTTTTCAAATGAAGATGTGGTTCTAGATCCTGGACTTTTTTTAGAAAAACCTGCCAACATTGGAGACGGGGAAATTTTACTTCCTTTAAATAGTACAAGTTGTTTGACTTCGAATGCTGTTGATTATTTCACAATGTTGTGAACCATCTCAGCTGCTATGATGAATTTGGAAACTGCCAAAATGTGAGCAGAGTTTTTAGAATAGATTGTTGAAGGCTTATCGGTGAAGTGGAATTTTTAAATAAAATGATTTCTTTTGTCAGCTTTGTAGATGTAGCACATCAAGCAAGTAGAGGAATGCTTCAAGGAGGAACTACCTAATTGTGATAATATTGAGTTAACACAGCATGCTCTACTGAGTGACATCTTCACTTGTTTTATTTATTCTTCGTGGGTTTGATGAGGGATATTAGACAGAATGTTGGAAGAAATTTGTTCTTCTTTTAATGGTGTTGTGGGATTTTTTAATATACCCACAGCAGCAAAACAAATATAGAATAGTACCTAAGAAATTAGCATGCCCCATAGGGTTGACAATTCTACTCTGTATCAAAACTAATCTTGAAATGTGCCCATTTTATTTAAAGGCGTCATGCTGTGCGTAAAAGTTTGCTTTAATTTACTGCAAATTGTTCTCTGGCAGCACTCAAGTAGTGTCACCAAGGATTTTAATACTCTTCCAAGTACCATAAAACAGAGCATGTAATAATTTGGAAATGTGTGATGGTAATCAACTGAAGCTGAAATTTCTGACAAAATTTGGTTATGTAGGTTGCGAAAATACATAATTCACTGTGTTTAAAATTCATTAAAATGTTTTGATAAATACAACTGCTGTTCATAGAAAATATGATTTAGGAATTAGCTTAAAGATGACATCCAATATTAGACTTTGGTGGTGTAAATTGCTTGGATTTTATGATCATGGTTTAATATAGCACATGCACCCCCTTTATTAGATTACAAACATGTAGCACTTTTACAGGTATCAATTATCCAGTGTTGCTACTGCTGGACAAAAATGTTTGTGTTTCTGAGAAAATTAGTAACCAAAATTGACTGTCCTCTCTTTTGATGAGAAGACTACATTGACATTTTTTCTAAACAATGACAGTTAACAAAAATGACTTCATCTTTCAAACTTAATCTCATTAATTTTAAGTATTTTAATGAGGCAATTGCAAAACATGTTCAGTGAATGTAGTAAAGTGATGTTTTGCTTGCATGATCCATCATTGGTATGGTGACTAATTATTGTAATTTGTTGCATGTGCTAAGTCCACATTTTATTAGCACTGACGTGATGCTGCAAATCCTATCTTAAGTGCTTAACTGGGATAGTGTGTTTCAGGTTTGCAGTTGTGAATGCAATGTGTAGAGCCCTAAAAAGAGTGTGAACGTTTGGAATTTAACAGTATGGGTCATAGGTTTCATTTTGACATGTGTCAGCTGTCAAGACATAGTGTCAGTTTCATAACTGAAATTTCATGTCATCTGATTAATGGCTTTAATTAAGAAAAGAACCCAAGCATGTGAGGAGTGCAATGGCTGAAAGTTCTTGTTTTCAGCCTTGGTTTTCTTTCTGCAAAGCTCATCCTTCTAAATTTACACTCAATTTTCTTCTCTTTTAGGCAGAAGAGACCAAGTTGCAGTTAGAAGGGGTGCAAGCTGAACTGAAAACGATGAAAACCAAATATAATCTTGCAATAAACGAGGTATGAACAATAAATTGGAACTTTGAAAATCAGAAAATATATGTAATGTGTAGTCATGTGCTATCATTTATAATCATCGTGAACAAATTTAGCCTTTTTTTACCTGCGTTAAAGCTGAGATAATTGGATATTTGATGAAACAAAGGTTTTTCATGTATTTTGATATCAGTTAAGCTGTATGCTACTCATTGTCTTGTTCACCTGTCTGGTCTGATCTGTCTTTGAGGCAATCATTGCACTTTGAGTCAGTTTTAATGTCTGATAGCATTCTAATATTTTAAAGGTGCCATTTTGAAATTATGCCGCCTGTACAATGTTATAATGTGAGCAGGTGTGAACATGTAGTCAAAGAGAGCCACCAACTGGGTGTTATGTGGTATCACAACAGTGATGACTACTTTTTAAATTTCACAGTGGATATTAGACACAAGTACAGATTTAGCTTTTGAAATTTATGATGATCACATAGAAATTAGAAACAATGTTTCAGATTTTGTCAATTCATACGTTGATGATTGTGGTGAGGGTGGATCTCACTGTGGGAGTTATCTGATAAGAACTAGTCTTATGGTGAGGAACATGTTAAGTAGTTAATTTGCACAACATGATTCAGCTATGATCTTGCCTTTGTTTCTGTTAAATCTACTAAATAGCAAATCAATGACTGTAAAGCATGCAATTGGATGTGGTGAGGGTTCTGCAGTAATTTATTTATCTTTCTGAAAAGGACAATAGTTCCAATAAAATGATTGTTTTCAGTGAATTTAGTACTCAAATTGTATAAAATCATCCCCTTCAAGGTTTCAAGCAATATAATGACTATCACATTCCACTACATTCTTCACAAATGGGAAGATATTATACTGTAACCTCTGATCCATTATTTTCCCAGAAATTTGATTTTTTAATCCACTTTGCAATTTTACAGAGGACTGTTTATTGCTGAATGGCCAAACATGCTTTTATTATAAATATTTTGATTAAAAAATTGACTACCAGAGCATGAATATTGATTATATAGGTGATTTTCCTGATACATAGGAATCCAAGAAGAACAGGTCACCTGTCATTGCCGAGACAATACTCAATCACTTCTCTGAAACTCATCCATATGAAAGATATTGTGAAAATATAAATTCAAGAATCTGAAGACTACTCTCAATGAATTGGGTTTGGGCTCACCTTTCGGATTTCAGTTAAGAGTTCTACCTGCTGTAATTGTTTATTTACATCTAATGGCTTTGCAAATTAAATGTACTTTTGAGCCAAAGGAGAAAGCTTCAAAAAGAAGTTTTTTTTCCCAGACACTTTCCCCTTTAACAGAAGAAAATAATATATTTGTCTTCCATTTACCAGACTTTGTATTGTGAAAATATCAATTTTCCTGCCAGCAGGAAGCTCCTTCAGCAAGGTTTCCTTCTCTCTAAAGTATCTTCATGTATCAATTATGCATCCGAGAGCAGCTCCATTGCAACCAGTAAGCTGAAAGGGTAAAGGGAGGCTTCAAATCACTTTGAAGCCGTTCAAGCTTGAGAAACCATGCTGCAGGCTGAATAATTTGCATTCCCTGCCTGTAGCATTGTTTGCTGGATTCAGGTAGATCTGGAAATGGCCCTCATGCTGGCTGGCTTTTGTGTTTTTGTGTCCCAAATGCCTGCAATGGAGCTTCTGAATCATCTTTTCTATAATTAATGTTATTGAAGTATCCTAACAGGAATGGATCCTAATATGCAAAATCTGACAGAAAATAGAATAAAACTACATTTCATAATTCTATCAAAATGTTTTCTTTATTCTTCTGTAAAGTGCTTCCAGATAAGTTCCTTTATCAATCACACTTGTTATTTGTGATTTACAGATTGATTTGTCAATGAGAAATAACAGTAACATTTGTCATAACATTCTCTAATACTTTAAAATCTTTGCTCTGACCCCATAACTGATGGCTCTAACTTATTAAAGCCTGAATTGTTTATAGCATGGATTTTATGATAAACCCACCAATGTCTATGGGTACCCATTAGAACTGAAATAAACATATAAAGAGACAAAAATAGAGATTGCTGGAAAAGCTCGGCTTGTCTGGCAGCATCTGTGGAGAGAAATCAGAGTTAACACTTCAGGTCAATGACCCTTCCCCAGAACTGATGGTAATTAGGAAAATGTCAGTTTATATGCAGAAGGTAAGGTGGGGTGAGGAGATAAGGAGTAAATGATAGGTGGGAATAGAGCCCAAAGAGCGAGAAGAGCAGTTAGATAGACAAAGGAGTGGATAACGATCTGGCTAGGAGGGTGAATAGCTGTTAATGGGAACTGTTAATGGCCAACATTGGGTGGTGTGTAACAGCAGACTATGTGATAACAAGGCCCTGGTTGTGGGGGTTGGGGTAAGGACATGGGAGAGTTCAAGCCCTAAAGTTATTGAACTAAATATTGAGTCCGGGAGGCTTCAGGGTCCCCAGGTCGAAAATGAAATGCTGTTCTTTCAGCTTGTGCTGAGTTTCGCAGGAGCACCACAGCAAACCAAAGACAGAGATGTTGGCCAGGGAACAGTGTGGTGTGTTGAAGTGGCAGGCACCTGGAAGTTCAGAGTCTTTTTTATTAAGAGAATGCAAGTGTTCTGCAAAGTAGACACCCAGTCTACGCTTCGTTTCTCCAATGTAGAGGAGACCACATTATAAAAATAAAATGAGCTGGAAATACTAAACAGGTCCGGCAGCTACTCTGTAGAGAGAAACAGTTAACATTTTCAGTTGGGTATGAGTTCTTCAGAATTGAAGAAAGGTAGAAAACTGATAGCTGAAAGGAGGGAGGGAGGGAGGACAAAAAGGAATGCCCGGGATAGTATAGAAGGAGGAAGAGGTTAGATGACAAAGATGTTATGGAAGAAAATGCAAAGGCAGTAGAAATAGTTGTAGTAAATTAACAACACATTTGCAGAGTGGGTGTGAATGAAAAGTAATCAACAGCTTTGTCTAAAAACATAAACATAAGCATAAAAAGACTCAGACCAGCATATCAAAAAAAATCAAAATAAAAGACAGAGTTCATGATCTGAAACTATTACACTTAGTATTTAGTCCACAAGCCTGTAAAGCTTATAATCAGCAACTCATAATCAACTGTTCCTCAATCTAAGATATAAAAGGTACTGCAGATGCTGGAGAATCCGAGATAACAAGCATGGGGCTGGATGAACACAGCAGGTCAAGCAGCATCATAGGAGCAGGAAAACTTGACGTTTCGGGCCTAAACCCTTCATCAGAAAATGATTCATCATCTCTGTTCCTCAATCTAGCTTTGAGCTTAACTTGAACACTGCAACAAGCTGAAGACAGGAATGTGAGGGTAGCAAGTAGTGAATTAAAATGGCAATAAACTGGAAGTTCAAGCTTATGCTTATGCACTGAGGGTCTGAGGATTTGAAATATTAGCTCTGTTTTCTCTCCACAAAAGCTGCCAGACCTGACGAGTTTCTTCAGCAATGTATCAGAGATAAAAGGTACTGCAGATGCTGGAGAATCCGAGATAACAAGGTGTGGGGCTGGATGAACACAGCAGGCCAAGCAGCATCATAGGAGCAGGAAAGCTTGACGTTTCGGGCCTAGACCCTTCATCAGAAATGGGGGAGGGGAAGAGGGTCCTCCCTACCCCCCCACCTACACTCACCTTTACTGGCTCCATCCCCGCCTCTTCGACTTGTCTGCCTCCTCTCCACCTATCCTCTCCTCTATCCATCCTCTATCCGCCTCCCCCTTTCTCCCTATTTATTTCAGAACCCTCTTCCCTTCCCCCATTTCTGATGAAGGGTCTAGGCCCGAAATGTCAAGCTTTCCTGCTCCTATGATGCTGCTTGGCCTGCTGTGTTCATCCAGCCCCACACCTTGTTGGCTTCAGCAATGTATGTCTTTTTAACCCTTCAGAATGCTTTCTGGGTAGAGGAGGGAAGGATAATTTTTGTAAATGTATAATATTGCACATAGATGAAATGGCAGAGGGTGATCTTTTGAATGTGGTGGATGATGGAGTGGAAAGTAAGGACAAAGGGAACCATATGGTGATTCAGGAAGGGAGGGACAGGAATGAAAGCAGAAGTGCAACAAATGGGTCAGACACAATTGAATACCTTGTCACCCAGTTGACAGCAATCCTCAGCTGGGGTAAAAGGAAAACATTGTTGTGGAAGGTTGCATCATCAGAATGGATTCAATGAAGATTGAAAATCTGGGATAATGGATTGAAGTCTTTACAGGAGGCACAGTGTGAGTAAGTGTAATTGAAGTGGTAATGGGAGTTGATGAGTTTAACGAATGGAGTAAATTCTTACCTAGAATTGTGGTTGCCTTCCTGCAAATAGTGTCTTTAAGTGATTTTATTCTAATTACATCTTCCCATTAAAGCCAATGTAAAAGCTGTAGTTAGGTTCTGTAAAATTTTTCTCATCAGAACTAATACATTAAAACATTATACCCTTTAAGCTGAAATACTTTACATTGCTGAATTCTTTTGTTTTACTAATAAACCTTTTAAACCAAAATAAAATTTAAAATATCCAATAAAGGAAACAGTAACTTCCTACTTTAACTCCTGCCTACTCTCACCCTGCTCACTTACTGACCCTACTCACTGAACCATGACACAAATCTCACTCTTTGACCATTCTGGTCATTGTGGCCCCTTCCTTTCAGATTAAAGACAACAATAATGCAGGAGATAGTAGGAATTGCCGATGCTGGAAAATCTGAGATAACAAGGTGTAGAGCTGGATGAACCCAGCAGACCGACACATGAAAACAAGAGACACTCTTTGACCATCCTGTTCGCTTTGGTCCCTTCCTCTTATCAACCCTTCACCTGTAGCCTCACTCATTCCCTAACCAAATTCTTGCTCCTGGCCCACCAACATGCTGTCCACTGACATGAACTCTCACTGATCCTTCTTGTTGCCAAACCTCCCACTCCCCCACTCTACCACTGACCTCTTCCCTTTCCTCAACCTTGTGGTGAGTGAGGGAGCTACATTGATGTGGGGATGCAACTGCAGTGTGGAAGTGAATTCTAACAGCCTCAGTTTGGCACTTCTGCACCATAGAGATTCATTTGAGGAACTGCGACAAGTTCAAGAAGAAACTGTTTGATGAGACAGCAAGTTTAGCCAGGTGGAGTAAGGTGGTGCTGGACAGGAATTGATTGGGCCTCTATTCAGGAAATAATCAGAGAGCCCCCAGACTGTTTTGGTGGAGGATAGAAATGTAGAACAATTGGAAGTTGATAGTGAAGACTAGGAAACGAGAAATTGTCAAAATGACGTAGGGTGCAGAAGCCAAACCAAACTAGATTTGGTAGGCTCAATGAGAAGGCACTTATCAGAATAGTGGGACACTTTTGTTTCTGAACCTGGATCTTATCACACACACAAGACTTTAGCACACAATCTAGTCTGAGAACTCAGAGCAGTATTAAGAAAAAGTACTAGACTGTCAGAAGCGCTAACATTTGGACAAGGGCAAGGCTTCAAACCAAGGTCTGAGAAGCCTGCCCTGGCACATTATGCATGCTAGTAAGTCCTAGGAGCTCGCCTGAGAGATGTTAACAATATACAGTGAAAACAAATTCTCATTGTCTTTTCATGCTGGACCAATGCATTGCAACATTTAGGACTGCTATGTAGCTTTACATTCAATTTGTTTTCAATATTCACAAATCTCTTAACTGCAGAAAACCTGAACCTGATGGTTGTCCTTGCATCCAGTGTTTGATGTAAATGTGGGAAATACAATATATACATAAATTATATTCATGTGAATATTCCTAGACAGTTATATTGGATACAGTTGTACTTGGTCATTGATGAGGAGATGGTATGGGTATAATTTTCTGATGCTGTTTGTTTCAGAAAGGATGATATCAGTGAGCCCGTGAAATATCTAGCTTTGAATTCTGAGTCACAACAAGACTTTGTTTTCTGATGAAGGGTTTAGGCCCGAAACGTCAAGTTTTCCTGCTCCTATGATGCTGCTTGGCCTGCTGTGTTCATCCAGCCCCATGCTTGTTATCTCGGATTCTCCAGCATCTGCAGTACCTTTTATCTCTGATACAATTTATGAGAACTTATTCAGTTTAAGAACAATTTTGCTCAATGGATCTTAAAAATGATTTATTATTAATTATGATTTATTTTACTCTAATTCTAACAGTCATACAGGTAAATAAACAGTATATTTCTAAATATAATGCTCTGTGCTACTAGGCAAATTCTGCCTGCCAAGAAATGCTGACCTATTATATAATTTAAACAGATTGCTGTGAAAAATCTGGTTTTTACTGATAGTGATAACAGATCAGAGAGAACAATAATGCAGAAGACAGGACAATTAAAGCTAAATAAATGCTTCTTTTTTCATTAGCAGTCCTTTTGTTGAGGTTTAAAATGCTGCTTTTTGATAAAACAATAGTAGTGTTAATGCAAGTCATGAATCACTTGCATCAACATTTTGATGATGTTCCTCACATTGATTTGCTCAATTTTTCACATTTCATTCAACAGTCGAACAGAATAATAAATGGAAATAGTGCAAATGTTGGAAATCAGATGGGATATTCCAACAGATTAAAAAGAAAATAACATGTAATTTACCTTCTTCTTTTAAAAATGAGGGCCAGGCATTATCTTTCAATGACGAGCTCAAGTGTGTTCAAAAAAAAGTCAGAGACAATAGGCAGAATCCTATAATAATCTGAGTGACGTGGGCTACAGTGAGATTTGTGATTAAACAAAATGAGAAATCTGACAACGCCTAACTCAACATTGAGAGTGTCCTGTTGATCTTTTGTGCTTTTGCTGAATGGCATGCTGAGTTTCTTCTTGCTAAGCAACGGTGAGTTGCTAATTAAGGGGGGTTATCACTTGCTAAATGCCTTATTAATGGCACAGCTTGTTTCATACAGCAACTCCATGGATGCCATATCCACAGACATAGGCAAATGACATGTGCCAGCCTCTAAGAACCCGATGACACATCTCCAAAAATACTTAACGGACACTTATGCACTTCACTGCTATTACTCAGACTGCACTGGCATCTACCTTTGTAATGCAGTTGCAGGTATACTCAGGGAAAAGCACCTAGCTCATGATCTGGACCACACTGCGTCTCTGGGGCACTTCACTCAGTGTCATAGCACTCGTTCATTCCGAACATACCCGGGCCTCAGCATCTCTGCCATGCATTGCCTTGCTTTTGCTTGCCTTGCTTTAAGCACTTTGCCCCTCAGCTAGAGCAACCAGCTCTTTTGTCTTTCTTGTCATTCAGTGCAAACATAAAGACAGGGAGTTTGTCGTAGTGGTCAGCTAGCCTCAGTCATGGGCAGCCTCTGATATTAGTCCAGGGGATTGGACACTAATCAGTCAGCCACCTGAGCCAGTCAGAGTCAAGATGCTGTCCACATAAAGAGTGAGGAGCCAAATTTCAGAAAGCCCACTACTTGTCTTGATTCCTTCTGCCTTATTGTGGGCTACTTCCTAAACTAGATTGAAAGAGAGGCGGGTATTAAGAAGGATGAATGTGATATCAGGCATAAAGTAACGTGCCCATTCTTTGGTGCCACTTTTAAGTGATTAGCACCTCAATTTTGGGCAGCTGGCTTAAAAAAAAGTTGTATTTGCATCACCATGCTTGCCATCAAATTTGGAGGATCTTGCAAAGGCCCTGGTTGTTCTTTGGTGCATGCTATAATTTATCCAAGTTTGAGGCATATAGGAACCCAGTAAACTATGACCTCTGTTTTAGGCTTGAGATTTGGTTCTCAAATACATTGGAGGCAATGATAAATTTCATTCTCTAGGTCAGCCTTCATCAAGTGACAGTCTCAAAATGGTCTACATTTCCAAGAGTCTCACTGTTGATCTTAATTGATGGGTGGAGGTGTTTTACTGTGGGAACTGCTTGGAAGAGGATCTTGGTTTTCTGGGTGTTTAATGAGATGCCCATTTTCTCAAATGGTTTGACAAATGAGATGACAATGTCATGGGGCTCAGTTTCTGGGCTCACTTGCACCAAAATATCAACTGTACACTGAAGCTTTATTGCTGAAGTTGGAGCAGTTTTAGATTGAAATCAGATCCTCTGAATTATTTCTTCTCTGTTCTGTCAATTATCTCCACTCCTGTGCATAATTCCTTCAAGTGAGGTACACTGTTAGTGGCAAGGGAAATGGAGAACAGAGTTGGTGCATTGGTGCATTGGTGCAACCTTGTATGATCCTAATGGGATTTATGGTGGTTTGTTGGCAATGATTAAAGCTTTAGTGTCATTGTGGTATAAGCAATAGATAGAGTCATGCAGCACGGAAACAGACCCGTCAGTCCAACTCATCCATCAGATCATATTTCCTAAACTAAACTAGTCCCATTTGCCGGCGTTTGGCCTATATCCTTCTGAAACTTTCCTATTCATGTACCTGTCCAAATGTCTTTTAAATGTTGTAATTGTACTCACCTTTACCACTTCGTCTGACGGTTCATTCTATTAAATGCACCACCCACTTTGTGAAAAAATTGCCCCTCATGTCCCTTTTAAATCTTTCTCCTCTTGCCTTAAACCTATGCCCTCTAGTCTTGAACTGCAAATTTCTGAAGGCAGCCATGTTTGAGGAGGATTCTCTGTAAGTTTTCAAGGTTGACAGAGTCAGAGGGTTTTGTGAGGTCAAAAATCGTCATGTGGAGCAATTGGTGCCTTTCCTTACATGTGAACTTTCCACACACCTGTCTGTTGTGCCACTTGATAGGCAAAACCTGCATTATAACTCTAGAAGGAATTCCTCGATGACTGGATGAGGCTTGTTACTGCAGTTGGTCTTGTCTCCCTTCTTAAATCAAGTTATGATCACTGTGCCTTGAGATCCTTTGGATCTTCCCACATGAGTAATAATGCAGTCATCAGGACCTATTGTGACCCAGTTATTGTGAATATCGCTATGAACCCTTGCTTGAATGATGACGCAATCAAATAAGTGCAGGTGTTTGCACCATGACTGTGCAAAATGTCTTGTGCTTGTTCTGCTGGTGGAAGGGTATTAGTTATGTGAAGGTCATGTTGTAGACATTTCATCAAGAGGAAGACTCCTCTTGAAATTTGTTTACGCTCCTACCTTGTCAAGGAAGTTTCACATCCTTCCTGACTCTGGCATTGAAATCTCCAAGGAGGGTCAGTATGTTGCCTTCAGGCACTTAGACTGGGCATTGATCAAGGTCGGTAGGATCAGTCTTTGGTCTTGACTGTTGCCTCAGTTTAAGCACAAATGCAGTGATAATAATGGCGTTTTGATTCCTTATAAGGGGAAGCCATGTGGTTGCGTGGTCCTTACCTACCTACATGGAGAGTTGCAGGGGTGCTGGACAAGCTCATTTTTGATTACAGATGCATTGTCCCTTTCTGCAAAGCCCTGCCAGAAAAAGATGCACCCCAGCTCCCCAAAAAAATCAAGTAAAACTAGCAAATGGAATAAAAACCGAAAGAACTGCGGATGCTGTAAAACAGGAACAAAAACAAAGCTGCTGGAAAAGTTCTGCAAAAGACTTTTTGGGTCTGCTGACCCCTCCTGAGTTCTAAGGAAAGGTCACCGGACCCAAAATGTTAACTCTGTTTTCTCCTCCACAGATGCTGCCAGACCTGCTGAGCTTTTCCAGCAACTTTGTGTCGCACATGGAATACACTGGTTGATACGTCTTGTGTACATCAAATGGAACAACAAATGTGTACATCAAATCCACCATCGTAATAAAAACCCAGGAATGTCTGGACCCAATTAGCAAATATGAGACTTCCTGGCCTATATAGTTTAATATTAACTAATGGGTGCATTTGTCAACTGACTGATTGGAGGATGTCTCTCTACCTTTATTTTCCCACCTTTCCCATTCAGGTTAAGTGCATTTTGAAAACCAAAACTTGAATATTGCTAAAGAGAGATGTTACCACAGTTTTTTTGACTTTGACTTATCACAAGGCCAAATTTCAAGTGATCAGAACAATTTATACTACAAGGGGAAAGGGTGTTCATTGGTTGGCAAGATAACTCTGATTTGCTAAGATGTTGTCATTGGGAGAAACAAGAGAGAACAATAAGCTCTCCAAGCTCCCAGATAATTCAAAAAGTCATAAGGTTTGAAAAAATTCCCTTTGTTTGCAGAGAATGACTCCCAGCTTATGAATATATGTCCCTTCTAGTAAATGTAAGTGAATCATGTTTCAAATTTGACTGATTAACAATATTAACAATGAATGTATTATATGGTGAATTCAGGATTGCTGAGAAAGTGTTGCCTAATCACAGAATCACATATAATAGGAGATTGTTTTGGATTTTGCAAGTGCTAGCTAGTTGAGTATAAACTATGCTTTGCCTATTACAAACAACACTTTCTTTTCTTACCAGTCTCTTCTTAATTTGCCATTGAAAAATGACTTTAATACTTAATAGATTTTTGTCATTTTTTTCCAGAACAAAGTTGTATAGCTGCCTCATTACTGTGTGTTGAGCATTTCAGTTAAACAGTATTATGACAAATCCCCATTATAATCCAGTCTTGGATGATTAAGGGTGTCAATTTTAGTCATTTGATGTGAGAGACTTGGCTTGTTTTTACAGTAGTTAAATATTTTAATGGATTTCTACACTTAACCAGTTGTGATAAAGTAAAGATATAATATGAACAAGTAGCTTTTGGACAAAAAGACAAATATGGAGCCAGAAAATGAGATCCTTCAGTTGTCTGTCAAAACGTACAATACATCCTGTTGATTTTTTTTAGATACATGAATAATTTTCTTTTAAAATTTTAGTTGGTTAAGCAGGGACTCCTATTAGACAGTATATGCCTCTACTTATTGCTATTATTGAAATATAACAAGCTAATAAAAGCAATGTCAGAATGGGATATGAATGTCCGTCATTCTGTCAATCAATTTTTATTTTGCTCTAACATCACTCTTTCAATGCATTTTGCAAATGACCTTCCAACTTGGCTTTTGTTAGTTCAGCCAATAGATAAAAAAGTCAATTTCAACATAAAAATTTTTATAAAAAGTAGGTATGTTTTCTCTTTAAAAAATTCCATCTATCAATACCTTTTTCCCCTTTACTTTTAAATTAAACAATGTAAATCATGATTTTTTTTCACATAAATGGTAATTAAAATCTGTACATTTATTCTCCCAATTGCTGTAGATACTGTTTGGAGTTTTCAATACATGAATGTTGAGTGATTTCATATATTTTTCAGTTATGATTCACACTTCCAATTCACTGATGAAGTTTCAGCCTAATTTAGACCTAAGAATATAAACTTGCCTTGATATCACACTATAGCCCCTGTCTGAAGAATGCCATTCATAGATTGAAAGAAAGATGCTGCATACTTGGGGCAAACTGATAACCACTAGTTGCACTTCCATTAAAGCAGGATAAGCATGTGCAATTAAATGCTGTCTGCCTGGCTGGCAGTGGCCATTAACTAATTCATGAGGAGGGTTGGGGTGCACTGACAGTACAGTGGGGGTACATGTGAGAAAGTGACAACACTTGCAAAGCATGTGGAAGTGAGGAAACCTATCCTGATGACATACAAAGTGATAGTAGGAACTGCAGATGCTGGAGAATCTGAGATAACAAGGTGTAGAGCTGGATGATCACAGCAGGCCAAGCAGCATCAGAAGAGCAGGAAGGCTGACGTTTCGGGCCTAGACCTTTCTTCATTTTCTGAAGAAGGG
>JAHRHZ010000223.1:23112741-23123432 GCA_024137785.1 Ginglymostoma cirratum
TTCTTCATTTTCTGAAGAAGGGTCTAGGCCCAAAACGTCAGCCTTCCTGCTCCTCTGATGCTGCTTGGCCTGCTGTGTTCATCCAGCTCTACACCCTGTTATCTGACATACAAAGTGATTTTCCCTTCAATTCTGTATTAGCTATGGGTGCTGCTGAAGTCTCCCGTGTAGGGCTGGCCTGGAACCTGATGTTTGCAGTTGAATCTTAATAAGGCATTAGTCAGTTTTAACATATGAAAGATGTAAACGTGAGATCTTAACATGTCAGGGACATCAAAACTGAAAGCCATAAAATTGGCAGTAGGATCAATGTTTGCATGACACATTGCTAAATTTGTATGTCTTGCAGCCGTTATATGTTGAATCAAATTTGAGGCATTGTAAGATTGCCCAATTTTTAAATTGTATCTTTGTGTGTTTTAAACTGATTTTCTTGTCTGCAGATTTCCAATGTTAGAATTTAATGAATATTTGAGCACGGAGTTTCAAGAATATACATAGTTTGACAGAGTCCTTTCCAGACCAGTGATGAGGGAACAGTATATTCCAAGCTGCTATTTTGTATTACTCTGAAAGAAGTAATGATATCAGGACAGTACGGTACAACATTAGTAATAAGAATATTCTGACTTCAAAGAACTAAGGTCTCCCAAGGTGTTACATATTGCATGCTCTGTGTTACATATTGCATGTTCTGTTTTAAGCCGGTAAAACAAGGGAAAATTCTGTTAAAATTAAGTTCAGACTCCTTTAGTTTGTCAGTACTCTTTTGGATTTCCATGGACTCTTCTCAAGCTAAGTGTGCAAACCATAGTTACATTGATATTCCAAATACTTTTGGGAAACACAAGTGCTTTTCAATATGATATTCAACTGACAGGCGCAAGAAATTTAGCTTTATGGGGACGGCATTGCAATGTAAAATTTAAGTTCTAAAGGCCCTCTGTGTTTGATGTGAAAATAAGTTTATTAAACTAATAGTCCAGACATGCTCTTTTTTTTCATCTAAAAGCAAGGCTTGTTTTGAAAATCTGTCACTCATGTTAAATGTACTCAACGTTAAAGATAAATAAACAGGTGAAACGCTGTGTGCAAGGAAACTTTCAAAACCATATTGTGACAATGGGTGGTGTACATACCTGATTAGGTCAGATATTTACATAGAAACATTGAAAATATGAGCAGGAGGAGGCCATTCAGCCCTTTCAGTGTGCTCTGTCATTCAGTGTAATCATGACTGATTATTGAGCTCAATACCCTAATCCTTCCCTCCCTATGTATTCCTTGATCCATTTAGCTAATAGATTATATCTACCTCCTTCTTGAAGTACATAATTATCTGTTTCAGCCTCAACCACTTTCTCTGGTAATGAATTCCACAGGTTGCCACTTTCTGGGTGAAGAAATTTCTCCTCGTCTCAGACCAAAAAAGTTTACCCCTTCTCCTTAAACTATGACACATGGTCCTGGACTCCCGCACCATTGGGAACATTCTTCCTGCATCTAACCTATTCAGCCCTCTTAGAATTGTATATGTTTCTATGAGATCTTTCCTCATTCTTCAAAACCCCAGTGAATACAATCCTAACTGACTCGATCCCTCCTCATATGTCAGTCCTGCCATCCCAGGAATTAATTTGGTCAACCTTTGTTGCATTCCCTTTACGGCAAGAGCATCCTTCCACGGATAAGGAGACAAAGACAGCAATACAGTTTTTTAGGTGTGGCCTCAGCAATGTATATTTGCAGTAAAAAGTCCTTGTTCATGTATTCAAATGCTCTCATCATGAAAATCAACATATGGTTTGCCTTCTTTACGCCTGCTGCACATGCACACCTACTTTCGGTGACTGATGCATAAGGGCACCCACGTCTCACTGAACATGACCCTCTCTCAATTTATAGCCATCAAATAATAATCTGCCTTCCTATTTCTGCTATTAAAATACATAACCTGACATTAATCTGCATTATACGGCATCTGCCATTCATTTCCTCACTCACTCAACCTGTCCAAATCACACTGCAACATTTCTGCATCCTCCTCACAGTTCACCCTTCCACACAGCTTAGTGTCATCTGCAAATTTTGAGATATTTAGCTGCCTCACAAATCATTAACATATACTGTGAATAGCTAGGGTCCTAGTACCAATCCCTGAGGTATACCACTAGTCATTAATTCCTGCTCTTTGTTTCCTGTCTGCTAACCAATCTTCTCTTCATCTCAATACATTCCCATAAGATTTAATTTTACACATTAATTTCTTTTGTGGGACTTTTTCGAAAGCCATCTGGAAGACCAAATAAACTATATCCACCAGCTCCCCCGATCAACTGTACTAGTCCCATCCATAAAGAATTCCTGTAGATTTGTCAAGCATGATTTCCCTTCTGTAAATCCATGCTAACAGTGTCTGATTCTAACACTGTTTTCAAAATGCTCTGTGATAAAATCCTTGATAATAGACTCGAGCATCCTCCCCACGACCGATGTCAGACTCGCTGGTCTATAATTCCCTCTCTCTCTAACTCCCTTTTTAATTAGTGCAGTTCCATTAGCTGCCCTCCAATCTGTAAAAGCTGTTCCGGATTTTAAAGAATCTTGGAAGATGACCACCAATGCATCCACTATTTCCAGGGTTACTTCCTTTAGTACTCTGAATGTAGATTATCAGGCCCTGGGGATTTATTAGCATTCAATCCCATCAATTTCTCCAACATCATTTCTCTACTCCTACCGATGTGCTTCACTTTCTTCCTCTCACTAAATCCTGAGTTTCCCATTATTTCTGGCATGTTATTTGTGTCCTCCTTTGTAAAGATAGGAGCGAAATATGAATTTAGTTTGTCATCTATTTCCTGGTTCCCCATATAAATTCCCCATTTCTGACTGTAAGGGGCCTATATTAGTTTTCACCAGTCTTTTTCTGTTTACCTACCTATAGAAACTTTTACAATCAGTTCTAATGTTTCCCACAACCTTACTCTTGTTCTGTATGTTCTCCTTAATCAATTCTTTTGTCCTGTTTTTCTAATGTCTAAACTGTTCCCAATCCTCAGGTCTATTGTTTTTTTCTTGCCAATCTGTATGCCTCTTTGTTGCATCCAATGCTATCTCTAATGTCACTCGTAAGTCCTGGTTTGGTCACTGTTCTCTATGCACACTTGCACCAGACAGGAATAAACAATTCTTGTAGTTTACCCATTCATTCTTTGAATGTTTGTCTTTGCCTATCATTCCTTTCAGTAACATTTCCCAATCCATCATAGCCAACTCAAGCCTCATGCCATTGTAGCTTCCCTTATTAAAATTCAGGACCCCAGCCCCAGAATCCACTACTTCACTTACTATATTGAAGAAGAATTCTACCGTATTATGGTTGTTCATCCCCAAGGGGTCTCTCACAACTACATTACCAATTATTCCATTCATATTATTATGTTATATTATTATGCAGTACTAAGTTGAAGCTGGCCTTGTTCTCTAGTTGGTTCCTCAATGTTTGGCTCAGAAAATCGTCCCATTTATACAGTAGGAATTTCTCTTCTACAATATTGTGACTAATTTACTAATTTGATTTGCCCAATCTGTATGCAGATTAAAGTCACTCACAACCACACATGTTCCTTTACTGCACAGATCTCCGATTTCTTGTTTAATGCCATTCCCAACATCACCACTACAATCTATATATCACTCCCTTTTGAGGTCAGCTTGCTTCCTAACTTCTTATATTCTGCTTTTAGAATCCCTTTTTCACCTATGTCATTGTGGACGAATGTGTACCATGAACCCTGAGTGTTCACCTTCCCCTCCAGGATGTCCTGTAGCTGCTGTGAGACATCCTTGACCCTAGCACCAGGGAAGCAACATACCATTCTGGAGTCTCATTCGCGGTCACAAAAACACTATCTATTCCCGACCTTTTGCTCCTCCCCGCTGCTGCAGAGCCAACTGCGGTGCCACGAATTTGGCTGTTGCTGTATTCCACTGAAAGGCCATTCACAGCATCAAACAGCATGGAAACATACCCTTCGGTCCAACTAGTCCACACCAACCATGTTCTTAAACCAAACTAGTCCCACCTGCCTATCAGATAAAACGTTGTGGAACTAGATGAACACAGCAGGCCAAGCAGCATCAGAGGAGCAGGAAAGTTGACGTTTCGGGTCGAGACCACCTGCCTATGTTTGGCCGATATCCCTCCAAACCTTTCTTATTCATGTACTTACCCAAATGACTTTTAAATGTTGTAACTGGTCCTGCATCCACCACTTCCTCTGGCAGTTCATTCCACACACTAACTACTGTCTGTAAAAAAATTTGCCCGTGTCCTTTTTTGAATCTTCTCCTCTCGCCTTAAAAATATATCCCCTAGTTCTGAACTCCCCCACCTTAGGGAAAAGACTTTTGCTATTCACCTTATCTACGCTCCTCCTAATTTCATAAGCCCCTATAAGATCACCCCTCAATCTCCACACACCGGTGAAAAAGCCCCAGCCTATTTTTATAAGTCAAACCCTTGATTCCCGGCCACACCCTGGTAAATCTTTTCTAAACCCGCTCCAGTTTACTAGTATACTTCCTATAACAGGGCGATCAGAACTGCACACAGTACTCCAGACCAGGCCTCACCAATGCCCCATACAACCTTAACATGGCATCCCAACTCATATATTCAAAAGTCTGAGCAATGAGGTCAAGCTTGCTAAATGCCTTCTTAACCACGTTGTCTACCTGTGATGCAAATTTCAAAGAATTATGAACCTCAACAAAAACAGCAGTTGCTGGAAAAGCTCAGCAGGTCTGGCAGCATCTGTGAAAAAAAATCAGTGTTAACGTTTCGGGTCTGGTGACTCTTCCTCAGAACTGATGGTAGCTGGTAAAATGTTTGTTTATATGCAGAAAATAGGGAGGGGGATTGGGTAGGGAGTAAATGAGAGGATAGAGCCCAAAGAGAAGCGAGATCAGTTGGATAGACAAAGGAGTTGATAATGATCTGGCTGGGAGGGTGAACACTTGTTAATGGGGACCGTGAGTGACTATCAATAGGTAATGTGTAATAGCAGGCTATGTGATAACAAAACCTGGTGTGTGGGGCTGGGGGCTAGGACGCAGAGTTTAGGACCTAAAATTATTGAATTCGATATTGAGTCGGGAGGGCTGCAGGGTCCCCACGCGGAAAATAAAGTGTTGTTCTTCCAGCTTGCGCTGAGCTTCGTTTAAACCCTGCAGCAAGCCAGAAACAGAAATGTTGGCCAGGGAACAGGGTGGTGTGTTAAAGTGGCAGGCAACAGGTAGCTCAGCGTCTCGAGCAGAATGTAGATGTTCTGCGAAGCGGTTACCCAGTCTATGCTTCGTTTCCCCAATGTAGAGGAGACCACATTGTGAGCAGCGAATGCAGTAGACTAGATTCTGTGAAGTGCAGGTGAAGTGTTGCTTCACCTGGAAGGTATGTTTGGGCCCTTGGATAGTGGGGAGGGAGGAGGTAAATGGGCAGGTGTTGCACCTTCGCCGGTTGCAGGGGAAGGTGCTGTGGGGCTGTGGGCAGTATTGGGAGTGAAGGAAGTGTGGGCCAGGGTGTCCCGGAGGGAACAGTCTCTGCGGAAGGCGGACAAGGGAGGGGAGGGGGATATGTGTCTGGAGGTGGCATCTCACTGGAGGTAGTGGAAATGGCCTCTGATGATCTTCTGGATGTGGATGCTGGTGGGATGGTAAGTAAGGACCAGGGGAACCCTATCGCCGTTGCGGGAGGAAGGAGAGGGGGTTATGGCGGAAGTGCAGAGGTGGGTCGGACCCAGTTGGAGCCCTGTCGAGAACAGTGCTGAGGAATCCTCAGTTGAAGAAGAAGGTGGACATGTCGGAGAGTCCCTTGTCAAAGTTGGCCTCATCTGAACATATGCGACGGAGACGGAGGAACTGAGAGAATGGGATGGAGTCTTTACAGGAGGCAGGGTGTGAGGATGTATAGTCCAGGTAGCTGTGGGAGTCAGTCGGTTTATAGTGGATATTAGTGGCCAGTCTATGCCCAGAAATGGAAACAAAGATGTCGAGGAAGGGAAGGGAGGAGTCAGAGATAGACCAGGTGAAAGTGATGGCAGGGTGGAAATTGGAAGCAAAATCAATGAACTTTTCCAATTCTGGATGAGAGAGCGAAGCAACACCAATGATATCTTCGATATATCGGAGAAAAGAGCTGTGAGCGGGGGCCGGAAAAGGACTGGAAGAAGGAATGTACCATGTACCCCATGCAGAGACAGGCATAACTGGGGCCCACGCAGGTACTCATGGCCACAGCACTGACCTGAGGAAAATGAGAGGAGTTAAAAGAGAAGTTGTTGAGGGTGAGGACGAGCTGGGTCAAGTGGGGGAGGGTGGTGATGGGTGGGGACAGTTCATGTCTTTGCTCCAGGAAGAAGCAGACAGCCCTAAGACCCTCCTGGTGGGGAATGGATGTGTAAAGGGATTGTACGTCCATGGTAAAGAGGAGGCGGCTGGAACCTGCAAACTGAAAGTTTTAAAACTGGCATAAAGCATCAGAGGAATCGGGGATGTAAGTGGGCAGGGATTGGACCAGGGGAGAGAAGACTGAGTCAAGGTAGGAAGAGATGTTTTGTGGGGCAACTCTGTGGGGCAGGAGCAGGCTGAAACAGTGGATCTGCCTGGACAATCCTGTTTGTGGACGTTTGAAAGAAGATAGAAGCGAGCTGTGCAGAGACGGGGTACTATCAGCTTGGAAGCAGTGGGGGAGGGGTACCTAAACCCCTAGGTCTGTCAGTTCTACAACACTACCCAGGGCCCTACCATTAATTGTATAAGATCTGCCCATGTCTGTTTTACCAATATGTAAGACCTCACATTTATCCAAATTAAATTCCATCTGCCACTCCTAAGCCCATTAGCCCAATTGATCAGGATCTCTTTATAATCTTAGATAAGGTTCTTGCTGTCCACTATACCACCAATTTTGGTGTCATCCGTAAACTAACTCAGCATGCCTCCTATATTCTCATCCAAATTGTTGATATAAATGACAAACAAATCCAAGATGGCATATCTTTTTGTCAGGGAAATAGTTACAGGGGCTTTTGCACTGCCTGCTGAGTGCTGTGACTCTGCCTGGTGGTCACCTTTTCCCTTTCTGCCTGCAGAGTCTTAGCCTGTAGTGTGACTACCTCTCTGTATGTGCTAACCATGTTTTTCTCTCAGCTTTGTGGATGCTCCACAGTGTGCCCAGCTTTCACCCCAGCTCCAAAACCCAGGCTTTCAGCAGCTTTAGCTGGAGACAGTACCTGCACAAATGCTGTTCCCAGGCACTGGAAGTGTGCCCAGTTTCCCACAGAGACCGGGAGGAGGACACCAAGGCTTTGAGCCATCCTGCCATTATTTACCCCTTTAGATTAAATCTTTTGGAAGATGCTTAATATCAAATAATATCAATTTCTTTCGGTCCCTTCTTTCCTGTTCCTGGTTACAACAGGATACAGTACTGAGAAGCTATGAACACAGATCTTAAACTACAGGCGATTTAAAATTGTAAATGTATATCTGACCTTACTTACTACTTGCCAATTGGCTCTCTCACAGAGCCTCTACTCCTCCTGTATACTAAGACCAGCCCAGTTTTCCTGTGATGTCATACTTTATTTCTTCCCAACAGGCCAGACAGCCTCCCCAAACTGCTTCACCATGACTCCGATTGCGAGGACACTTTCCCAGACTTATAAGTTGAACCATTGCTAAATGACCCAATATAGAATACTGTTAACTTTATCACTTTACTAACAAAGGCTTATATTTGAAACCATTCATTTATCTTCAGCTGTCTACTTATAATGTTCATTTTATAGATACACTACTGAATATTCCAAAAGATATACTAATGAGAGACTGGTGTTTCAAACGACTAACATTATGAATATAATCATATGACTTCATTATAATTCATTCAGTCACTACAAAGTAAATAAATTGCAGTTAATTATTAGAGTCTAGAATGAGCTTTGGATTGATTTATGAACTGAACAGAAATTCTGCAACACATTTTTCTTAATTTGTTTTTAATGAGTCTTTCAATTAATTTTCCTGGAAACATCTTAATGATGTTCACCGCGGGTGTTGATGAGAATCTGTCTACTTGTGACATTGTGCATATTTTAAAAGATGAAGATCATCTTTAGGGTTTCATGAACAAATCGCATTTTTAAAAAATCTAGTTAGAAACCTATTCTAAATGACTCTGTATTGTACATTCACATTGTTTAGAACAATTAGTATGCTGATAATGTAAGATGTTGCAATTCAAATTGTTGGAAGGGCTAGGAGAGTTCCTTTTTGTTCAAACCTCATCATAGCTAGATGTTGTATTTTTTTAAAGCCTGTCATGTACAAAATCTATATCCTGTGAAAGTGCAAGAGAAGGAATATCCAAAACTAAAATAATTTAAAGTATCCAAGAAGATTTGTAGCTCGGGTTGTGGATGATGTTGTAGACCTGCTCGCCGAGCCGGTGGGTTTGGTTGTAAACGTTTTGTCACTCTGCTGGGTAACATCATCAGTGTGTCTCCAGTGCAGCATCGGTGTTCTGTCCCACTTGGTATTTATATGCCTCGGCTTGCTGGGGTGGTTGGTATTACTTCTGGTTTTGTTTCACAGTGATTTGTACAAGGTCTGTGAAAAACACTACATAGGCCAAACCAGAAGAAAACTGACAATGCGGATACACGAACACCGACTAACCATCAAGAGGCACAATCAATTCTCACTTGTCTCACTACACATGGACAAGGAGGGACACAAATTCAACTGGGACAACACATTGATAATCGCACAAGCCAAACAGAGACACGCCAGGGAGTTCCTAGAGGCCTCCTATTCCAACTGGAACGCCATCGACAAACACATTGAATTAGACTCTCTGTACAAATCAGCTGATGCTTCACCGGAGGCACACTGACGATGTTACCTAGCAGGGTGATGAAACATTTGCAACCAAACCCACTGGCTCAGTGAGCATCTCTACAATCTCATAAAATAATTTAATTTAGGTTAGACAGGATGACTCTGTGTATATTAAGTAATGAGGACAGACTTCGGGAGGATACACGCAGCCTGGTGAAATAAACAAACACATGGTTTAGAATCTTAAAGGGGTTGAGCATTGTAGGCTATAAAGAGATTTGTGGCAGAATCATATGAGATAATGGAGGCATATCTTGATAGCAGGAGCACCTCATGCCATCTTGAATGATTTTTACAACGGGGCATGTTTAGTTTCTCACTAGGCAGTCGTGAGTTCCCAATTAAGGGGGATTATTGCTTGTTATATGCCTTGTTAATGGCCCAGTTCACCTCATTAATATTCAGCTTCCTATTTATCAAATGTGCAAAAATCACTATAACTTGTGGAAATTTGATATGGGAATCAGAATGGATACTTGGCAGTTTCAGATCACCATTTCCTCAAACCAACCTGTGTGATGGATACCAGGTACAGATGTCCAAGGGCTTGCTTGGCCATTTCAGAGAGCATAAAAGAATCAACCACTTTGCTGTGCCCCTGGAATCATAGAGAAAAGATGTCAGATTTCCTTAAAGAAATTAGGAGATGGGTTTTTACAGCAATCAATATTTTCATGGTCACCACTATTGAAACCAGCTTTCAATTTCAGATTTATTAATCACATCTAAATTTCTAAGCTGCCTTGGTGGGATTTTACCATTTGTAACCAGAGCATCAGCTTGGGCTCTGGTTTACTAGTCCAGTTATGGTCCACCACTCTGCCACCATCTCCCTTAAAGTTGGCACTAGATTCTCTAAGATACTTTGGTGAAAGAATGGCTATTGACCTTGTTCAAGAAGTGGTGCTCAGTCATTCCTTCAAAATAATAAAGCACAAGGTCATGAAAGCTTTCAAATTCATTTAATCAAATCTATTAATCAATTTTGTAAACTATGATGATGTACACTTTTTCCAACATCACTTTGATACCACACATCTTGATTCACTTAAATTTCATGTGTGTATATTTGGAGTTAAATTTGCTTAGTCACTAGTGCAAAACAGTTGATAAACAAATAAAAACTGATATTTTCCCGAATATAAAAATTAGAAAATTTGAAGTACTCCAAAGAATGAATTTTATCCCCATTAATTCAAAGATCATCTTTCATATAGGAATACAATGTCCTAGGATGTTTTTAGGAACTAGGGTGAAAGAACAACAAGCCAAAGGTAAAGATATTTGGACGAGTGAGTTACGCCTTTGCCAGAAACAAGTTTCAGCAGGTCATGTAGGATGGAAGAGAGTAAAGAATCCAAGGAATTTTAGAAAATAGGGCCCATAGGCACCTAAAAAGACCAATTGCCAATAGTCTAATGAAGGATGGGAGATGTCATCAAGTTAAAGTCAGAAAAATGGAACATTTGGGAGTTGGAGAAATTACTAGAACAGACTACAAAAACTGGGGTATTGTGAGATTATGTAGAGATGAGAGTCAGGAGGAAGTATGTCAGATTTGAAGTGCTGAGAGAGCAAGATCTGTTAGGATAAGTCAGCAATGGGTGGTGTGATATGATTTGATACAGAATAGGATAACTTGGCAGGATAATGGACCCTAGATAACAAGCATGGGGCTGGATGAACACAGCAGGTCAAGCAGCATCCTGCTCCTATGATGCTGCTTG
>JAHRHZ010000223.1:23123832-23188126 GCA_024137785.1 Ginglymostoma cirratum
CATCCTGCTCCTATGATGCTGCTTGACCTGCTGTGTTCATCCAGCCCCATGCTTGTTATCTCGGACTCTCCAGCATCTGCAGTACCTTTTATCTAGGATAATGGACCCTTATGTTTTGGGGTCATCAAAATTGAATCTTGAGGGTCAAAGTAATACATGGGGTTTCATTAGTAATGGAGTAGGGCTAGAGGTGGATAATTTTATGTAGATGGACATTTGGTCTTCTGCATCATCATTATGATGGAGAATATATGGGACCAGAATCTGAGTTCCTTTTTTCTTGTAATCTGTTCATGGATATTGCTAGTGACATCCACAACCCATGAACAAATAGGAAAAAAAAAGAAAATCCAGTCAAGTGTGAATCAGGATTCCATAATTTTGAACAATCTGGTTCATCCTGACACAGTTAGTCAAGATGAAGATGCAGTCAAGAATGAAATAGCAGAATATGGGCTAGGTTCTGTCGGTTAGAACTTCTCAACCTTTATTTACTGTGTGCCTATATCCAGATCTACCAGCTGCCTATGTATATTTATCAGCGTGTAGGTCTAATACTTTGCCCCTTTACCATTTAAGCACAATGTACAACTTATAAAATATATATACACAATTTAAGCAATGGCGTAATAGTACTACTCACTGTGTGACACGTTTATGCCATTGTAGACACACGATATTTGGATCTAAAGGTCATTGAGTTGTTACTTGTTTCCTACATTAAAGGAGCTTATAATACTTAGACTCTACTTCAGCGAGTGAATTCAATCTTGAGTCTGCCATCAATTGAGATGACCAGGAGCATTTTTTTAATGCTTGATGAGACTTGTTGCATGGATAATGCAGAAAAAATTGTGAAAGGGTGATAGACCAAGCTGTTTGAGGGAATGTAATCACATAATTGCCCTGCCAGTTCAAAGAGAAATTAATTTGTATCACCATTAATACTGTCTTGCAAGTGTAGTTCATTCATCATCTTGCATGTTTGGCAACATTCCAATGTTGCTTTTTCTCCATTGTGCATCATCCCAAAATTCCAGCTTTATTTTTTACCATCAATTCAGTTCTTTTCTGAACACTGAACATATTTACACTTAGTGCTAGAAACTCTAGATTTAGGCAATAGAACGTACCTACAAGCAGCCTGGCCATGAGTCATGCTGACATCTGTAACAGAGTGGGAAGATGGTCTGTAAAGCCAAACTCAACCTCCATGTGAAATCCAAAGGAATGTGTCAAAATCATATCACAAGACAGATGTTAAACCATTGTGTAGAATAATAGATTGATCTGCTCATTTCCTTTTCATTACACAAGCAGAAAATGCTCTGAAATTCAAGGGGGCAATCTTTTATTAAGTTCATCATCTTCACTGCATTGACCAAAACCATTCAAGTCAATAGGCATGCTGTTCGTAGTGAGTACTTCTGTACGCATTATTGCAATGCATGCAAATTGAGAGTAACTGGTCTGATACGAGTTCATCCGCAGTGTCCTTAACTTTCCTCCTTTGGTGCTGATGCCATTACCTGTGCCCAGATGGTACCATGTCGATTTTATGAAACTGTTAGGTTTCCAGAAATTTCCTCAGCTGTTCAAATGATAGGCAGCATCTGGTGAAACAAAGTGTCCTACAAAAGTGTTTTTTGCCAACCTGTGGATTTTTCCAAGAGCAAAGTATAGCTGCTAACGATAATTGAGCTAGAGCATTATTAGGTGTCATTAATTCAACAAAACCACCTGTTGTTTGATAACAAACTACATTAAGGGGATGCTGATTGATTGGGAATATAGCCACGCCAAACAGTCAGCACCTCTTCACATGCTGCATAAAATGGTGTATTTCGTTTTACCAAGTCTGTTTCTTGCGTACTGGTTCTGATGATTGTCAGGTGAAAAGCTTCAACTTCTCTTCTTTTAGCAATGATTAAGTTCATTTCTAGTACTACCAAGCGTTTATTTATAATACCAACTCCATGTCATGAGGACTGCTGGCAGCTTATCCTTCCCAGTAGAAAGTGCATACCCCTGCTTGTACCTTCAACTATCCCTTTCTGGGAAGCTGGTATCACTAAAGGCAGCAACATCAATTTTCAATAGTTCACATGATGCCATCACTGTTCTTCTTTCCAAGTAGCCCATCAGTGTTAAGACATTCCAAGTTGCAAAGTTTGAAGTTTTATTTAACAAAAACAGAAATTGCTGGAAAAGTTCAGGTCTGGCGGCACCTGTGGACAGAAATCAGAATTAACATGCGCTGTCTTCCTTCACCTGTTCCACTGTCGAGGAGTTTTTGGATCACACTTTGTCTTGCATTTTCTGTAACCTTGCCATCACTGGTAGCCTTACTGGGCGAAAAATGCCCCCAGTGGCATTGCTAAAGGGATTGTTGAAGCACAGAAGCATCTCCACCATCGGTGGTGTTTCATTGGATCCTGTCTCTCACCACAATTTGGTGTAATTAAAATACAAAATTCATCAGTAACCATAATGAATTAAAATTCTAGTTTGTTCTGCCTGTATCCTGTCTTCTTTTAAAATTTTCTCCAGTGCAGATAGGGCTTGAACCCAGGCCTCCTGGTCCAGAGATAGGGATCTACCCCTGAGCCATTCTTGTTTAATGATGTAGTCATACCTTTATGTCATTAGTAGTGGTGAAATATCACCAACTTACATCATGTCATTCCGAGGTTCCCTACCTAACGCCGATCTCAGCCTCAATCCAACTTTGACATCCAATCCAATAAGCCGTCACATCCCTAAGTCATACTTGCTCCTCACAAGGTCAGATTTCGTAGCCAACAAACTGCAGCAAGTTACAAGTAAACGGCTGGGAGCAGCAAAATTAAATGGGATGAAGCAAAACTCAATTGCCTGTAGCTTAAAATTCTCAGCATGCTGCTTAAATTTTTCCATTGCTTCATCACTCTACGCCTTCACAGCATAGGGGTTCCTCTCCACAATGGTGGCTCAGGCACTGAGGCTATTTTTTTAACCTGAAAGTTTTAAACATTGGAGACAGAACATCTCCAGATGACGGCAGAAACATTTTTTCTTAACTAAAACAGCAATTGCAGCTTCTTTTGAGATGATGTATCTCCAAATGGCCATTCAGCTCCAAGACACACCTGTTGTTCTTAACTAGATAGCAAGCAAATCCTCTGGCCATTAATTGTCCAATTGACCTAACATCAATGTTTCAACCCAAAGTCCCAAATGCTGTCATTGGTTGCTCACTGTCCTTTTTGAACCAACTCATTTGTACATGAAGCATTTACGTAATTTCATTTTATAAGCTATTAGTTAATGGGGCTAATGTTAGTAAATTGAATAGTAGGGAAGTCATAGAGTCATGCAGCATTGAAACAGGCCCTTTGATCTGACCAGTCCATGCTTACCATAATCCCAAACCAAACTAGTCCCACCTGCCTGAGCTTGGCCCACATCCCTCCAAACATTGCTCATTCATGTACTTATCCAAATGTCTTGTAAATGTTGTAACTGTAGCGTCATCCACCACTTCCTCTGGAAATTCATTCCACACTTGAATCCCTCACTGTGTAAAAAAATTGCCTGTCATGCCTTTTTTAAATCTTTCTCCTCTCACCTTAAAAAAATTTCCCCCTACTCTTGAAATCTCCCACCCTAGGGAAAAGACACTTGGCATTCACCTTATCTGTACCCTTCATTATTTTATAAACCTCTGTCACCTCTTTATCTCCTACATTGCAATGAAAAATGGCCCAGTTTATCCACCCTCTCCTTATAACTCAAACCCTCCATTCCCGGCAGCGTCCTGGTAAATCTCTTCTGAATTCACTTCAGGTTAATAATATCCTTCCTATAACAAGGCGACCAAAATTGGACACAGTACTTCAGACATCACCCCATCTGCAGTTAAAACCTCAATGAACGTTCTGAAAAAAATGATTTAAGTGGCCATTTTTACCATTTCCTGATCTACTGATTCTACTGATTTTCAGACAATGTAATGGCAGGACATCAGGAAAACCTGAAAGGAAATTATGGTACAAATGTCTGTCATGAAATAGATCCTTGTATTTACTGCAGTGAGAAGTTTAAAGTGCCAAACGTTTCATTTGAAAATGAATAGGGTCAGGCAAGTGCTTTTAAACACCTGCTAAAGGAGGGACCAAAGTTCATTTTTCTGAACACAGCATAATAGATTCCACAGAGTTTATTCCTTTGCAAGTATGTAAGTATGGTTCCAAAGTTAGATCTGACTGTTTGGATGTCGTTTTATACAATGAAGGAATATCATTCTTGCGAATAATTAGACTGGATTGATCCGCCAAAATGAACTTTGGGTTTATATAGCGCCATTTGCAGATAATTCTTGGTCTCACTGAGAAGACTGCTGAATTATATGATTTATGCTAGCAGTTAACAAATTCATTAGTTTGGGAAAGGGAATTAACCTTGGGAATTAACTAACAGATGGTGTTATGCTCCTTTGCATTTGTGTGCAGACAGTGCAGGTCAGGAGCTCTTATATTAACATCAAATCAGTATACATTGAATTAGTAAAGTGCAGACAGCAATGCTTTCTGTTGGATACACTGTTGAAACCTCTACGATTAGTGATGTCTGTAAGTCTTTGGATTTTATGTTTACTTTTTAACTAAGTGATATGGCATTCTAATTTCTTTGGGGCTTTTGGATATTCTCACTCCCTAGAAAAGATATTTTAAATTATTTGACCCCCAATTAACCTAGCCTTGGCACTTTTCCAAAAAAGGAATGTTTAACACATCAGGGGACATGTTCGTGTTTGATAAAACTTTGTTGGTGGATGCTATGGTCTCAAAAATTCAGACTTCTTAAATGAATTAGATATGCTTAATGTCTCAATAGAGAAGAAGCATTTGAAGTTAAGTTTACATGGTAAAAAAAAATCATAAACACAAAGACCTAAAGTTCCAGCAGTCTGATTCATTTCTAGTAAAACCTGAATCCATTGTTTGCTGTGCTATGAAAAAATACATAAGAGAATTGCATACGCGCTAAAAATGGGTGTAAGGATTGCATTGTGTCATGAACTCACGCTTGTACTCTGCAACTCACACTGTACCTGATGCAGCTAGCAAATGTCCCTGCTGTTCATTGGCTGCAAACATCAGCAGTATATCCAAATATTACAAGCGAAACAAATTGCACTTTGTATAGTGGAAGTGCGGTATGGCTGCATGAAGTGATACCAATTATTATAAAAATAATTCTGTGTTTTGATACAATGAGCAATGGCTCAAAACCAAGAAAGCATACACCAAGATTTCCAAATAGAGCATTAGAAATTTCACGTTATGAAAAAAATGGAATATCAAAAAGATGAGTTGAATTCACAGAGGTCATCGTTCTCAGCAAGCTTTTTTTTCCCTCAGCTTGTTTAACCAATTAGACAATTACTTAAAGAGGTATATCACTTTATCACTATCCTTTCTTCACAACTAGCTCCTCCCTCAACCCAAATCTCTGACTTTATAAATGTAATCCATTAGGAAACTTCTTGATTCTTCCAGAGCACGTGTGTGTTGGAATTGACTGGCTTCAGGATGGTTGGTTTGAATTTTGATCATGTACCATAGTAGGTTGGAAATTATTAGTCTGCAATATTCAAAGTCATGAATTAAACTGGACAGACCACCTGGCAACAACTAAGGCACCAGAGACAACAGCAAACACAGCCCTGTCAAGCTTGCAATGTCCTCCTTACTAACATTTGGGAGATAGTGCCAAAATTGGGAGAGCTGTCTCACAGAATAGTCAAGCAGCAGCCTGACATAGACATGCTCATGGTATCATACTTTATACTAATGTCCCAGACAACAATATCACCATCCCTGGATATGTTCTGTGCCATCAGAGGGTTTTTGTGGCACAGTGGTATACAACCAAGAAGGAGTCGCCGATAGGAACCCTTAACATTGACTCCAGACTCCATGAGGTCTCATGGAGTCAGGACAATCATGCTGGTTACCCCATACCACCCCACACAATGGAGGAGATCAACACCAAGAGTGACTTGGCAGCAACCCAACTGACTAATCTGATCAAGTCCTAAAGGTCATAGCTGCTCGATTTTGTCTGTGAAAGTTAGCAAGGGAACCGACAGTAGGGAAAAGATACATGCTGTCACCCTTATGCTAAATAGACAGACTTCAGACAGATCTAGCAGCTCCAGACTATAGATCCCTGTGGGCCATCAGCAGCAGCTGAATTGTACTCAAACATAATACAGTATATTCTCCCATTCTACCATTACCATCAAGCCAAGGGATCAACCCTGGTTAAATGAATAATGCTGGATGGCATGCCAGGAGCAACACCAAGCATACCTAAAAAAGAGGTGTCAACCTGGTGAAGCTACAAGTGATAGAGCTAAGCAATAAGACAACCAACAGATCACAAACTCTGCAGTTCTTGCCACATTTAGTTGTGAATGGTAGTGAATAATTAAACAACCTACTGGAGGAGCTCGCTTTGCCAATATCCCCATCCTTAATAAAGAGGGAGTCAGTAAAAAAGACAAGACTGAAGCATTTGCAACTATCTTCAGCTCGAAGTGCCAAGTGAATGATCCGCCTTGGCCTCCTCCAGAGGTCCCAACACAACTGGTGTCAGCTTTCAGCTAATTTGATTCACTACACGTAAGAACGAAAAATGGCTGGAAGCATTGGACGCTGCAAAAGCTATGGGCAGTGACAAAATTCCAGCAATAATCCTAAAGATTTGTGCTCCAGAACCTGACATGCCCCTGGCCAAGCTGATGCTGTGCAGCTACAACACTGGCAATGTGAAAGATTACTCACTCATGTCCTGTACACAAATAGCAGGACAAATGTGGCCTGCCAAATTAGCACCACATTAGTCTACTTTTGTCACTCAGTAGAGTGATGGAAGGTGTCAAGTAGCACTTAATTCATAACAACCGGCTCACTGCTGCAACATTTGGGTTCTGCCAGGACCACTCAGCTCCTGACCTCATTATAGCCTTGCTCCAAGCATGGACAAAAGAGCTGAATTCTAGAGGTGAGGGGAGAGTCACTGCCCTTGATATCAAGCCACATTTAAGAGTATGGCATCAAGGAGCCCCAGCAAAACTGGGGTCAAGGGGTAAACTCTTTGTGGTTGGAGGCATACCTGGGACAGAGGAATATTGTTGTGGTTATTTGAGGTCAGTCATCTCAGCATGAGGACATCTCTGTGTAATTTAACCTGTTGTTATTATTACACATCTCTGGAGCAGGTGGAACTTGAACTCAAGCTACCAGACTCAAAGGTAGGGACACTACCACTGCACCACAAGAGCTCCCATTTCTTCAGGATAGTGTCCTAGGCCCAACCATCTGCAGCTGCTTTATCATTGATCTTCCCTCCATCATAAGGTCATAAATATGGAGGTTCATTGACGATTGCACAACATTTAGCACAATTTGTGACTCCTCAGATACTGAAGCAGTCCATCTCCAAATGAAGCAAAACCTGGACACTATCCAGGCTTGGACTGACCAGTAGCAACTAACATTCATGCCACAAAGTGCCAGGCATTGACCATCTTCAGCAAGAGAGAATCAAACCATCACCCCTTGAAATTGAATAATATTACCATCACTGTATCTCTCACTGTCAACATCCTGGGGACTACCATTGATCAGAGACTGAAGTGGACAAGCCATATAAATACCATGGCTACAAGAGCAAGTCAAGCCTAAGAATCCTGCAATAAGTAGCTCGCCTCCTGCCTCCCCACAGCTTGTTCAACGTCGACAAGGCACAAGCCAAAAGTGTGATGGAATACTCCCCACTTACTTCGGTGAATGCAGCTCCAACAATACTGTAGAAACTTGACACCATCCAGTTAAACCAATCCATTACCACATCCATAAATGTTCACTCCATCCACTGTCATTGCTCAGTAGCAAGTGTGTACCATCTACAAGATTTACTGCAGAAATTCACTGAGGCTACTTAGATAGCACCAATGATCACAACCAGCTGGAAGGAGAAGGCCATAGATGCAAGGAATAGAGTCACTTGCATACTCCCCTCCAAACCACCTTGTGTTGGAAATATATTGTTGTTCTTTCAAGGTCACTGGGTGAAAATCCTGGAACTCCCTTCTTAACAGCATTAATGATGAACCTACACCAAATTAACTGCAGTGATTTGAAAAGGCAGCTCATCACTGCCTTCTCAAGGGCAACTAGGGATGGGCAATAAATGCTGCCACAGGCAATGAAACCAGCATCCCATGAATGAATAAAAATAATTAATAAGAAGCGGGGCAGGGAAAAATGGATAAAGTCAGTGTTTATTTTCTCTGTCTTTTTTTGGCAAAGGATGGCAAAAAAATAGTTCTGTAGGGAAAGAAGTATGCTGTTATCAAAGTCATGACGGTCATCTCTTTGCAAGATCCTCTCATTGGCTTTGAGATCTGCGCTTATGCTTTCATTTTCCCCTTTATCTTTGTTTATATGTGTGTTGTTTGAAGCAAAGTTCTATTCATTCAGAATTGGATTTCTGATGCAGCCTGAAAAATTGGTTTGCCCCTTCATAAAGTGTATAGAATAATGGTGAACTGAAATATGCCTTTGAGAATTTGGTGTATATTTTTTCACTGCCCCTAAAGGACAAAGTCAGTCCACATTTCAGCTGGTACGAGGGAAACACAGAAAATATTAAGTAAAGGGCTTATTATGGAAGTCAAGGGATGACATGAACATTATATGTTACACTACAGTGTAACATTAGTGAAGAAACTACAGGTATGTGTTTATTCTAGTCCTGAACTCCTGGAATAATTAGGGCTGGAAATGAGTGATTCATTGCAGCTTTTTTAAAATGAACATACAATGATTGTTGATTATGTGAGAAGTTCATTACATTTTAATTAAAAGTATAAACTAAAGTGGTAATTAAACAACCTTAATTAATTTGAGTAATTTGGCTGAAATTTATCCCTAGTGCTTTTTGAATTTTGTAGAGTACTTAGAGTTGATTGATTTAACAAAGAGAAATCATAATTGTTTTGGGAATTATGCAATTATGCTAGACTAACAATTGTATTTAATTGGTGTATGCCCAGTTTTAATTGGTGTGTATTGTTTCCTGTTGCCCTACTGGCACAATAAAAATTTAGCAATAAATTTATATAGCTAGCAAAATATAGTATAGTATATAAAATATAGTAGTGAACTATAGCTTTAAGAATATAATGTCATAAAATGTGTGCTTTAAGTTCTCATTTTATAATTGGAAGTATATAGAATAGTTTAGAGGTAACTTTCATGTTGGGAAGCAGAGAAATTTGCTTGCTCATTTTACTTTAAAAAGGTGAGTAACGGTGAAGTCTCCTTCACATGGGATGAGCCATGAAGCCACACAGACCAGTTCATTCTCAGTTTAATGGGCTACATTAGCTGATCTCAGTAGGAGTATTCGTAGATTACACTTAGCCTCAGCATCCCTGAGGAAATAAATCAACCAGGTGTCCTACACATTAGTTGTTTATCTTGGTTACTTTTTTATTTGTTTAATGCCTCACAAGGCAAAAAAGAATCTCCAATATACTTGCCAAATTTTCGGAAACAGCTGGAAAAACGTGTTTTCTGTTTCTTAGATCCCTGTGGTGTGGTAACAGGCCCTTTGGCCCAACAAGTCCACACTGACCCTCAGAGAATTCCACCCAGATCCATCCCCCTAACCTACACTTCCCTGAATACTATGGGCAATTTAGCATGACCAATCCATCTAGCCTGCACGTCTTTGGACTGTGGGAGGAAACCCACACAGACACAGGGAGAATGTGCAAACTCCAGACAGACAGTCGCCTGAGGGTGGAATTGAACCCAGGCCCCTGGTGCCGTGAGGCAGCAGTGCTAACCACTGAGCCACTCTGTTGCTTTCCAAGAAGCCATCAAGCCATGTCCAATCCCTTCTATGGTGGAGAATGCATATGATTTGAAGGATAAAAAGGATTGTACAGTATGGATAATATATCACAATTTATTTCCTGAAATAGTCTTCTCTAAGAAAGATTGCTCAACCAGTGGTGAATCTGCAGCTGATTTCGGTTTTTGAGTTGTATCATTAGAAAGTTGAAGCGGAATTCCAAAATTTATTTCAATTGGTGTTCTATAAAGTTATGGCAAAAGAAACCTCCATCTATTTCAGCTGAACTGAGTTTGAATCCTGCTAACAGACGTGAAAGAGTAGTTCTGCAAATATATGACGCTATCTCTAAAATCTTGCTTTTACCTGTTTTAATTCAATTTCCTTAAATGAAAATATGTAGCAGTTGAAGCTACCTCATTGCAGGCTTCAGAACTAAATTAATTAAAAATTGCAATTAAACCTAGTGAGTGAATTGACAGGTTGGATCGAGTTATAATCAGTTCCTCTTTGTGTTCATGTCAGTGATGTATCTGTTAGATATATTATCCATTATTTGGTATATGTCAGAAGAAGACAGTGCCCATTGTGCTTTCCTTGTTCTCATGTTCTGCAGTACTATCAATTACTTGTTCACTTACAGTGTTGAACATTCACACTTTGAGGTGACATTGTTACTTCTGTGCCAATTGCTTGCACCACCTACATTTTCAAATCCTTATAATCTCAAACACGATGCAGCATCTAATGGCTGATGTCTCAACTTCCACTGCAGACAAGTAGAAACTCCAACATCTGCATCTTTCAATGGAACCTCAGATAAAGGATCAAATATGGGGATAAGTGGTAAATCAAACATGAGAGACAAGTCCAAAGGGGAAAGTATTGATATAGGAGATGATAAACAGAACATGGCAGGAAGGAACAGAGAGTACAGATCTTACAGTAAATCAATGGATACGATTAGAGGGTACTGGATATTTACCAAGGACAGGAAGCTTGAAAAAAAATGGGGTAATTCTATTAGTTAATGATAATCTTAACTCAATAGAGATAGATGACCTAAATTCAGGAAACCAAGGCGTGGAAATGGTTGAGGTAAAGATGAGAAATGATAAAGGCAAGCAGTTTCTTGTGGGGTTACTGTACAAGCCCCGTAACAGTAAGCACACTGTACAGTGGAGCATAAACAAACAAACCATGGGAGCTTGTCAAAAAGGCACAGCAGTGAGATATTTGGAGATATGAATCAACTTAATGACTGGAAAGATCAGCTGGGAAAAAGTAACCAGGAATTCATAAAAAGTTTAAAGGATTGTTTCTTGCAAGAGCTCTGGAAACCAGAGAGCAAATTAAACCAGGTCTGGTATGATGTAATCATATAGGATTAGGGAGCAGCCATCGTTTGAGGAAGAGAATAATGGGTCCAGGATACTTTTGAAAAATAAAATTCTTTATGGGAAATTATGAGGGCATGAGAGTAGAGCTGCATAGTGAATTGGCAAATTTAATTTTAAGAAAAAGGTCAATAGTGATGCGATGATAAAAGGGATATTTAAAAAAACATAGAACAGATATATTCTAACAAATAAGAAAAATTCCAAGGTATTGACCCACCATTGGTAGTTAAATAGAAAGTTAAAGAAAGTGAAAAAGGGTATAATAGTGCAAAGACAGGTGTTATGTCAGCAGATTGGACAGAAATTAAAAATAGCAAAAGGTAACCTGAAAAAAGGAGAGAAAGTTAGAATTGCTGCTCTTGACTTTGTGTACAGGGCCCTCTGACTGAAGGCTTTCTCCCTTGACTCCATTAAGGACTACACTGCTTAGACTTTTAGACATGGCCATTATGTTAAGGCATTAGCAGTGTATTTGTTGGGTATGCTATTGGACATGGTACTGGTGTGAAATTGATGTAGCGTGGCAATATATCCAGCTCCTTGACTGATCACTGCTGACAAACATGATAAGTTGCCTCTTTTGTGCCTGCGTTAAAAGCAAGGCAAAACATAAGTACTTTACAGAAGCCTTTAAGCTCTAGCTGAGAGGCAGGGATGCTGAATGAGCACAAAAAGAGGAAGCAAGAAACCCTGAGATGTATTATGATTGAATCATAAGTTGGGTGCCTGTCCCTGTGCACAAATTGTGCTGGCAGCAGCATTATATTGAAACGTGCTGGTACACTCCAAAGTGCAGCATTAAAGTGCAGAACCATATTGGACATGCTTAGGAATATGTCATGGGGATGTGGAAGGCTACTCAGTGTCTGATTCTAAAATCTGTGGACGGGGGTTGCAATAGCTGCTCCCATGGAGCATGCACTGAAACTTTGGCGACTGCTATCCAAGACGGAGGCTGATCCAAGACACAAACTGCAGATCAGTGAGGTGAGATTAGGTAGTAATACCATGTTAATGCATGCACATGAATGCAAATAGGCCTCTTGTCGCTAACAACATTCTCGGCATGCTGTTCAAAACTTGGTTGAAGGCTTGGACATTTTCCTCTCAAAGTCGAGAACCTTATTTCTGCTGAAGTCGCCCTATATTTCCAACTGACTTGTCAATGCCCACATCATTCAGGAACTGGAAATATTCTATCCTGTTACTCTTACATGATAGTAAATAGGTCTATGCTACATAGTGTAGAGTGGAGTGACAGTGATGGACTGACAATATAGTTCCATCTCAGAATAGTGTTTGGCTTGGAGGGGAATTTGCAAGTAGTGGTGTTCCCAAATATAAGCTGCCATACATATAGATGGTAGAGATTGCAGGTTTAGAGGGTCCTGATGAAAGAGTCTTACTGAGTTGTTGCAGTACTCTTCCTTGATGGTACACATTACTGCCACTGTGCTTCGTTGGTGGAGGGAGTGAATGTTAGACCTATTAGCTGGGGGACCAGTCAAGCAGGCTGCTTTGTCCTGGATGCTATTGAGCTTAGAGTCATAGAGCAATACAGCATGGAAACAGGCCCTTTAGCCCAAAGTGGTCATGCTGACCATGGTGCGCACTCAGCTAGCTCCAATTGCCTGCATTTAGTCCACATCCCTCTAAACTCATCCCATCCATGTACCTATCCAAATGTTTTTGAAAGGTTGCCATTGTATTTGCCTCAACCATTTTCTCTGGCAGCACCTTCCATATACACCACCACTCTCTGAGTGAAGAAGTTGCCACTCAGGTCTTGGTTAAATCTTTCCCCTCTCACCTTAAACCTATACCCTCTAGTTTTCAATTCCCCATCCCTGGGAAAAAGATGATACGCATTCATCCTATCTATGCCCGTCATGATTTTAAACCCCTCAATAAAGTCACCCCTCGTTCGCCTGTGTTCCAAGGAATAAAGTCCTATCCTGGCCAACCTGTCCCGATAACTCAGGCCTACTAGTCCTGACAACATCCTCATGAATCTTCTTTGCACACTTTCCAGTTTAGCTATGTCTTTCCTATACCAGTGTGACCAAAACTGTACACAATACTCCAAGTGCCACCTCACCAATGACTTATACAACTGTAACATAACATCCCAACTCCTGTACTCAATACCTCGACTGATGAAGGCCAGCATGCTAAATACTTCCTTCACCACCCTATCCACCAGTGATGCCCTTTCAACAAACTATGTGCTTGTACTCCTAGGTCCCTCTGTTCCACAACACTCCTCAGGACCTTACCATGTAGTGTATAAGTTCTACCTTGGTTTGACTTTCCAAAGTGCAACACTTTTCTGTATTGAATGGCATTTGCCAATTCTCAGCCCACTCCCGCATCTAATCAAGATCCTTCTATAATTTTTAATAACTTTCCTCACGATCAATGACACCTCCTAATTTTGTATCATCCGCAAACATACCAATCGTGCCTTGACCATTCACATCCAGATCATTTAAAAAATTCTAAAAGATTCGTCAGACATGACTTCCTGGGCACAAATCCATGCTGACTATCCCTAATCAGACCTTCACTATCCAAATGTTGGTTGATCCTGTCCCTCAGTATCCTCTCCAATATCGTACCTACCACTGATGTCAGGCTCACTGGACTGTAGTTCCCTGGCTTGTCTTTGCTACCTTTCTTAAACGATGGAACAACATTAGCCACTCTCCAGTCTTCTAGAACTTCACCAGAGGCTAAAAATGCAGCTAAAATCTCTGCCATGGCCTCTGCAATTTCTTTCCTAGCTTCCCACAATGTCCGAGGATGGACTTGTTCAGGTCCAGGGGATTTATCCACCTTAATGCACTTTAAGGCTGCAAACACCTCCTCTCTGGTAATATGTGTGCGGTCCAAAACACCTCCTCTTGTTTCCCTTGTTTCCTTAGCAACAATGATTCTGTCCTTAGTAAACACTGAGGAGAAATATTCATTAAAAATCCCCCATCTCCTGTGGCTCCACACATAGACAGCCATGCTGATCTTTCAGGGGACCTATTCTCTCCCTCGCCACCCTTTAACTCTTAATATAGCTGTAGAACCTCTTGGAATTATCTTTAACCTTAGCTGGTCAGACATGACTTCCTGCGCACAAATCCATGCTGACTATCCCTAATCAGACCTTCACTATCCAAATATTGGTTGATCCTGTCCCTCAGTATCCTCTCCAATATCGTACCATCTCCTACCCTCTTTTTGCTCTTCTGATTTCCCTCTTAAGTGTGCTCCTACACTTTCTGTAGTCATCTAGAGATTCATTTGAGCTTAATAGCTTAAACCTAATGTATGTCTTCTTCTTTTTCCTGACCAGAGCCTCAGTATCCCTCGTCAGCTAGGGATCCATAAACCTGCCAGCTTTTCCTTTCACCCTAACAGGGATATACTGTCCCTGGACCCTTGATATCACACTTTTAAAGTCTCCCATTTACTGGTCGTTCCTTTTCCTTCAAAAGGACTCACCCAGTCGACCTCTACTAGATCCTGCCTAATGGCCCCAAAATTGGCCCTGCTCCAGTTCAGCAACTTAACCTGTGGCCCTGTCCTATCTTTCTCCATAACTATGTTAAAACTAAGAGAGTTAAGGTCGCTGGGCCCAAAGTGCTTTCTGACTGACACCTCAGTCACTTGCCCGACCTTGTTTCCTAAAAGACGGTCCACTGTTGCACCCTCCTGAATAGGGCCCTCTACATGTTGATTTAGGAAACTTTCTTGGACACATTTGACAAATTCCACCCCATTCAGGCCTTGTACTCTCTGGGTGGCCCAGTCAATACAGGGGACATTAAAATCTCCAACCAATACTACTCTGTTATTCCTACAGGTATTTTCAGTCTCTCTACACATCTGCTCTTCTAGTACCTGCTGGCTATTTGGGGTCTATAATACAGTCACAACAGAGTGACCATCCCCTTCTTGTTTCTAAGTTCTAACCATATGGCCTAATTTGATGACCCTTACGAATATCCTCTCTAAGCACTGTTGTTATGTCCTCCCTTATCAAAAAGGCAACTCTCCCTCCTCACTTACTTGTACTTCTGTCATGCCTGTAGCTTCTGCATCCTGGAACATTGAGCTGCCAATCCTGCCCTTTTCTCAGCCATGTTTCCAATAAGTGTTTACCCTTTGCACATAAGACAATCCCTTCATAGCAGAGGTCATCCCACTGAACCTTCTCTGAACTGCCTCCAAAGAAATAGTATTTTTTTTAAAATAAGGGGACCAAAACTGCTCACAGTACATCAGATGTGATCTCACAAGCGCCTTGTCATTTGCAGTAAGACTTCTCTTCTCTTATACTCCAAGCCCCTTGAAATAGGGCCAACATTCCATTAGCCTTCCTCAGAAATGCCACTCAATGCCTTTTTTAAAAAAGTATATTTGAACCTTTGACAGTCAATGACATTTAAACCATTGAATCTCCCATCATTAACATCCTAAGGGTTGCTAGTATCCAGAAACTGAATTGAATCAGCAATATAAATGAAATGAAAAAAACAGAAAATATGCAGCAAGTTAGGAGAGAAAATGGAGAGGAGAAACCACATTACAATAAAGGTGGCCATTTTGCCTGTTGTGGTTGTGCTGAGCCTCTGAAGGAGCTACTCACCAAGTGCCACTCACCAGCCATTTTTCTGTAACCCTGCAAACTTTTTATTTTCAGATAATAATCCAGTTAGTTATTTAAAGCCTCACTTTAGCCTGTCTCCACCAAATTTACAGCAGTATATTCCAGATCCTAACCACTTGCTACATTAAAAAGAATTTCCTCATATGGACAATTTTTCTCTTACTAATTACCCTAAATCAGTGCCATCTAGTTCTTGATCTTTCCACTAATGGCAATGCTTTCTGCTTATCTATTCACAATATCCATGATTTTGACTGTTCTGTTAAATCTCCTGTCAACCTTCTCCACCACTACTTCAATTCTCCAGTCATCATCATGAAATGAAAAACCTAATCACTAGATAACAAGCATGGGGCTGGATGAACACAGCAGGTCAAGCAGCATCATAGGAGCAGGAAAACTTGACTTTTCGGGCCTAAACCCTTCATCAGAACCCTTCATCAGTTTTTCTGATGAAAGGTTTAGGCCCGAAACGTCAAGTTTTCCTGCTCCTATGATGCTGCTTGACCTGCTGTGTTCATCCAGCCCCATGCTTGTTATCTCGGATTCTCCAGCATCTGCAGTACCTTTTATCTCTGAACCTAATCACTAGAGCCATTTCTGTGAAACTTTCTCACAGTCTCTAATGCCGACAAATCCTTCCTAAATTGTGGTGCATGAAACTGAACAAAGTAGTTTAGTTGAGGTCAAACAAGTGTTTTACTCAGTTTTAACATAGCTTCCTTACTTTTGTACTCCATGACCATATCAAAAGCCAAAAGCAAGATATTTAAACACACATTTCCTTTAACAAATCCATACAAAAAGCAAGCATCCAAGCTCATCAGGTAATAGGGAAGGCAAATGGAATGTTGGCCTTTTATTTCAAAGTGAAGTATAGAAGTAGGGAGATTTTGCTAAAACTATACAAGGCACTTGTCAGACCACAGCTGGAATACTGTGAACAGTTTTGTCCTGTTATCTAAGCAAAGATATATTGACATTGAAGACAGTCCAGAGAAGGATCACTAGGCTGATCCCAGGTAAGGAGGGACTGGTTTATGCGGAACAGTTGAGTAAATTAGGCCTGTGCCCATTGGAATAAGGAAGAATAAGCGGTGACCAAATTTAAGTACTCAAGATTCTTAGAGGGCTTGACAGAGCAAATGTGGAAAGGTTGTTTCCGCCTGTGAGAGTGCAGGACCAGAAGACATAAACTCAGAATAAAAGTTTACATACTTAAGACAGAAATAAGAGTTCCTTCTCTGAGGATTGTGAATCTGTATAATTCTTTATCACAGCGACCCGTGGAGGGTTGGTGATTAAGTCTATTCTTGGCTGAGATCGACAGATTTTTAATGAGGAAGAAAAACAGGGTTATGGATCAAAGGCAGGAAAGTGAGTTGAGGACTGTCAAACCAGCTATAATCTCACAAAATGGCAGAGCAGCCTTGATGGGCTGAATAATCTTTTCTGCTCCTATGTCTCATGGTCTTGATTAGGATTTGTTCTTCACCAAACTTTGTTAGTTCTAAAAGCTTCACCACTCCTGAGGTTAAACTAACTGATCTGTAGTTGGAAGGCTTGGCTTTACTCCTTCTCTAAACAGGGGCATAAGATTTGCAATACTTTGGTCCTCTGACACTATCTATGAATCTAAATTCGAACTTTATGGTTAGTGCTTCTGCAATTTCTACTTCCACTCTGTTTCAAGCACTTCCTGGGCCTGGTGCCTTCTCAACTTCAATACAGTCAGCCTATTGGGTTTGCGGTTTTAGAATGTGACCTTTCTTATCATGATTGCAAGACAAATAAAAAACATTATTTATGAACAGTACATCCATGTTTTCGTTGTTTCCATTAAAAAAAATCCTAATAGCACCAAGTACACAAAGTATTATTGTTCCTTATAAAGAACATATAAATGTCAAATTGTTTGAAAATATTTTGACCTGAGGTGTCAATTCAAAGATACTGCAGGTATGTTTGTAATGGCCTTGAGAAGCAAATATAAGTACCTTGACAGTCCTCAAAGCACAAACATTGGAAACATACTGGCAACTATGAGTCAAATTTGGCAGATAGCCAATTTTCCTGTGAGAGTGTATTTGTCAGTGCATTTTTTAATTGATGGCAATGATTACTTTTTGGAAATTCTTTCATGAAATAATTTACAAAATATAGGCTAAAATTATGCTGGTGATGTTGACAAAGTTCTTTAGCCAAAATAATCAAGAAAGCTAATTGAATGCTGGCCTTTATATCTAGAGGACTGGAGTTCAAGAATGCAGAAGTAATGTTGTAGTTGTACAAAACCCTTGTTAGACCACACTTAGTGTACTATGGGCAGACCTGGTCACCACAATGTAGGAACGGTATATTAGCTTTAGAAAAAGTACCATGTAGGTTCACAAGAATGATACCTGGACTTCAAGGGTTATGTTATGAGGAAAGGTTATACAAATTAGGCCTGTTTTCTCTAGAATTTAGAAGATTAAGGGGCAATGTAATCAAAGTCTTCAAGATATTAACAGGAAAAGACAGGGTCAGAAAAGATGAGCTATTTCCTGTGGTTGGGGATTCTAGAACAAGGGGACATAGTTTAAGAATTAGAGTCAGGTCATTCAAAAGAGATGTTAGGAAGCATTTCTACAAAAAAAAAGTTGATGTTGGATCAGTTGTTAATTTTAAATTCTGAGAGTTTTTTTTTTGATTCGCAAAGGTACTAAGGAATATGGACCAAAGGCAGGTATATGAAGTTAGGCCAGAGATCAGTCATGATCTCATTGAATGGTGGAACAGGCTTGAAGGGCTGAATGGCCTACTCCTGTTCCTATGTTCTTATGTTCCTTTGTTCATCTTAAGTGGATTAAGGTTTTGACAAATAGAAATAATGTGACTTTAACATGTTAAACATTAATCTGTTAATAAATCTACCACATCCTGAAGTTTGTTGCACATCTTAAAGAAATACTGGTGGTAGCTGGTGATGAGAGAAAATGGAAATGCATTGGAAGGTTAGGGTACATATGCTTTTCCATAGTTTTTTTTATCTTGTGCAATGTTAAAGTTATTGACAAGTACTTGAGATTAGGTCAAGGTAATGCTCTTTTTGAACTTGTTGTCGGTAGTCCAAATTTGATTTTAAATATTACAACCTTGTGATATTTGCTTGAGTCAAAGACTTGAGATATAGTCTAGTCATGAAGATTTTGACCAATTAGTGGGCATTAGTAGAAATTCTGCCAAAAAGATTGGATTATGCCTGACTTAAGCTGTGATTTGAATGCGGATATCCTGCACATGTTTTATAAAACTAGTTCGCAGGATCATGACAATTTGTGGTAAAGTACAGAGAAATTGAGGATGCCAGCCCCAGAGACGCCACATCAGATGTTGATCTTGGGCATTAGTTGTGGAAAGCATGATACACCTGGTGGGATTATGGCCCAGAATTTGAGGTGAGTCCAGGAGTTGGGAGTCAGTTTAAAGGAGGTACTGCTTCATAGCACCAGAATCAATATGACGTTAGATATGTTTGGGCGGCATGATGGTATAGTGATTATCACTGCTGCCTCACAGTGCCAGGGACCCGAGTTTGATTCTAGCTTTTGGCAACTGTCTGCCATGGATTTTGTATGTTCTCCCTATGTCTGTGTGGGCTTCCTGCAGGTGCTCAGGATTCCTCCCATAATCCAAAGATGTGCAGGTTGGTGGATTGGTTGTGCTAAAAAAACACCCTGTAGTGTCTGGGGATGTGTAGACTAGGTAGGTTAACTATGGTGAAAGCCCCATGCAGGGTTACGGGGAAGGGGTCGGGGTGTGTGCGTGGGTGAGATACTCTTCGGGGGGTCGGTCAGTGCAGGCTTGATGGACTGAGTGGGCTCTTTCTGCACTGTCTACGATTCTATGTTTTCACTGCTACTGAGGTGTGTTAAATTATCTCTGAAATTGGGCCTCTTTGTGCCTAATCGTGGCCTGGAACGTGTCATGTCATGGAGGAAACTATGGCATTGCATTTCTCACTCTTCTTGATCAACTGGACAAGACATGATTCACATCAAATCTCTGGTTTGTTCCCATAAAACTTCATATGCAGGAGACAGAATGGAGCAAAGGTTCAAAACAATTAAATCAATAAATAATTTTGCTTGTTGTAGAGTAGAATGATGGATATCAGGTCTATGATTTTGGTGGCAAGACAAAGAAACCTGTTCAATTCATTGGAAGCATGGATAATTGGCATGTAGAAACTGTACTCAATAACATCAACTTCCATTTATACAGCACCTTTCATATAATAAAACACCTGAAGGAGCTTCACAAAATCAATATACACAAAATAGATTGAACGAAGCTGTTCTTGTTTTTCCACTGTTTAATTATTTCTGTCCTGCTATATATTTAATCCACATTCCACAGACCTACATCTATATCTATAGCATGATTACTAACATATGGCAGAATATATTTCATTCTTATCATAGAGTCACTTTCGCATATCGGAAGCTATTGTTATAACCTAATGCTATTAATACTATGATAGAGTTTAATTCACAATCTTAGCAGGAGAGCCATTGTGATGATGATCTCTTAGCCAAAACTTTGAAATCTTGTTCACAGCTCTTCTGCTGCTGAATATTATTTTTTTTGTCTATTCGCCAAAAAGGATAGACTTAATAAAATTGGTATGTAGGGCAGTACTAGACAATGAATATAACTGATTAATTAGGAACGGGATCAGTAGGCTGAATTTTACCAAAATGGGCTAAGTGGCAATATTGGGGAATTTATTGGAGTGTTTCACTCCATGAGCCCAAGTGAGTTTTGTCACGCAATTTTAAGTTACTCACACAATTGTGAATGTCTCACATCTCTGTTCTGCCACACTTGCGCTCTCATGTATTTACCACTGAGGGAAGGACTTGCCACTATCAGCACCCCCGGGATTCATGCCATCATACTTAAGGACCAACTATGCACCAGGTCAATCATTGCCAGCCACACAAAGCACTTCTAGTTCACTGAGTAGAAGGGAAATTAAGAAGAAGAGCTTCTAAGAACACATTCATGGCACGGGTGATACTTCATTGCAAAAGCAGTAGATGCATGGAAACACCATCCCAACAATCTTCCCTCCAAGGCACAAACCCTGTCACTGTTATTTGAGTCAATATTATGAAATCACTGCAGGTGTTCGTGGAATGCAGCCCTTCAAGAAGGCAGCTTACTACTACCTTCTCAAAAGTAATACATGCTGATTTAGCCAGCAACACCCACATCCCATGAATGAACTAAATAAAATGAGCACTGAAGAAGAATTCCTGAAGTTGATTTTGAGAAAGCTTGAGCAATTTGAAAGGTTAGTCTATGTGAACGTTACTTTCAGGTACAGCATGGTGCACTATTGAAAAATATAGCACTGAAGATATTTTTGGGAACGTTGGGGAATCCAACCCAAACAAAGAGGATTGGTATAGTTATTAACAAAGTTCACCATTTGCTGAAAGTGAATAAAATTGAAGATGAGAATAAAGTATATATTTTCATTACCACAGAAATAGTATCTGACCAGTGTAGTTCACGAGATCCCAAGTACTGTGGAATATTTTGGAATATTGCTTCGGGACTCATGTTATGGCCCGACAAAGAATGAGATTGCAATCCATGAAAGGAAGCAGTTATCAATCAGACTGTTCATACTACATCCTTGGATTCAAGAAATTTCACAGCACTGTGGACAAGAAATATATTTAGAAAACAATGCTGGAGATACATTTGTCGAAGGCCTAACGAACAATAAAAGCCTGACCAATGTTTTGAGAAAAAGCATTAAACTAACGTCAAAGCAGGCCTGTGATGAGGCCACGGTGATGGAAATGGCAGAAGGAGATTGTTGCATGTTGCAGTTGAATTGCCCTCCTTCACTAGGAGACAAGGTTTACTTAAATCCAAAGCGAACAGCAACCAACCTCACAGGTACAGAGTGCGAAATTTAGATGCTCTCTACTCTATGTTAGCCACCAACAATTTAAATGCCCTACTTCTGTTGAAAGTCTCCAACTGTTGGGAAGTTAATTACATCTGGGCAACACACAGGAGCAAAGGAAACAGTCATGTTCCAGATTATGGTGAAGCTGCAGGTTGCGGTCTTACATCTGGAGGATGAAAACCTTTAAAAATGCATTTGATAAAATGTGCAAGTAGAAGTTCATGCCATTGAATGAGAAGGTCAACAGCTGTACTCCATCACTTAATAAAAACAGCACTTGAAAGATGAAATTAATATGGCTGAAGAGAAAATTCCAGTGCCCATTGCATAAGTGTAAGTTGGAGATTCACAACTTATTTCCATCATTGATACAGCTGCAACAGTATCTGTTATTTAGGAAGGAGAGTACAAGAATTTTCTAAAGTATATTCCCTTATGCAAAACTGATATTTTAAAAAAATCACTGTTTAAAGGATATGGTTATCACTGACAAGTCCAGCTTATATTGTCCATTGTTAATTCTGCACAAGAAGGCAGTCATGTGCTGCCTTCTTGAAATGCTTCTGTCCATATGGAGTAGGTACACCCATTAGGAAGGGAGTTCCAGGATTTTGGCAGTTTTCCAGTGTGAATTCAAATTAGTATTAACGTGAAAAATGATACATTCTACGACTTGCAATTGGTGTTCATGGAATGGAACAAAGTCTCCATGTTGGGAAGGCATTGGCTGAAAGAGATATGGTTAAATTCGTCTGAGTTATTTAGAGTAGGAATCAGAAAGATTGCATCTAATATTGAGAAAATGCTAAGAGAACATAATGTGGTCTTTCAGCAAGGAGAACCAAATGATAAAATTAAACATCACAAGGCGAAAGGTCAAGATAAATGACAATATATAGGCAACATTTTGTAAGGTTAGGTCGGTGTATTACATATAGATGGAAGACTAAGAGCTGAGTAGGTTGGAAAGAACAAGGGCAATTAAGAATATGATAGTTCAAAAGCAGATTGGGAAGTTTGGATTTCAGAAGATTATAAGCAAATGAGAAAACAGTGACCAAGAACGATATTAGCTGACTTCCTACCGGTAAAGATTGGTTTACCAATTTAGCCTGTAGAAAGGTATTTAATAACATGGGCTTGTCAAATGCATATGCGTAATTAAGATTAACTGAATAACTGAACATGGAACTACTTACCATTCACCTGCTTCTGCAATTTTCCAGAATTCATGAATCAGATATTAAGTAGGATGATAAGACAATGTTGCTTTTTAGATGACATTTTGTTCAACAGTGAGAGTGAGATAAAACAATTCTAATGAAGTTCTAGGTAAATTCAAGAGTATAGCATCATAGCTAAAAAGCACAATTATTGCTTCACAGTGTCAAGTGTAACATAGCTGAGTCACCACAAAGACGATGAAGGTGAGTGAAGTTGGTGAATCCAATATCGCGAGACACTTGAAGGGATTTGAAAACAAAGAGCCCAGACATTAAAGACTTTGAATAATGCACAACAATTCCTATGAATGTTCTATTGATACATTTGCTCCACCATATCAATTGTTCAAAGATGAAGCAAGTTTGATGCGGTCTGTGAACATTTTGTTATATTGGACTCTCTGTTGGGAAGGAGGTGTAAATAAAGTTGGTCAATAATGGCTATGTCACAACTGTGTAATTCTAATATGTATTTTATAAAGAAAGCTAATCTGACTTTTTTTAAATGAACACAACATCTTCCAAGACAGCTTTCAGAAGTCACTTGATTAAACCTGTCAAATAACTTTTAGCTAAAAAGAGAAATTGGTATTTTACTTCAGCATCAATCACAAAGGGAGATAGTTAGAAACCGATTAACTTTGCACAGCACAATGGGGACCTCCTAAATATGAGAATTCAAAGCTTCTGTGCAAACAGAAGACAGGAAATACCATCATAATTGAGTTTGCTTTGTGGTACAACAATTTATCAAAGTTAATGTTGCAGCCACTAAAGTTTTGTTTATAGACAGACATTGAACCACCATTTTAAGAGAGCTTCAAGAAGAACTCTGAGAGAGACCATCAGAGATGGACAGTTCTCAGTTAAAAGGAGCAGAAGAAGAAAGGCAACCGGCTGAAGGACTAAATAAAAACCGAAGGAACTGCGAATGCTGTAAATCAGGAACAAAAACAAAGTTGCTGGAAAAGCTCAGCACGTCTGGCAGCATCTGTGAACAGGTTATGAGGAAGGGTCACCGGATCCAAAACATTATCTCTGATATTTTCTTCACAGATGCTGCCAGACCTGCTGAGCTTTTCCGGCAACTTTGTTTTTGTTCCAGCTGAAGAACTGCTACACTGAAATAGTCTACGACTGCCACTACTTGCAGTGCCACAGAGACAAAGTAAAGGAACCTTCACTCCTTCCTAGCACTTGTTCTGCCTAGTCCATCCATAGGAGAAGCCCCCATTCTTTCAACTACAGAAGTCAGCACTGGTTCACTACCACTTTCTCAAGTGCAGCTAGGGATGGGAAATAAATGTCGGCAATCCAGTGATGCCCATGTGCTCTGAGTGAATAAAAAACATCACTTTTTCAAAATGTAAAGGACTCTATGGAGGTTTTTAAAAAATCACCTGGCGTTCATTCAGTGTTACTGGCAGCTTTTTTTTCCTGACTCAAACACAAGAAAACTGATCATTTGCTGTTTCTACAGGTATGTATTCCTAAGTTTACCTCCAAAACAACATAAATATAGTTCAGAAGTAATCCATCGGTTGTATATCACTTTAGGATATATGAATAGGTGGTACATAAATGTAAGTCTTTTCTTTTTAGTTAGCCTTAATTGACCATCTTTCTGATGCTGTTGATCTTAGTGCGGTCGACTTGAGGTAAAACAAACACATTCTTAAAGAAAATATATATTTAGTTACTTGTCATTTACCCACTACTCTTGACATTTGATTGCATTATCACAGCTGAGTCCCCCACTAGCACTATGCTGAGGTGATCTTTGAGCAAAACCTGATCTGGACCAGACACAACTGCAATGGCTACAAAAGCAGACCGTGCACTGACAATTCTGTGGCAAGTAACTCACTTCCTATCTCCTCAAAGTCTATACACCTTCAACAAGTCTCAAGTGTGAGGCAATGCTCCCCACTTGCCTGGGAGTCAAATAACAGTAAAGAAGCTTGACAGCATCCAATACAAAGCAGCTTGCTTGATTGGCACTCTATCTAACATCTTCAATATTTACTTACTTCACCACTGATGTACAATGGCAACAGTATACACCATCTACAAGATGTGCTGTGACAACTCACTAAGGATCTTTAGACAGCATCCTATAAACTTGCAACTTCTATCAGAACTTCTACCACCTAGATGGACAAAGGGAGCAGGTACATGGGAATACTACTCCTTCAAAGTTCCTGAGTGCCAGATATGTCTCTACTAATGGAATGTTTTTCTCCTTTTCCCATTAACTTTGAGTTCACACAAGCCACGCAGCATTCTGACTTGAAACTAGTCCTCCATTCTGTCACTGTTTCTGTGTCAAAGTCCTCCCAGGCAGGAATCTGGGTATACTACACCCACATGTACTGGAGCAGATCAAGAAGACAGCTCATGAGCACCTTCTCACGGGCAACTAGGTACGGGCAAGAGCGACACCCAAATCCCATTAATACATTTACATCTAAAATTGATGTTGAAGTTTTCCTTAAAGTACCTGATTACAACCATTTAGAAGATTCCTGGGTTACACAATGGAAATAAATTCATCTAATGAATGGTCCAACTGCCTATTCAAGATTCAGCTTAATGAAGAAGGGAGATGATTTGGTTAGATTGCTGGTGTGAACCATTGTTGGCGCCCATATAAACAGGGGGAGGCGTTGGCCTCATGGGATTGTTGCTAGCCTATTAATCCAGAATCCCACAATGAATAAAAAAATGTTCAGTTTACCCACTCATTAGACAAGTCGATCCTACCCTGCCAAAAGGAAAATTCTTTTGTTGTCAGATATGTTTGTGATTGGGACCAAATAACAATTATGGCACAGAGACAATAATTATTGGGGAATTAACAACCCAAAGTGGACTTAACCTGTCTATTGAGGACAGGTCTTATTTTGCCACTATTTCTTGGCACTGTCACTGCTCTTATTCAGCTAGAGTTCAAGGTTTTACATAAATTAACTGCAGTAATGTGTTAAATTAACACGGAACAATTAAAGAAATGATCTTTGCAAATTAACTTTGCTGAATAGTGCGCTCATGTGCTCACTGATGAATTTAAACTGATTGAGATTTTTAACCAGTTTGGTTAAAAATTTAGTCTTCATGAAGAAATTTTCTCCACACTGGAATCAAATAGGTATTTATGAAACACAGTGTATATGTATGTAAGATTTTGGGCCTATTTCAGATTAAAGGAAAATATCAAGAATATTCTAGTTAACAATTTCCAAAAGCTCTGCTGTTTGAAATGTTGCTTCTTGATCCATCCTTCCCACTGTTACTACTCCTGTGATGTGACTTGGGATGTTTTCTTACATTAAGAGGTTTTGTCTCATTGTATGTTATTTTTGTTGTAAAGGTGGACAGTGAAAATATGTCCAATTTTTCAAAAAGACTATCCAAAAATACACCCTTATACGCTGTTTGCTCTGTATGAGACAATTACCCACCAAGACCCATTTGAACATTACACATTATGGAGAAGGCAATTTTCATGTTTATTCACATTCCATTGTTTCCCTGCTGCTATGATCAATGATAAAAAGAAAGAAACACAGGCATGAACAAAAGAGCTGAATTTCAGAGATGAGTTGAATGTGAAAGGCCGTGATGGAATAAAGGAGCACAGCAAGTTAATTGGAATCAGGGAACATGTTTGTACAGTTTTCAGTGCCATTTGCAACTCCTCAGATACTGAAGCAATCCACGTTCAAACACAGCAGAACCTAGACAATATCTAGGTTCCTGCTGACAAATTGCAAGTGACATTCGCACCACACACAAGTGCCACGTAGTTATCATCTCCCACAAGAGAGAATGTAACCATCGATCCCTGTTATTTAATAGCATTATCATGGCTGAATCCCCCACTGTCAACACCCTGGGAGTTACCATTAACCAGAAACTGAACTGACTTGGCCATATAAGTGTGGTGGCTATAAAAGCAGATCGGACTCCAGGAATCCTGCAATAAGTAACTCACTTCCTGAAGCCTCAAAAGTCTGTCCACTATCTCCAAGGCGCAAGTCAACAGTGTGATGGAATATTCCCCAGCTAGAGCAACACTCAAGAAGTTTAATACTGTCCAGGAGGGAGCAGCCCACTTGATTGGCAACACATTCACAAACATTCACTTCCTCCATCACTGACACTCAGTGACAACAGTGTGTACCATCTACAAGATGCAATGCAGAAATTACCAAGGTTCCTTAGACAGCATCTTTCAAATTCACAAGCACTACCATCAAAAAGGACAAAGCAGCTACATATGGGAACATATGCAAGTTCCTCTCCAAGCAACTCACCGTCCTGACTTGGGAATATATCAGTGTTCATTCAGTGTCACTGGGTCAAATTCCCAGGAATTCTCTCTCTAACAGCATTGTGGGTATACCTACGGTACTTGAACTGTAGTGGTTCAAGATAGCAGCTCACCACCCCTTTAGAATGGACAAGATGGGCCGAATGGCCCCCTTCTGTGCAATGTCATTTCTATGGTTTCCTAGTTCTCTGGGGCAGCTAGGAATAGGGAATTAATATTAACCCAGCCAGCAATGCTCACATCCCATGAATGAATTTTAAAAATTATAATTTGTCCCATCTATATATCTGTTCAAATGTAAAGATATTTAAATAACAATTTTATGCTGGTTCACAAGAGGGGCAGGACTATATTAAAGGCTGTATTTTTGAAAAGCTGAGTTCAGTATTCAGCCAAATGGTACAATATAATTGTTAAAAGACATGAACGAAATGCAAAGCACATATTACAGTGAAGTGCGCATAACTAAGGAAAAAGATAAACTGTAAAACTGAAAAATCTGATCAATGAGATAAATACGCAAATGCAGCTTCTGTTTGTTTTCTATTAGCTTTTGCAGCTGTTGAATAAAGGTGATGATTTTAAGTGTTTGAAGGCTTTCCTGTATGTGATGAACGTTGAACAATGCTAAGATGCTGAACTGTGGTGGTCATTGAGGAAAAATTAGCAGTAATTAGAGAGGGATGTAAGATGGGATGTAGCTTAGGACAGATAAACTGTGTGGATTTGTGTTTAAAATGCAATAAGTGTAGGAATATACAGTTGTATATGCAAGAAAGTGTTGGCCATACCACCTATGTGCCCTGAGACGTGTTGGTTTCTGAATTCTGTTCTAGTATGTGCACTGCTACCAATAGTAGTAGCACAGCATGCTAAAACTATACAGTAGGAGTGCATGAATGGCCTGTCTCCACCAACACCAATTCTAGCATTGATATCTTATCTTCAGCAGGATTACCAGCTGATCTACAATGGCTTTGGTTGAAGAACTGTATTGACATTCTGCTTTGTAGACAGTGAAATAATGAAATCATCAGCCCTGGTCGCAGTACGTAGCCTTTGTCTCCCGGTAACTATTCTTGCAAAGCATCTGGCCCCTCAAAAGCTGTTGTAAGATGGAGTTTTCAAGGATACAGTCATCACGTAGCTCCCAGAGTACCTGTCACAGACTTCTAAGATACTGTACTGATGATCACAGATCACTTCTGCAGTGATCAAATGTAATGCTTTCCTTGTGATGAACTCAGCTGCATTATGATATGGGTCTCTCAACATGATATGTGTAAAGTCTATCATACCCACACCTGGAAGCCAGCTATGTTGCCAAAGCCAACTGCCCAGACTGTGAGACTGGGGAAATGAGATGAGGTGGTGTGATCTGGCACCATTGGTAATAGCTTTGATATATTTCTGTTTCCAGAATTTACACCCCACACAGTTGTAGACTGCATGCATGACAATACAATTGCAAAGGACTTCAACTTGTTCTCTGCAAGTGCATAATTGCTGCTATTACCCCCTGAAAGGCCTTCCATCCATCAGAAAAGAGGCCCATGTGGGGACAGAAAACAAACTCTGACTTTGCCTACTCTGGGTGTGGTCGTAGCAATTTTCTATTCTTAAATCACGTTTAGGAGTTGAGAGAACATGGAAGGTAATGCAGGTCGTTCCTGGGTCCATAAGTCACAAGCTCAGCTTGATGATCAAGTTGCACCTGCTGCCCCCCCCCACCAAACCAAATCTCCATGCTCCTTTCTACCATGAGCTTTCCTGGATAGCCCATTGCTACTAATTCCCCACATGTTGCCAAATGCCAAATGGAATTAGGACTGCAACCTTCATCCTTACCAATTGAGTACCATCTCTACAATTTCATCCTGCTACCATCATGATACAAGCTTCCTCCTGTTGAGGCAACAGTGGTGGTGACTGCCAATAGCACTCCTTCCTGTAGAAGTCTATGTCCTCCCCAATACCATCTCCCTCTCTTATATGTCAAAATTTGTCCCTTCGCTGTCCTTGTACCCTCTGCATACCAGGTTGCTGCATTCCATTCCTGCATTGAGTTACCCCGTTTCTATACCACTGCAGCATCCCTTGCAAACACTCCTTAGGTTCTGTTCCTGTGACTGACTGTACCAGAATCCCCAGGCTGATGACAGCTCCCTTGACTTAACTGATGAATACTCCGCATTGACTTTGAGATATAATGATTTGATGGAAGCACATGCAGTGTGTTTGTGTATAGGCTGCTGGTGCGTGCTGTAGCTGTAAGATTCATACAGGATGGGACTAAACGGCAACATATCCACCCCCTTAACTGATGCCTGCTGATAACCACGACACACTGCATGGCTTTTTCTCTGTGCTAAATGGCAAGGCAGCGCGGAGGAACTGTGAAGCTCTCAACTCTGCCTGAAGCAGCAAAGCACCAAAAGGAAAGGCAAGGCAGGGACTATGTGAGCATCAAAGTGAGTGTCATTCAAAGTGAATGAATGTCCTGAGAGGGAGGAAGCAGCCCTGATGTACACCCTAGTCCAAGTCACAAGATGGGTTCCTGTCTCTGCATACAAAGTTGTCCTGCAGCATTATTCCAATGAAAGGTTCTGGTGTGCTCCAAAGAGCAGCATGGAATTGCAAAAGCATAATGTGGTGAGGCTGGTACATGTCAGATGATAACATCTGTCGATGTAAGATGTTTGTGCTCATTGCACATGGAGTGTACCCTGAGGTGTTGGTGCCAGGTGTTTAACATTGAGGTCCAGAAAACAAGCGATGATCTGGAGTCACCAGTTGACCACTCTGACTTTCATGTCAGGAATTTTCATTATGGAGTTTCTATTTGGCAGATGGAAATATGAGGAACTACATATTTGTGAGCTGAAATTAGGTAATAACGAGGTTGATAATGTGCAATAATCCATTTAAACAGGACTCTTGCTGCTCACCAGTGAGAATCATGTGTCACCACTGAATACTTGACTGGAAAATGGGATTCTTTAATCTCAATATTTTCCCCACCCGATTCCACCAAACTCACACCAAGGCTCACGTCATTCAGGTACTAGATGAGTTCTACCCCTAGTCCAATAATTTGAGACAAGATCATGAAACCAACTCTCACCTTAAATACCAGGCACAACTCAAGACTCGACAACCAGCTCACAATTTCAGTGAGTAAAACAAGTTAAATTTGTTTACAGAATGCAAGTAGTAAAGATTGTAAAATAATTCAAGAAATAATTTCAAATTGATACTGGTGTGTAAATCGCTGGAGAAAGCAGCAACAAAATTAAAGAAAGTAAACATACTTGGGATGCACAGTTGGAGGTATAAAGTATGAATTTCAAGAACTGAAGTAGTGGAGAGGTGATGGACTAGTAGTTCTATCACTAAACTATTAACCGAGAGATCCCAGGTAATGTTCTGGGGACCTGGGTTTGAATCTGCCATGGTGGAATTTGAATTCAATTTAAAAAAAACTGGAACCAAGGTCTAATGATGACCATGAAGCCATTGTCAATTGTTTGAAAAACCCATCTGATCTCCTTTAGAGAAGGAAACGGTCATCCTTGCCTACACTGGCCTACATGTGACTCTGTGCCCAAAGTGTCACACAATGCAGTTGTGTGAACTGCCCTCTGAACACTGAAGGATGGGAAATAAATGTTGGCCCAGTGACACCCATGTCCCATAAATGAATGTTAAAAAGATTTGCACTGAGTCATGATATGGTCCCATTGAAATTATGTTCTCTACAACACAACTCAGCATATTATCAGAAAGAAACTGTCACAGTGTAGAGGTTGCCATGATGCGAGGTAAATTGATAATTAGGTTAAGGTCCCAAAGTTAAGGAAAGTGATTGCACGAATGGTATCAGAGATAAAAGAAGACTTTCCACATCAGGCAGATGTTCACCCGCACATCTGCCAATGTGGTATACTGCATCCGCTATACCCGTTGTGGCTTCTTCTACATCGGGGAAACCAAGCGGAGGCTTGGGGACCGCTTTGCAGAACACCTGCGCTCAGTTCGCAACAAACAACTGCACCTCCCAGTCGCGAACCATTTCAACTCCCCCATTTCTGATGAAGGGTTTAGGCCCGAAACGTCAAGTTTTCCTGCTCCTATGATGCTGCTTGACCTGCTGTGTTCATCCAGCCCCATGCTTGTTAGCACGAATGGTAAATGTTTTAACTGGAGAAGAGAATGTTTAGGGGTGATCTTATTGAAATATTCCAAAGCTTAAAGTGTATAGGCAAAATAAATATATAATTACACGTTCACCCCAGTGTTTCCCTTGGCAGCTCATTTTGTATCTAGTGCTACTAAGGTTATGTGCTCAAGTTTCTGACAATAAATCATGAACTACATTCTGAGACCATACAACCTGTTTTCTAGAATATGGCACTACACCGAATGATGTTGATGATAGATGCAAGATGAAGGTGTCATGACTACTGCCAGGAACCTGGATATCAATCTGCATGGTTCAATGTCTATCAGCTTACTTTAGCTGCACACAGGGAAGGAAATCTCTTCACACTTTTATGCGTGCTCTGAAGAGACTGCAGTCAATTGTTCCTTGCACTTGGACAATAGGAAAGAAGGTGTAGCTATTTCCCCTGGCAAAGAGAGACTCAGTGAAACTCCTGATGCAGCAACTTTCTGCAAACAGAGTGATGATATCGATGCTGCCTGTGACAGCTGGGAATGACAGTGATGCATTAGTTCAGGCCATAATGACCTTGTTGGTATCAATGAAATGTAAGTATGAACATGTCCAAAAACCCATAGATTCTTTTTATGATTGCCTGATTGCTTCAAGTGTCAAATATCAATACTTCTGGAACATCTAACATATGCCAGTCAAAGCCAGAAATTCCGCTACAAAATACAGTTCCAAAAAATTCATATCCTCTTTCCCAAAAACTTAGGCACTTCCCAGACCATATCAACAAGGCTCCAAGTCTAAACTGACACGTACTGTAAATGAGTACAATGGCTAAACTTCTAATAGAGTGGAAACGCTTGGTATCTATGTATCTCAGGCAGATTTAGACACATTTTGTTTTTTTAAGTGTTCCAATTTGAAAATAAGCACAACGAAACTTTAGCCTTAAGATAAAGCTTTGCTTATTTCATAACTACTGTTGAAAGTTACGAAATAAAAAGGAATATAATTATTAACTAAAATACAGATATGAAGATTAAAAGTATGTACAGATAAGATCAGTCTGTTATCATCACAGGTTCATTTCTTGTTTTGAAGATTCTCTTTCTGAGGTGAAAAGGTTGAAATCTTAAAATCAGAATTCCACATGGCTTCTGTGGTTGAAAGAATGGAGGTTTCTCCGACATGTGGATTGAACAGAACAAGTGCTGAAAAAGATTGAAGGTTCCTTTATTTTGTCTCTGTTGCACTGCAAGTAGTGGCCATTATAGACAGTTTCAGTACAGCAGTCCTTTAGCTGTGTTCCCTTTCTTCTTCTGCTCCTTTTGACTGAGAACTGTCCATCTCTGATAAGTCTCTCTCAGAATTCTTCTTGAAGTTCTCTTAAAATGGTGGTTCACACGCTGCAATATTAACTTTGATAAGTTGTTGTTCCATAAAGAAAAATCAGTTACGATGGTATTTCCTGTGACGTCCTTCCTGTCTCCTGTTTGCACTGAATCTTTGAATTCTCTCATATTTAGGAGGTTCCCATTGTGTTGTGCAAAGGTTAATCAATTTCTATATATCTCCCTTTGTGATTGAAGTAAAACACCAATTTCTCTTTTTGGTTGAAAGTTATTTGACAGGTATAATGAAGTGACTTCTGAAACTATTTTGGAAGATGTGCGCATTTTAAAAAGTAAGATTAATTTTAATGTATATTTTATGAAGAAAGCTACATAGTTATGATACAACCATTATTGGCCAGCTTTATTTACACCTCTGCCTCAACAGAGAAGCCAATATAACAAAATGCCCACAGACCGCACCAAATCTGTTCCGCCTTTGAGCAATTGAACTGGTGGAGCAAATGTTTGAGTCAAGGATGAACTTAGAACATTCATAGGGATTGTTGTGTATCATTCAAAGTCTTTAACGTCTGATCTGTTCACTTTCAAAACCCCTTCAGCTGTCTCTTGGTTTGGGTTCACAAACTTCACTCACCTTCATCATTTTTTTTGGTGACTCAACTATGTTACACGTGACACTATGAACTAATTATTGGGCTTTTTGACCTAAGGCTGTACTCTTGAATTTAGTCTAGAATTTCATTTCATCTTACAAAATGCTTCTTCTCAGTCTCATTATCAAAATACCATCTAAAAAACAATATACTCCTAATAAAACAATCTTCACCAGTAGACAGTCACCAAGTATCATTCTCGATCACTTTATTTCACTTTTGCGTATTATCTTCATAAATCCAAGCAGCCTAGTCTGTCTTTAAACTATCAGACTCTTAATTGTCCTTTCTAAGTTATTCAGCTTGTTACTTACTCTTTTAACTTTACATAATACCTAACCTTACAAAATGTTGCCTCCATGTTGTCATTTATCTAGACCTTGGACTTGTGATGCTTAATTTTACCATTTGGTTCTTCTTGTCAAAAACCACATTATGTTCTCATCGCACTTTGTAAGTGCAAGACATACTCTTACTCATTTCCACTCAAAATAAATCAGTTGAGTTTAACCATATCTCCTTACACAACCTCCTTCCCAGCACGAAGACTTTGTTCCAGTCCACAACTACCAATTACAAGTAGTAGGATGTATTATTTTTCACCTTGACACTAACTTGACCTAGCATTGGAATACTGTCAAAATCCTGGAATCCCGTTCCTAATGGCACTCTGGATATACCTACACCATACAGACAGCAGCATTTCAAGAAGGCAGCCCATCAGTACCTTTTTGTGGGGAAATGAGAATGAGCAATAAATGGACTGAATTAGCTTTATTGTCACATGTACTCAAATGAGTATTGTGAAAAGTTTATAAGTCACCACTTCCAGCACCATCTTAGGTACAAATGTACCTAGGTACCATCTGTAGTTACAGAACAGAGAAATGTAGAAAAAAAAGTTACAGGTGGTTCTGCTATAACACATGTTTCGTTAACGCAAATTGGCTGTAATGCAACTGATGAATAGTGGACGCTGTTTGGATAAGGCAAACTTTCTGCTGTACAAGTATAGCGATTTTCTACAGTGATTTCCCTATAATGCTATTTTCTATAGCACGAGGTCACGCAAGAACACAACTATCACATTTTAGGAGAACTACTTGTACATTACAGCTGAACACACAACGACCATAGGTCATAAAAAACAAGAAGCAAAGTTAAAAAGACAAATATCACAGTCCCTGTCCAAAGGCTCTCCAGAGAAGACCAACGTAGGGGGCCTCCAAGTTCTCTGAGCATTGGTTGCTGCCATGCTCCACACTGAACCACTATCCTCACTCCCGCACCAGGCTGCTACCCTCCCCTCTGTACAACTCGTTGGTGTCTCCGCTCCTGCTGCTGGTATCTCTGACGACAGCCAACCCACTTTGGAGGCCAGGAGACGGAGGCCAGGGCCGGGTGATCAAGGCTGAGAGAAGGGAGGAGAGATGCAGAAAAAAACAAAGAAGAGGAAAAAGAACTGGCAGAGAGGAAGAGCTCTGGCTGAAGTGTTCTAATCTGTCACCATCATACCTGCAGACAGTTATGAATTGCTGGACTTGTCAGTGATAACCATATCCTTTAAACAAATGACTTTAATAAAAACAAACATGTTTCATGCCAATTTTGGGTAAGGGAATATAATTTAGAAAAATCTTGTACAATAGAAATAACAGACACTGCTGAGGCTGTATCATTGATGGAAGTAAGTTGTGAATCTCCAACATTCACTTATGCTGTGGGCACTGGAATTTTACCTTCAGCCATAAGCGCTGCCTTTCTTGCTGTGTGACGGATTACAACTAATGACCTTCCCATTCAATGACATGAACTTATGCTTGAACATTTTATCAAATACTTTTTTAAGAATTGCCATTCTCCTGAAACAGCTTAATCTGGTGCGACCTGCAGCTTCACCATAATCTTGAACATGACTGTTTCCTTTGCTCCTGCTTGTTGCCCAGATGTAACTAACTTCCCAACAGTTGGAGACTTTCAACAGAAGTAGAGCATTTAAATTGTTGGTGGCCACCATAACATAGAGAGCATCTAAATTTCGGACTCTACCTGTGAGGTTGGTTGCTGTTCACTTTGAATTTAAGTAAACCTCATCTGCTAGTGAAGGAGGGCAATTCAACTGCAACATGCAACAATCTCCTTCTGCCATTTCCATCACCATGGCCTCATCACAGGCCTGCTTTGACGTTAGCTTAATGCTTTTTCTCAAAACATTGGTCAGGCTTTTATTGTTCGTTAGGCCTTCGACAAATGTATCTCCAGCATTGTTTTCTAAATCTGTTTCTTGTCCATAATGCTTAGAAATTTTCTTTATTCCAAGGATGTAATATGAACAGCCTCATTGATAACTGTTTCCTTTCGTGGAACGCAACTCTCAATGCAATCTCATTCTTTGTCAGGCCATAATATGAGTGCAGAAGCTCATTGCTTCAATATTCCACAGTACTTCGGATCTTGTGAACAACATTGGTTAGACATCATCTTAAAATCACCTGGCCTCTTTGTGGTAATGAAAACATTTACTTTATTCTTATCTTCAATTTTATTCACTTTCAGCAAATGTTGAACTTCATTAGTAATTATACCAATCTTCTTTGTTCGAGTTGTAGTCCTCCAATGTTCCCAAAAGTATCTTCAGTGTTATTATTTACAATAGCGCACCATGCTGTACCTGAATGCAACGTTCACATAGACTAACCTTTCAAATTGCTCAAGCTTTCTCAAAATCAACTTCAGGAATTCTTCTTCAGTGCTCATTTTATTTTAATTCATTCATGGGATGTGGGTGTTGCTGGCTAAATCAGCATGTATTACCTTTGAGAAGGTAGTGGTAAGCTGCCTTCTTGAAGGGCTTGTGTTAATGCTGCGGCTTTAAGGCGTTATTTTGTCCTTTTTTTTTGAAGATAGGTTGTAGGTAGAGGTGAAGAACAGTCTAGCAAAATCACCAGAATAAACTTCTTATGAGGCCTTGATATTTTTTTAAGTTGGTACAATGGATTCATGCCAAACAACATAAGCAGCAAGGAATAAACAGATCTAAGCAACCCCAACTGTTCAAATCTGAACTGTGCTGCCCAGCCGTTGCCAATTATCATCAATGAGGGGCAACTAAATATCTCGTTGGAAGGGGAGGCTCACAAAAATCCCCATCTACCATGATCGGGGAGCCTGACACATCAGTGAAAATGACAAGGCTAAGACACTTCAAGTATCCTTACATAGAACTGCCAAGTGAACAATCCATCTTAGCCTTCTCATTGCTTTCAACAATGCGTATGCCAGCCTTCAATTAATTTGAATTACTCCAGGTACTGTCAAGAAATGGCCCAATTCACTACAGTCTGCAAAACATTTGGACTGTGATAACATTCCAGCAATAGTACTGAAGACTTGTGCCCCAGAACTAGCCACACACCTAGTCAACCTGGTCCAGTATAGTTGCAATATTAGCATCTTCTTGGCAATGTGGAAAATTGCCCACTTATTTCCTGTCCATAAACAACGGGATTTATTTGACCTGCCCAATCACTGCCCCCCTCAATCTATTCTCTGTGCTCAGCAGAATGATGAAAGGTGTCATTGGCATGCTATTATTTGGCACTTACTCAAAAATAACCTGCTCAGTGACCCCGAAGTTGGGTTCCACCAGGCTCACTCAGCTCACGGCCTCATTACAGCCTTGGTCTAATCATGGATAGAAAAGCTTAACTAAAAGTGAGTTGTGAGGATGACATTCCTTGACATCAGCCTTGACCAAGTGTAGAATCAAGGAGCCAGAACAAAATGATCAGTGAAAATTGGAAGAGAGCTCTCCATTGCTTGGAGTCATGCCTAGCACAAAAGACGATGGTTGACATTGTTGTAGGCCAATCATCTCAACCGTAGGACATCATTGCAGGAGTTCCTCAGCTCAGTGAGTTCCTTGCATCAGAGATGTCAGAAGGTCAGAGATGTAAATGTTCACTGATGATTGCATAATGTTTAGTGCCATTCACAAGTCCTTCTCCAAATGCAGCATGATCTGACAGCATTTGGACTTAGGCTGAGAAGAGGTAAATAACACTTGCAGCTCACGGTGTCATAATGGTCATCTCAAACAAGAGAGAATCCCCTATACTCGATAGAGTTTCAGCAGCTGATTTTCAACAGTTTGGGGATTATCGGTAACCAGAAACTGAACTGGCCATCTAAATACTTTGGGTGCAAGAACCAGTCAGAGGCTGGGACGTCTGCAATAAGCAACTCATCTGCTGACTGTACTAAACCTGTCTATCATCTACAAGGCACAAGTCTGGAATGGAATGGAATACTATCCACTTGCTTCGATAAATACACTTCCAACAACGTTCAATAAGCTAAGCTCCGCCCAGGATAAAGCAGCAAGCATGATTAGTACTCCATCCAAAATTTTAAATATTCACTGTCTCCACCACTGACCTACAATGGCGCGTGTTTACTACCAAGAGACACTGCATCAATTCAACAAGGTTCCATGGATAGTACCTTCTAGATCCCTCACTGCTAGCACCTAAAATGACAAAGGTAGCAGGTACAAGGAAACGTTCCTCCAAACTACAAGCCTTCCTGTTTTGGAACTATATTGCCATTCCCTCACTGTTGCTGGGTCAAAATGCTGGAACACCCTCCCTAACAGCACTGTCGGTAAAGGATGGGCAATAAGTGCTGGCCCATCCAGCAATGTCCCAATCCTGTGAATGAAACAAAAGATTTGCAGGGTCGTCAGCATTTGCCATTGTTGTTTCTGCTGTTGATTGACAGTCAGTTTCATTCCCTTCTTAGATTTTGTAGCATTTTGTTACAACTGAGTGGCTTGCTAGGTTTGATGTTTGTCATGTGTTATCCAAACTGTTTGATAATAGAATCCAAATTTCAGTTCAGTATTCCCAGTGTGTGCCAAAATTTCAATCTAATGCAAACAAGATCAATGGAATATTCCAGACAAGTCCCTGCCTACAGCAACTTGCTGTGCCAGCCATAGAAATACTGTGATGTGATGTTGTGATCTTGTACATGTTTATATTGTATTCCAGCTAGCTGTGGGCTTAGCCACAAATACAGCCTATTTTCAGAATTTCTAACTTCATTGAAAATTTAACATAACGATTCTGCTGGGTTAAGATGGATAATTTAAGATTCAAAAATTTTTTATTAATGTCAGTGGCAACTATTATGTTCCAAGTATGTTTTGGAATGAGGCACTTTTCGCATAAATTTTTGGTGTCATGTAATAATATCCAATGCTGCCCTTTGCAAAGATGGACAAACAAATGTAGCTTGGAATTTCTTTATGTTGTACAAGTGACAGTTTTTAGCAAGCAACTCACGTCTGATTTCCTCTGCTTCTCTGATGAAAACCTACTGCACTCAAATTGCATGCCTGTTTTTGACCATTTCTACCAAATACAAAACAAAAACGTATATTGCTAATTTCGAAAGCTCTACTTCCCTCCAACATTGCAACTGAGAATACCCTCTGTGATGTTGATGTATGGTTGATGACACAATTTCATCAATAATGATGTCCAATGTTCCTTCTCCACAAATATGCCAAATCATAGGACCTCCAGGCATCCAAATACCAGCAGCCTCATTGCAGTACTTTCAAACTCCAAGACTCCCTCTCCACCCGCTGCCAGATCACTAAAACTTTTCTCTTGTCTTCCCAAATTCACTTGTCCTGATTGCAACTAAGCTATAGAACTGCCTCCAACGTAAAGCTGATTCCTGTTCCACAGTACCTCTATATATCAGCTACCAACTTCCAATTGATGTTCCTTGCATTCAAGATGTTAAAGATGATTAGAGCTGTCAAAAAATAAGCAAATTAATAGTCTTAAATTCGGACCATCAGTCTATTTATTAACTGTAAATACAATTATCGCAAAATAATGGACTCAATTGTGATGTTCAGTCCCCAAAGTATCAGTAAAAATTTCAGAATGCTATTTAATTAAAAAATGATTTCGACATATTCAGTCATACTAATCCAGTGATCCTGGATTATTCCTAGATTTCACAAACATATCAGTTGTTATAAACTTACCTGTGGAATATTCCAACAGCTTAACCGATAAAATACTAAAATTAAAAATTTCTTTGGGATGTAACAGTTAATCAACTTCATCACCACATATCCTACCCCAGTCCCTATCTTCAGACACCTTTAAGATTAGTTTAAATAGAATAAAATGGTCACAAGTCATATCTGTAACGCAGGCTTCCCATTAATTACAGAATGCAATTCTGTCTTCAAGTCTTCAGTGTAAATCTTTAATCTCTCTCAGCCTCATTGCTCCTTCTGCTCACTGGAACAAATTTCAACGTGAAAGCTATTCTTGTCACTTATAATTCATCATAAATTTATGTTTCCAAATTAATTTCAAATTAAAATCAATGTATACATCGTGAAAATCCATTTCTTCATGGTTGTTGCTCTCCACAATGGTTGCCTCCTGCATTATATACAAAAACTGCATAAATCATTTTGAATCTCATGACCTTTTCTGCTGGTGCTGATTGGCCCTCCAATATTTGTGACTTTTTAAAAGTATCTGGATACATAACTTGGACCCAGTCTGCTTCCGAAAAGGATGTTATTTATTAAGAAATATCATCTTTAAAAACGAGAAATTTGAGCATCCAGTTGTTGGCTGAAAGGATAACATGACAATATTTCACACTTAAAAATGTTTACAATAATAAAGTCCAAATGCACTAAAACAAAACCACAGCATGTGCTGAAGATCTGAAACAAAAACAGAAAGTGCTGGAGCAACTCATCATGTCTGGCAACATTGGTGAAGAGAGAAGCAGATATAATGTTTCAAGTCTAATATCACAATTCACCAGAACCCCAATAAACTAAGAACACTATTGCCTAAACATTATTTTTTTTATAGGCAACATATTATTTAAAGTGCAAACAAAGTTTTTAACCCAACAAAAGAAAAACCCACTATCAGGTACGCGTTTCATTGTGCTTTAAGTAAACATTCAATTCTTCCATTAATAGTCCAAAGTTATTCTTAACTTCCAAGGGTATACGTGCAAACATTTTCTTTCCCAGCACGGAACCTTTTAACTCCAGCACTGGCTTTCATGGTGCATGTTTTCCTGGAGCTTGCCTCCAGCTAAATCTAGGCAAATTCTTCACGCTTGTTTTAGTTCCTCACAAATTTGTTTATTCCTAATTGACCATAAGCTTCCACCTACATAGCTTTGCAGTGAACAGCAGAGACTTTCAGACTGTAGCTGCTCTCCTTTACCAGACCCTGGCAGATTAATTGTATTCATGAATTTTCAAGGGTATCTTACAAACTCATCTTACAAATTCAATGGCAACATGAATCACATGCACCTTCTATATAGGTAGATATCTTTGAATGCAGAACTCTTTTATCTTGATATTAAATTGACAGCTTAAAGCACAAATATTTACAACCAGACATTCTTGACACTTCCAAAGACTCTGTAGGCTCAGACTATCCATTTTAGCATTGAGGTTGCTGCAATTATCTCCAAGCATAAAAACCTTACACCCCCGATCTCCTTTATAGTTCTCTATATGTTAACCCATGTAACATATACATGAAGACTGGGTTTTGTTGAGTCAAATATCTTGAAGTTCACTAACAGCAGTAACTATTTAATCAACTGCAATACACAGAGATGCACAAACTGTCTGAGTTCTGTGCTAACTGATGATACTGCACATTACCTGCATGAAGCTGACTGACTGAAGACACTGCACTGACTCTGTGATACAGAAAGAATGATTAAAGGTGAGGTGGGTACCTCTACATCAGACCATCACATGTTGTGATGTCAAAAAGTATTTGCCTGTTTTGTCTGCCATATTACAACACCTTCTTCCCAGTACAACATTGCGTGCTTCCTTTAATCTCTAAAAATCAAATCACCCAGGCTTCCAATCAAGCGGACTTCTGAAGTGTTCAAATGACTCCCTTTATTTTACTCTAAATTAAAGACACAGTCTCAAAGCATTGTACATTATAAACCTCATATTTGTGATGAACAAATAATGCACTACTTCTGAAATAAATGAATTAACTGCTTTATTGTTTTAATACATAAAATTAATATCAAGATGTACCAAATTCTGCACAACTTTAACTTGCTGACATAATCCTGTTTTTTTTTTCCATTTTTATGGTCAGGAATCCAGTCTGGCGACAACTTTGAGTCTCATGGGTACAGTTATCATAAGTAAGCCACAGGTGTCCAAAACCTCTCTCCCTCTAGAAACAGCAGTCCTGACGGTATCACTTTGCAGAATTCCTTTTCAACTGACCACTCAATAACACTCCAATAATAACTGCAGCTACAGCCCCTTCTGTGAAAACACACAGCTCTTCAGCATCTTCAAGCTTTCTAGGTTTTGTAGGCCTTTATAACCAGCTTGCGTAAACCTTTCATCGGCATACGTTTTGTATCATAGTATCTCTACAGTGCAGAAGGAGGCCATATAGCCCAACAAGTCTGCACCAACCCTCTGAAGAGCATCCCATCCAATGCCAGTAACCACATTTACCATTGGCGAATCCACCTTGCCTGCACATCCCTGGACAATACGGGGCACTTTAGCATAGCCAATTCACCTAACCTGCACATCTCTCAACTGTGAAAGGAAACTGGAGCACCCAGCAGAAACCCATGCAGACACGGGGAGAACATGCAAATACCACAGAAACAGTCACCCCAGGCTGCAATCGAACTGAAATCCCTGGCAGTGAGATGCAGCAGTGCTAACCACTGTGCTACCCTTGAAGCTCTGATATTTTCTGTTGCTGAATAAATGTGACGTTATTCATGTTATATGTCAGCTCATAGAGTTTTACTGCAAAAGGAGGCCATTCAGTCCATCATGTTGGCACCAGTCAACAATTATCTAACTACATTAATCCTGTGTCCCAGCTCTTGGCCCATTCCCTAGCAACACAGGTGAATACCTAAATACTGGATTAATATTTTAATAGTTTCTGATGCAATGACCATTTCACTCCATTGTGTGCAATCTTTCTTCATAGCTTTGACTCTCCAGCCAGGCAATATCCTAGTCAACCTCCTCTGCATCCTGTCAAGTTCAATCACATCCTTCCTATAATGTGGTGGTCAGAACTGAATACAGTACTTCAGTTTTGGCCTAACCAGCATCTCAGACAGTTCCAGCATGATCACCTTGTATGCTATGCCTTGGTTAATAAAGGCAAGTAGCCCATAAAACCACAAGACCTTAAGAAATGTTTTAAGCCATTCAGTCCATCTAGACTGCTCTGCCATTCAATCACGGCTGACATGTTTCTCAACACCATTCCCCTGCCTTCTCCCCATAAGCTTTGATCCTCTTACCAATCAAGAACCTATCAATCTCTGTCTTGAATACCCTCAATGACTTGGCCTCCACATTCATCTGTGACAATGAGTTCCATAGAGTCACCACGTCTGGCTGAAGAAATTCCACCTCATCTCAGTTCTAAGGGGTCACCCCTTCACCCTGAGGCTGTGCCTGAGGTCCTAGTCTCTCCTACTAATGGAAACATCTTCTCCACATCAACTCCGTCCGGGATTCTATGTGAGTTTAATTCAGAACGTCCTCTCATGCTTCTAAACCCTCGAGTATAGACCCATAGTGCTGAACCACTCCTCATATGATAAGCCCTTCACCCCAACAATCACTCTTGTAAACCTCCTCTGGAACAACCCCTCCCAACACACACACACACACACACACTTTTTTTTAGATATGGAGCCGTAAACCGCTCACAATATTCCAAATGCAATCTGACCAAAGCCTTATTCAGCCTCAGCAGTCCTGTTTTCTAGGCCTCTTGAAATGAATGCCAACATTGCATTTACCTTTCTAACTGCCAAATGAACCTGCATGTTAACATGAACTAGGACTCTCAAGTTACTTTGAACTTCTGATTTCCGAAGCCTTTCCCCATTTAGAAAATAATCAATGCCTCTATTCTTCTAACTAAAATGTATAACCTCACGCTTTGCCACATTATATTCCATCTGCAATTTCTTTGCCCATTCACCTTGCCTGTCCAAGTCCTTCTGCAGCTTTTCTGCTTCCTCAACACTACCTGTACCTCCGCCTATCTTTTTGTCACCTGCAAACTTAGCAACAATGCCCTCAGTTCTTTCTTCCAGATTATTAATGTAAGACCTCCATCCTTTGAGCTTGAACTATCTTTTAAACTCATCATGTGCCCAGACAACCACTGCCAATCCAGAGCTGCCATGCATGGTTCCTGACATTTGCCCGGACATGACAGACAAGGGAAGTTGGTGCCTGCTTTACAAGCAAGGATCTGGAAGTCTGAGCGGATGGGATGGTGTAGATGTGAGTCTTCCTTTTCCCACAGGACCAGCAGTGGCGGCCACAACACTAGATCATGCCGTTTCCGGTCTATGGTTACCACCTGGATTAGTACAGACTCCGTCATCTGAAAGAATGCCCAGTATTGCAGACCAAAGGTCACCGTCTTTCTCCACTCTGCCAGATTAAGCGTGACCATCTTCTCTCCAAAACCTCACACACTATCAGTACCATTTTAGTTCCCTTTCACCAAGGCTCATGCTCCACCACTCTCACTATTACTGACAACGTTTTCCCTCACTAGCTACCACTCTCACTATTACCGACAACTTTTTCCCTTATTAGCTGTCACCGACTTCAACCCCAACAGCACTAACTTGTATGCCCCTTCTGCTGCCTACTTACTCACTCAGGACACCTCTCCACCTGCACCAAAAGTAACAACCATCCTTTATAGCTGCTTCTCACTACTCCAAGAGGGAAACAGCCCACAATGGGGCAGAAAGATTCAAGGCAGTTGGTGGGCTGCCCAACATTCAGCTCCTCACTCTTTAGGTGGAGAGCATCCCAGCTCTGACCATGTTCAGTCCCTGGACTGGTTTTGGAGGTTGCCCTTGAAATAGTGTACCAGGATCTCCTGATCAAAGGCTGTCCTCCTCGACTTGACTGAAGGCTGCTGACCCCAATAACAAGTTTCCTGGCTTTGTCTCTGTGCTAGAAGCAAGGCATGACCAATAATATGAGTCTTGTACCTCTGGCTGAGCAGGCAAAATGCATAAAGGCAAGACAATGCAATACAGGGATACTGTGAATATCCAGGTAGGCTCAGTGTGAGTGAGTACTGTAAGAGCAAGCAAAAGGCCCAGAGATGCAGCTTGGTCCAGTCCATGAGCTGAGTGCACAGTGTTCTTGCTGTAGGATTACAATGATAGTTACCATTGCACCCTTAGGTGCAGCATTGAAATGCACCCAATAAGTGGATTGGAAATGTGCCATTAGTGTTCTTAGAGGCTGGCACATGTCAGATGCTAATGTCCATGGATAGGCAGTGTGTGTAGCCAGTGTCCCTGAGATGTTGATGTCTATTGCCCAACAGGGAGTCTGCTCACAGCCAGTGGTGAGCTGCAGTTGATAGGTAATTTCTCTGACTTTTATGTCAAGAATTCTCAACATCACGTTTGTTTGGCACGTGTTTTATAAAATGGGGAGTTGAATATTAAGGGGTATGTTAATAAAGTATTTAATAAGCTATAACCCCCTTAGCTATCAACTCACTGCTGCTTGGCCAAAAAAACTTGCCACACTGTTCATCAAAAACATAAAAGATGCAGCCAATTGCTTGTGACATCAAGGTGGGTGTTGCCGGACTTCTCATTCTGTTCTATCACAAATCCCACCATAGCCCATTTCGCTGAGGCTCCTATAAGATTGGTTCCTATACTTAGAATTTCAAAGGTAGAGGGCTGAATCAGCCAAGCCATTTAAAATAATACATGGATTAACTGGGATAGATTTAGAGAAGCTAATTCCTCTGGTGGGGGGGGGAGTTCAAACATGATATAATATTAAAACTAAAGTTAGGCAATTCAGGAGTGAGATCAACAAAAACTTACTCACAATACGATGCTGAAAATGATCCTGGGATCCTATTCCCCAAAAACATGTAAATACTGGGTTAGTTAAAATTTTCAAAGCTGGCAGTGATTTGATACCTATTAGTCAAGAGTACCAATTGAATAGTATTATTTAAGTGTTTATAATGTACTATTTCTTTTGGCTGAACATGAACAAGTCATGTGAGTATCTACTGTGGGCAAATCATTACATCTTCAAATCCCAACAGTAAACATGGTAATATCATTTGTTCTTTGCAATGTAGCACTATCAAATTATGACACCAGCAACCCCCACATGAAAGAAACTGATTTCCACAGATATGAGAAATACTTTGAGGTGGAAATTTCCTTGATGGTATACATTTAAAATGATCATGGGTTCCTGTAAACAAATATTAAAACATAATCTCATCCTTCAGATGATGACATAGTTTGAGCTCTGATTAGATTATTGTCTTTTTCCATCTTCCCCTAAGTATTCAGTTTAATGAAATAACTGTCGAGCAATATGTTTCAGTGCTTAAATTCCAAGAGATATTTCAGCAGCCCTGCACTGTTTATTTGACTGGTTATTGCCAATTTCCCATGGAACCTGTGGAGAAACTATGCAGGGATTTCAAGTGGGAAGAATTATATAAATGTTGGTCAATCAAAAGCTTTTAATTTTGGATGGTAACTTTAAATGTTTGCAACACTTGCTTACTTCCTTGGTAATCTGTGATTAACAGTTAACATAACCACTGAATAGAACTGAGAGGTAATTGAAACACAAGACAATTGTCCCAAACTTACATTTTTAAACCCCAATTTTAGCACTGTGTTTAAAACTTAATATCAGTGTGTTGAAATGAAATGCAAGCAAAGAAATAACATTTAGTAGCTATAATTGCAGACACAATGCTTAATGCTGCATAGATCTACAACAATAAACTACATAACCTAAATTTTATCCATTTCATCATTACTACTGCAATGCAGTATTCTAAGAACTGTATTTTCAAAATATACTACTAAACATTTTATTTATTTTAGTACATTTCAGTATCCCATCCTAAATTACAACCAGGACTGTTCATTTTCAAAACAGCAACGCACCTGCACAAAATAAATGCATGAATTAGTTTTTTGTTAGTTGTATTTATAGACAGCACTTACATGTTCATTGCAAGGCAATCAAGAGCCAAACCGGAGAGTGCTGGATAAACACAGCAGGTCTGGCAGCATCTGTTGAGAGAAAAACAGAGTTAACATAACTCTTCTTTCTCTTTACAGATGCTGCCAGACCAGTTGTGTTACTCCAGCGTTTAAATTCTCTATTTTTGTCTCAAATTTCTAGCGTCTGCTTTTCTTAGTGTTTATTATTAAGTGACAGAGCCCTTGGTTTGCAATCAAGTAGTTTGTATAGAACAGACAAAGATATTTTCATATTGCCCTCATCTGTGCAAATTGCAAGGAATAATTAGTATAGAAAATCAATGAAATAAGTTGAAATAATCAAAACTATTCAGTATGAAAAATTCCATTTTCATTTCACATTGGTATTTCTTGCAAACTGTCATGATTGTGAGGTGAAGAGCTTATACAAATTGTGTCTTTCCCAACAAGACAAAACTGGATAATATCCCAATATTCAGGCACTAGCACTTCAGTTGTGCTCATTAAACCATCATGCAAAAACATAAGAAATGTGGCTTGTGACCAAAATAGTTAATAAGTCAAAATGCCTCTCATTACCAAAATATGAACAGATATCAATTCTTTCTGATGCACAATTGCAAATTTTGAAATCACTTGCACAAGAATATAATTAGCTGTAAATTATTAGTATTAACTGGTGAATCTGCTATGATGTATCTAAGGTAATTAACATCGTGCAGTGCATTATAGTAGGGGCTTGCTAAGTCTTGACAGCAATTATCCGTCTTGGATTATACTCAGAACCTGTGATGTGTGTGTGCTGCAACAAGAGCCTCCATACTTACCTTCATTTAACAGGAATGTGTTTGTCCAGTCCCTTTAAATAGAAATCTCTCTTCAACAAATTCACTTATTCCTATTGCTCTTTTCTTTTACCTTTATTCTTCATTCATAAATGTTCCTGTCTGCATCTTTGTTTGTTTCATTCCTTATTTCTTTTTACTTGCCCTTTTTTCTTTCTTACTCGTGCCCTATTGGCTTTCAGTAGAGAGGGGAGCAACTGTGCGTGAGGACAGCGGTCAGAGCGAGGGAGGTGTTGAGGGGATTGGGGGCACAAGATGATTAGTCCTGTTTGCTCCATTATTAGCCAAGTATTTTTAACAATCCCATTTTGGTGGCAGCTTCAGGTAGACCAAGTTCTGAAGAAGTCATATTGAACAGAAAACTGTCTCTGCTTCTGTCTCCACAGATGATGCCAGACTGGCTAGATTCTCCAGCATTTTCTGTTTTTATTTTAGATCTCCAGCATCCACAATACTTTGCTTTTATTATTCATGTCGATCGTGTTTTCTGAATATAGTTGACACATCATCACTGTTGCTTTTGTCAAATTTGCAGAAGGTGTTAGGTTACGTATTTGCACATATTATTAGTAAGTCTATATCCTAAAGCTTGGTGCAGGTATGTGATCTGGACACTGTTTTCCTGCCTTGACCAATATGACCGATCTGAGTATAGAATATGCTTTGGTGCCCATTTTATATCTGTAAAACTGACACGTTATCAATCTCTGTCTTTGCCATGAACTGTCATTGTAAAGATATAAGCGTAAGCTTTAAAAGTGTACAAATAAAATGGCAAATTCCATCTGCATAAGAATGTTTTCTAAGTGACCTAACCTGAATATTATACCAAAATTGCAATTGAGACGCAATGATGTCTTGCAGCTATTTAGGCTAACTGGGAGCATTCTGTGGATTTTAATAATACTTTATGTTTGCAGGACATGTGACTGTATGCAGTCAGCTTCTCCCTTGCATCACCATAGCAACAGCCATTTCTTTGAACTATGTTTTATTCCAGACTGCTTCAATAATTGGGCATAAAATTCTTTGAAAAGAGCATGTGAATTGCATATAGGCCAGCTTTGAGAATTTGAAGGCATTCTGTTGTAAATGGAATCAAAATCTGTGCTTTTTTTGGTATATGATTTTTAAACTTATACTCTACCCACGTGAAAACAAAACATTTTAACCCTTAATAATCTATGTTCAGAAAAATACAAATTTATACTGAACTGGAGGATAGGAACAGGAGTAGGGAATTCAATCATTCAGTCCTGCCTTACCATTGGAGATCCTGGCTAATTATCTCCACACTGCCACTTACCCACACAATCTCCTATCCCTTATTGTCAACACTCTCTAGAAATCTACCGGTTTCCATCTTGAACCTGCTCAATGATTGAGTTTTCACAGTCATCCAGAAAAGAGAATTGTAAAGATTTACCACAATTTGATTGAAGAAATTCCTCGTCATTTGGTGTCATTAACAAATTTGGAAATATTACAACTGGGCCCCACATTCAAATAATTTATATAGATTCTGAACAGTTATGGACCCAGCACTGACACTTGCAATACCGTGCTAACAACAGCTTGCCATCCTGGGAATGCTTTGTTTATTCCTACTCTCTGCTTTCTATTTATTAACCAAATCTCAATTTGTACTAGTCTATTCCACCTCTTTTGCACTGCTCCCCTCCTAAATACCATCTTCTAACTTTATTTACTAATCTATTGTGTGGAGCCTTACCAAAGCCTTCTGAATATCCAAATTCAACATGTCCACTGGTTCTCCTTTGTCTATGCTACAAGCAATGTTCTCAAAAAACTCCAAAGTGTTTAGCAAACATAATTTCCCTTTCATATGTTCAAGGTGACGCTGCAGTTTTGCCATTCTTTTCTAAATGTTCCATTATCACTTCGTTTCTAATGGTTTTTCACATTTTCCCTCCTATTGACTACAAATTAACAGGTCTATAGTTCTCCACCTATTATCTTGTCACTCCTTATTAGAAGTGGTGTCATATTTCCTTTTCTAAATGTTTATCCATCCTAAACGTAGAATATCCTTGGATATTCATTTCCCGATCTTGGCTACCCTGTAATCACATCTCTGTAATGATAGTTAATTCAAATCCATTTACCTCAATTTGTGCATTCACATCACCAACCTTTTTTTCCCAAAAGCGGAACCTATTCAGTTAGACTGCCTTCAATTCAGCCTTCTTAATATTATTCTCCATTTTGTTGTTAATGTATACGATTGCTTTGTGTGTCTTCGATGTTTGTTTCCTGCTCTTCTAAATCAAATGCTTGAGTTTGACACCCAGATCGCCACAAATTAACATAAAATTGATTGATATATTCAAATTCTAAACTGCCTGTAATTGGTATTCTGTGTATCATGTTTACTAAAATAGAAGGGCATTGAAGAAATATTATTCCTGATATTAAATGGATTTTGTGGAGAAAGCTAGTTGGGCTGCCAAGTTCCATGCTGAAGGAACATAGGAGCAGGACTGGCCCATACAAACCAACCTGTGCTCATAATTTAACCATAATGCCGGTTAACCGACGGTGTACACCTTACAAAGTCACTATATCGTGAGCAGTGGTACTTAAAATGGAGTCTGATCGAGGCACTATAAGCACATTCTCACTTTTGTTCTGTCATCCTCTAAGATGGAAATCAGCATTACATTAGCATTTTTGATTGTTTTTTTCTACCAATGGCCCCCCAAAATTCAACCACAAACTAATGAACATCATCCAATAAGGTGTGGGTCAGCAAGTCAGCTTTCCATTCAACAAAGTTGTTTTTCATGCCCACAGGCATGTTTTCACTGATCTTTATTTCTGATTTTGTCAAATATACTCCTGTCAAATGCCTGGTACCACATCATCCAAACACGTGCGCACATCCACAACAAGTGAATGCAGCAGAAACATATTAGTTATTGCACTTTGTTGACACCAAGTAAGCTGCTATTAGCTTGAACTCAACATTAAAATGAATGGAACAGACTGAATCTGATACATACTTTCAACTAAGCAACAAATGGGTTGATGACTTCACTGCATTCCAAGCTTCTGCGTTTAATGACATTGCATCTTCTTTATCCAGAGCTTTTCTTCAGTTTGACCTATGCATTGGACAACACACAACAGACAAATTGCATAAATATTCTACACCTCTTGAGCTACTTTGAAGTGACATCCACTTCAATTATCCTTTTTGGGAAGTATGTTAAATAAGTAGGCAAAAAAAAAACTTCATGCTTAATTCACAGCCCAAATCAACTGAATTAAATAGGGGGCATAGTTGGCATCATCGGATCTGGTTTGGCAAATGTGATATTGGCCACATTCGATTTTCCCACTTATTATTCACTTCTTCCAATTGGAAATGCTCAGTACACAAATGTGAGTCGTAGATATCATATCAGAATCTAAAATATTAAATTGTTGAACTAGTCTGTGCCCATTAACATTGGAAGATGTTACTGAACACGGTAACATTGATATCTGGCCCCCCCCACCAAGAATCTGTTATGCGTGCTGCTCCTTGACAATGATTGTTTGATAGTTACCATTGTTATGATTCTGAGGTTTGTAAGATTATTAGAATTTAGAATTGTGTATTTTTGTTTGTTAGATATATTTTGGAACAAATGGAAAGAGTCGTGGAAGGCAATAACCTGGTTGTATTATCACTGGACAGTTAAACCAAAAACCCAGATAGTGTTCTGGGGACAACAAGCTGTAGAGCTGGATGAACACAGCAGGCCAAGCAGCATCAGAGGAGCAGGAAAGCTGACGTTTCGGGTCTAAACCCAGTTTCCAATTTTACCATGATGGCTGATGATGGAATTTGAATTCCATACAAATCTGGAATGAAGAATCTAATGATAACTTGGCAGCCCAACGAGCTTTCTCCACAAAATCCATTTAATATCAGGAATAAAGTTTTAACAAAGATTTGTAGCTCAGGTTGTGGGTGAGGTTGTTGACTTGCTCACTGAGCTGGCTTGTTCTCGTTCAGACGTTTTGTAACTATGCTAGGTGACATCATCAATGGACCCTCCGATGAAGCGATGTTATTCTACTCCGCTTCAAATTTATACTGTCCGGCCTGTCATGGTGAGTAGTGTCACTTCCGATTTTGAACTGTATAGGTTTGTATGTGGGGTCCAATTCTATATGTTTGTTGAATGCATTACGGGTAGAGAACATGCCTCTAGGAATCCCTGTGCATGTCTATGTGTGACTAGGGCTACTATGGTTACGTTGTCCCAGTTAAACTGATGGCCTTCATTGTCCGAGTGGACTGATATTAAGTTCCAGACCTTAGTATACAGAAAAGCAACCCCTACTGATCAAATCCTCAACTTCCACAGCAACCACCCTAACATCCACAAACAAAGCTGCATTAGGGCACTATTTAAACAGGCCACCACTCACTGCAGCACTTCCAGAATTATGCAGGAAACCTATACAAAATCTTCACTGTGAAAGGATATCCCCACAACTTTATTCGCAGATGCCTACTAAACTGACAACAACAGGAGGACACAGTGCGCCCTAACATGCTGGCCACACTGCTGTACATCAGGAACATATCAAAACTGACAACAAGACTCCTAAGACCACTAGGAATCATGGTAGGATACAAGCCCACAGCCACTCTATGACAAACACTCACAAGGATTAAAGACCCCATTCCCACAACATGCAGAACCAATGTGGTTTACAAAATACCATGCACCGACTGCCACAAACATTATTTCGGACAGACAGGAAGAATCAGAATACACGAACATCAGCTCGCAGCAAAACGACATGATGAACTTTCCTTAATATCAGTACGTTCGGACAATGAAGGCCATCAGTTTAACTGGGACAACATAACTATAATAGCCAAGGCAAGCATAGACACGCATGTGAATTTCTAGAGGCACAGTTCTCAATCCATAATGAAATCAACAAACATATAGAATTGTATCACATACAGAACAGAACCGGAAATGACACTACTCACCATAACGGACTAGACAGTATAAATTCCAAGCAGAATAGTACAACATCGCTTCATCGGAGGATTTACTGATGATGTTACGTAGCATGGTGACGAAACATCAGAACGAAAACACACCAGCTCGGCGAGCAAGTCAACAACCTCAATATCAAGAATAATATTTCTGCAATGCCCTTCAATTTTAGTAAACATGATAACCATCAATCCATTGCTGAATGTCAGGAAAAACCCATCTAATTCACTAATGTCCTTTTGGAAAGAAAACTGCCATCCTTACCTGGCGCTACCTTCATGTGACTCCACGTCCACAGCAATGTGGTTGACGCCTAACTGCCCTCTGGCTATTAGGGGCAGGCAATAAATACTGGCCTAGCCAGTGACAGCCTCACCCTGTGAATAAATTAAAAAAATGTGACCTGTGCTGGAGTCTGACAGAAAACCAAGGCGGTTTAATTTTCAGAGATCAGACTCTGATTGTCTTATCAGGAGGTAGACGTAAAGTATTTACAGTTGGAAACAATGAGCACAGTCCTTGAGCATACCATGAATTGACCCTGCATCTTCTCAAATTCCAAAGGATATCAAGTTATAAACAGCAGTGCTATCCTGATCCATTTACTTATAAGAGGAAAGGAAGGGTTCTTTTTTAAATTCAGTCATGGGTTGTGGGCATCACTGACCGGGGCAGCAGTTATTGCTGTTCGTAATTGCACTGAAGAAAGTGGTGGTGAGTTGCCTACTTGAACTGCTGCAGTCTTTGAAGAGAAGAACCACCAACAGTGCTCTTAGAAAGTGGATTGAAGATAAATAATTATCATTTCTACATAGATACAAAACTAATGAGCTTCCCATTGCTGTAGGGAAGAGAATAGAGGAAGGCATTCTGATAGCAGTTTACAGGCTTATATATAAGCCCAGGAATATTCTGAATCGGTGGAACTTGCAGTTATCTTCTTTAGTCTGCAGTCATCTGAAAGGCTGAAAAACTCTACAGCAATGCTGTGAACCTGAATGTTTTGAACTCCAACAACCACAACTCTTTTTCTTTATGCTGGGTGAGAGTCCAGCCCCTGGAGAATTTTCCAGCTGCTTCCTGTTGACTGTTATTATCTAGTGGGACCTCGCAGAGATGCCTAAGGCCAAATGGAATTGGGAGCAGACGATGGTTTTATGTTAATTGAAAGTAATTGTGTGAGAACGTGATTGGATAGGGAACAAGTAATCTTTGGGATTGGAATTGGTAGTATGAGAGTTGAAATTACACTCAGAAAGGAAAAGCGCATGCCTGAACTCTGTTTAAGCAATGACTGAACCTCAGGCATGAGCAGTGCCAGCAAACAATGGTTAGCTGTTTATAAGTCATAGTTTGAAAACTCAACATTATTCAAAGCAAAGAGTAATTTAGAAAAAATACTTCTCAATCAAAATCTAAAGTATTGGGATACGATGAGGCACCCCTGTTTTCTGGACAGGAACCTAACGATCGCAAACAGAATGACATAATCATGTGGACCTGCATTACTTCTTATTGAAAAGGAAACAAAGTATTGCTGAAGCACTTATGCTACCAATAAGGACCTCATATTTCTCTTGGGAACCCTGCAGCCCAATGGTATCAATGTGGACTTCACAAGCTTCAAAATCTCCCCTCCTACGAATGCATCCCAAAACCAGCCCAGCTCGTACCCGCCTCCCTAACCTCTCCTCCCACCTAAAGCCCCACCCCCATCTCCGACCTACTAGCCTCATCCCACCACCTTGACCTGTCTGTCCTCCCTGAACCGTATCCCCTCCCTAACTCCCCACCTACACTCGCCTTTACTGGCTCTAACCCCACCTCCTTGACCTGTCTGTCTCCTCTCCACCTACCTTCTCCTTTATCCATCTTCTATCTTTCTCCCTATTTATTTCAGAATCCCCTCCCCCTCCCCCATTTCTGAAGGAGGGTCTAGACCCGAAACGTCAGCTTTCCTGCTCCTCTGATGCTGCTTGGCCTGCTGTGTTCATCCAGCTCTACACCTGGCTTATGAGACGTGGTCAGATTTTCACAAATTCAGAAAGAGTGAAGATCGTTCCATGGAAGACAATATAATGGAATTCAGTAGATCATATGTGAAATTATAGAAATTCCATCAGGAAATTCCCCAACCTGGGCTAGCTTTTAAGTTAATAAACTGATCAGTGTATTCCGTTTAGCCAGACTGCTAGTTTTATTGTGAGTTATGTTTATAACTAAGCACACATTGCTAGAACAAATATTGGAAACACTAAAATAAATTCCTTGGAAGCAATTGTTTGGGGCAATCCACCACACAATAGAAAATGGAGGTCACAATGTTAACAGAGCAGTAAGACCTTCAAATTATGTGGAAGTATGTTGTAGTAATACAGAGACCTGGCTCAAGAAAGGGCAAGAGTGGATTTTGAGTATTTCTGAGTGCAAGATGTTCAGAAAAGATAAAAAAGAAGGGAGATGAGATGATTAATGAGAGCATTGCAGTGATGGATAAAGAGGATGTCCCAGAGGATTCAAAGACAGGATCAAGTTGGCCAGAGCTAAGGAATAAAAAAGGATGCAATTACAGTGCTTGGTGTAGTGTATAGACTACCAATTAGTGGGAAGCATGTAGAGGAACAAATCTGGAGAGAAATTATAAACAGAAGCCAGCATTATAGAATAGTTATAATGCTGGACATTAATTACACAAATGTAGACTGGGATACTGGTTCTGTAATTCCAGGATCAAAAATGAAATCAACCATCCTGAAGCTAGCAACACACCACTCCTCTGAGGCCAGTTTGATCTGGAAGAATCATCAAGCCTCCAGATCAATTAGCTTTGTAAAGTCAGAGATTTGGTGAGAGAAAATACAGCGGTAAAATTGACATATTTATTTAAACAATTGTATTTGGATTAAACAAGGATGAAAAATGCTTGGAAGGAAATATTGTATAAGACAGTTGGCCCGGACAGGTTAACTTGGAACCTTTGGAATGTGTAAAAAAACTGTGTCTCAGAGGAGCTAGAAGTTCAAAGCAGTTGTCCTAAGCTGTAGTTCTACGTTGATTAGTTCTACAGACTACAAACAAGCAGCATAGACATGATTACTATTCCTTAGGATATAATAATATCTTTTACCTAATGTCAATGCAGTTAACCAGTGTTAAACTAAGATAATCTATTACTTAACTTGTATGTAATAAACTCTACTTCTTATTCAAGAACTAGCCTCTTTGCCAAAGAGATATTAGAAGTTAATCTCCAATTAACACTAACAAGCCTCCATAGATTAATAGGAAAAGAAATACTGGTAGCAGCAAACTTACCCAAGGAACATACTATCACAACCATGTGCTAGCTGTGGACATGTCTGACAATAAGCACTTTCATATCCATTACCACGTAGAAGGACCAGGGTAGCAGATACATGGGAACATAATTTCTCTTCCAAGTCACATATCATCACTATATTTTCACTGTTACTGTGACAAAATCCTGGACTTCCAACTCTAACAGCACAGAAGGGCCCCTATACCCCAAGGACTATAGAAAGTCAAGTAGGCATCTCACTACCAATTTATCAAGGGCAATTAGGGGTGTGCAATAAGTCCTGGCCTAGTCACCATTGCTACATCCTTTGAATGGAAAAACAAATTCTAGATTGGATTCAAAATTAGAAATTGCTGGAAAAGCTCAGCAGGTCTGGCAGCATCTGTGGAGAGAAATCAGAGTTAACATTTCAGGTTAAGTGACTCTCCCTCAGAGTTCTGAGGAAGGGTCACTTGACCCGAAATGTTAACTCTGATTTCTATCCACAGATACTGCCAGATCTGCTGAGCTTTTCCAGCAATTTCTAATTTTGTCCCTGAATTACGGCATCTTTTGGTTTATGTTCTAGATTGGATTGATGCCTAGTATGTGTGAATATGTAAATCACCTGGGAAACTTTCTGGGGAGTGACCACTGCATATACAACAATATCCCAGTAAGAGACAATGCCTAAAAAAGATAGGGTAGGTAAAAAGGTAAATTTGAAAGTTGGTGAGAAAAAGTGCAGGTTAGTTGGAAATAATCAGATACCTCTAACAGTCTATTTTATGTCATGTTCAGAATGATTAAAATAAATGTTATGTCTGATTAACTCAATTTCAAAGTCTTTCTCAAAAGAATTTGGTTGAATTTATTTGTGTATAATCAACACAGCCATATCATGCTTTCCATCATTATTGTAGATTTGAATATCAATTTCAACCAATTTTAAATTTGCAGCCTATTACTGAATTGTTAAAATGTTCTCATAGCTTTTGTGAATATAATTCCAAACCATTACATAGTAGAAATTAATTACAATAGACTGTTAAATAGAATGATTTACATGTTTGCTGATAAGTCAAATTTATTTCAGAACAACAGTGAATGCATTAAAAATTCAAAACAGCATATTTAAATTGCATAACATTTTAATAATTTCTACTAAGAAAATCAAATGTCTATAATAAGTAAAAGGGCAATCATGAAAACTTTAAAATAATTGATATGCTATAATCAGATTACTTGTTCTTTCGCCAATGTTTTGCATGTCCTTTAATAAAGCTTTGTTCTCATTATTAAGTCAATTTCTAGAAATGTCAGGTTCTATTTTACTACATTTCCATCACCAGTGTTTATTTGTGTGTGTATATTCATTGATTGGAAATAACCACAAGTGAAAGGCATGGAACAAATTAATTAAAATTTAAATTAACTTGTTTGAGTCACTAAAATGAAACTCAACATTTTGAAGCAACATTATATTTAAAGAAAAGAAACAAAGAAAAAAAGCATGCTTTGTGGTTATAAATGTCAAACCCCCATGATGTGCAGCTATTGTAATTGATTGTCACTTCCTTGATAGTATTGTGTTTGTATTTCGCGTAATCATTTTTCATAAAATGGGTACTTCAATTACAGAATGTCCTTACAGAAGATGCACTCCCTGATTTATTAATGAGATTCTCATTCTACTATTCCAGAAAGGACACTAGTCAGCAAACCTACTTGCACCTTCAATCACCAAAATAGTTATCATTGTTGCAGACCAGGACTCAATTGAAATGGGTGGTTTTGAAATTTATGTAAACCACTGTCTAATATTTTTCCTGAATGTTGATGGATAGAGTTTAATTTATGATAAATCTAATGTAAGAATAACCTCTAAAATTTAAGATACAAATGAAGGGTGGGAATTCCCATCAGGCTTGTTAAGACAACAGTGCAATTACACACACTATCTGCCCGACAACCAATCTATTGGATATGACAAAATGATGAAGCCCCAGTTAATGCCAATCACTATACAATTAACAGCTAGGTATCATTTTGTTTCTAAACTTATGCACTTCTCTAAGCTATGATATTCTTCATAGGTTTTAGCTGTAGTCAATCACTGTAAATATAGAGCATAAAAATTATAGCTTGATGGGGACTTTATAGGGGAAGCCCATCACATTGAGGGCAACTTTTAATATGCAAATAAGATTCCTATGAAGTAAATAGGGCCCTCATTGCAATTTTGACATATAACTATGACTGCTGAAGGCTGCCCCAAACAAATTTCCTAAGACCATTTCCATCTTTTATTTTTGTAGGGCTGAATGTATTCCTAGCAAGATGCCCTCTTTTTGCTCTTGGCCCATATGGGAGTAGACCTAATTTGGACTTGATCAGTAAATGAAATTACACTTTTAAGTCAATTTAAATAGCTGTTGTCGCAATCTTGGGCCTGAAACCATTGGGGGCTGTGGAAAACTGGAGACTATCCTGAAACTTACTGGCTCCAGTATAAACATGGAGGTGGTTTTAGGAAAGACAATGTTCCATATTCAAAACATAGAAGTTGGATTCTCTGATTTCAACTTGAACCAATCACCCTGTATTTTCTTCTGGATTTCATATCTCCAAGGTCTCAAAGTTGTGCAATGGAAGTAATGCACATCCATGTGACGTTATTTGAAGTTCACCCTTTTAAAGGGCCAATACAGAAATAGAATGTGGAGGACTCACAGAGAAAAAGATCAGGTCATGATTTGGTGGTAGTTACCTTGAGTTATTACTGATTGTAATCAGAGTCAAGAGGGACATATTTTTCACTAATAATAGGGTGAAAAAACCTGCTGCTGTCACCAAAAAGGTACGGCTGAAGAGGTGTGTAGCAGGAGAATTGTTCCGCACAGTTATTGCAGTGCAGCAATTGTTTTGATCATAAATGGAAATGACAGAGTGATAATGTCACTGAACTAGTAATCCAGAGGGCTAAGCTAATACCCTAAGGCTCTGGATTTGAATCCCACCATGTCACCTTGTTGAATCTGAATTAAATTAATACAATTATGAAATGAAAGCCAGTCTCTGTAATTGTGCTGTAAGTTTATCATGAATTTCATTTACCAATCCAGTCTGATTCACCAACATCCTTTTGGAGATGAAATCCATCATTCTTAGATGTGGCGGGGGGTAAAAGGTACTGCAGATGCTGGAGAATCCGAGATAACAAGCATGGGGCTGGATGAGCACAGCAGGTCAAGCAGCATCATAGGAGCAGGAAAACTCGACGTTTCGGGCCTAAACCCTTCATCAGAAAAAACTCCTGACCCACAGTAATGTGGCTATCTATTGACCTCAGAATGGCCAAGGCTATTTCACCCATTTGCAGATTCGCCTATGCCAGTAGTGTAAATTCCTTGTCTTCCAAGGCCTTCACATGTAAACCTAGAGTCACTGGAGATGCATGAGGTCAGTTCCTCAGTGGGCCTCATTCGTCAGACAGAAAACTGTCACAAAACCTGTACACACACCCCTTGAAAATACTTGAATTTCAGTCCACTTACAAATTCAGATGGGTTTTCACCTGTTGACACATACTTTACAAATAAGCACAAGCAGATACTGGTGGCTAGGTTTGTTTCAGGGACTGCATTTCAGAGGGTGCAGTTCTTAATTGGATTTAACTGCTGAATCCCATTAACTGTAGCTGAGAAGGAAAACAATATTGGCACTTCGTGTAGTTTGAGAGTTACTGCCAGAAATTGCACGTAAACATTTGGTAATAGCAGCGATGATGAAGGAGTCAAATTCGGTCTTCTTATAGTTCAGACATTGATCAAGTTAAGTCAGGTTGTGTGTGTCAGGGATATTTTTAATTCTGTCCCCTGCTTTGTATTTTCCACTGAGGGGAATGCAGATGTGCCACTGACAGCCAGCTCATCCTCCTCCGGTAGCATTGTCATTTGTGGTGGCCCACCTCCAGAATTTTCATTCTTCCATGTGTTTTACACTCACTTTGCTTATCAAAAACAAGCAAGGATTGAGTTCAGTAGTGGATGGGGAGATGTTAAAAAGAAAAATGCTGGAAACTGAATGGATGTGAGGTGTATGGTGCTGGAAAACACCTAGCAAGCCAATGTGAAAGAGGAAAGGGTAGGCTTAAAATGCAAAATGTAGTTAAATTCACAAATTTACTCACTTTTCCTGACATTGATAAGACTATTCCATGCATCCATGATGTGGGCATAATGAACCTGATACCTCTGACCATATTACCTCGGTGGGATCAGCAGAGTTTTTTCGCCACAGTTATTGTGGAATAAGTTTGTCTCTCCTGCTCTTCCTGACTGCTACCCAGCAGTAATTTCAATAGCTGTCATTAACTTTGGCGCTACTCCTGCTCTATGACCCCCATTTACCCTGAGTACCTCCAATTTCAGTTTATGGGTCATATCTTTGAAAACAACGTAGATTGCATTTGGTGAATATGCATCATGCCTGCAGCACAACTTAGTTAAGAAGCCCTTGCAGCAAAACTAATTGATACAATTGAATTGAGAATGCAGAATCCAAAGTACTCATTTGACTTCTGCTTTTCCCAATGTAATTTCACTAATGTTGCACCTACCCCACTACTAGGTAGGGTTAAAATTGCCTCTAATGTGTTTTTACTTACAGTGCAAAGACTTCAAGTACAGTAGTTGACGGTCAATCTTTTTGGCCTAAGGCCACTGATTTGTTCATATCTGCTACACTATATTTAGCATTTAGGGAGTATTTCGCTATTGATCTAATGCTAAAAGTCTACTTCTCTGTCTAAACTCTTATTGATTACCTCCTTGGAGAAGTGTATAAAGGATTGAGTGAATTGAAATTTCATTTCCGACATGTTGTTCCTGTTATTTTTACCCTTTTAGATGAAAAACTATAAATGTGTGGCTGAACTCAATTTGGTCAATAGCTCTGCTGAGAAATTTAACATGATTTTTCAAGCTTTAACACAGAGAATTAATGGTATATTTGTTGTGCTTTGACGTTAATAGATTGTAAGCTAACTGCTTGAAAGCTGTATGAGGGCCTTCTTTTAGAGTTTTTTTTAATGTATGATCAATGTGGAACTCGGATAAACATGTTTCAAAGCTATGTGATTTAAAAATATATGCAGATAATCAAATATTAAATGTTGTAATTAACTTTTTGTTTGCAAGAGGGCATATTGATGTGTTAGAAACAAAACTAGAAAAGAATTTATCCATCAAGAGGGAAACTAGTTCTCTTTTCCATTAAGAATTCATACATGAAGAAACTATGTTAACTGATCCCTGAACATTTTAGGGCATATTTAACTCTACCACAGGGCTGGAAGTGCAAGCACTTAAGGTGATGGGAGCATGAGCAGTGTTTAGCCACCAAATTCCACTACCCATCATTTTCATCTTCTTATCTTCAGGCCACCTGCTTTGAAGGAATGTGTGATTAAGTGAAAAATCTGTGTTGCCCCATTTACATCAGGACACACACGCCATTTTATAACCAGAGGCCTAACCATGGTCTGTCAGCAAAAGCCTGCATCAACAAAGATCCAAGCCTTATTGAGATATTAACTAGGCCAGGAGATGCCAGATTCTCCTACTGATCCCACAAAGAAACCTCAGTGCTTCCTTAACCCAGGAGCTCCCCTCCCCCTAGTCTTGGATTGCCATGTAAGCCCTCTTTTCCCACACACCCCTGTTCAAACTTTCTTTGGTGGACACTGCTTTGTGGAGTCCTGGCCACATCAGTGTTGGCCTGATCTCATATTGAACATAGATTGAAGCTGCCTGCCGTCTCCATTTCTGGACTGCCCCCTTTACGAACCTGACAGGGATTCAAGATAGCTTTGGTCATCTGCTGCTCACAACAATAAGAGATAATCTGTTCTTTCGGGTTTTATTGTCCACTGCACGTAGTGTTCAAATTGCATTAGTACAAATTGCATTAATACAATGGGGACTGCAAATCATCCTGCATCTGCCCTAATGGAAGGAGGTTAAGCTCTGATTTTAATTTGAGGTAAGTGGCAAACGGACAGCCACAGCAAGGGCAACAGACTTACCCCAAATCACCAACAAGGTATTTAGATCATTTTTGTTCCTATACCTTTAATATAGAGCAGAATCTCCTTTCTGAATTTTATATGAATGACTTGATGGACAGGAATGGGAAAGCTGTGCAGGAGGAAACTACTGCGAATTCACAGTTTGGTCAGTGGTGTACTGCATACAGTAGGAAATTACAGTAGGAAATTACAGTGGCTGAAGGTAAACTGCTGGTCAAGGTGAGCTTTAATTTGAGGAGCCCAGAGGAATGTCCCTAGCCTATGGGGAAACATTTGAAAAATTCACTAACTTTTTCAGCGATGGCCCATTATTCCCTGAAAAGCCAGCACCAAATGCTAACTACCCTCACCTGCCAGGGGCACAGATCTTGTACACTTCGTGAAATGTACCTGAAAGATTGTAGCAGGGCATATGTGTACCCTGGAATTGTGCATGAATAATTTTCTTACATTTACCCACTGTACACCTGTTGTGTTCTGAAATGATATTAGAGACGTAGGCAGTTACTAATCCAAACAAGTTTATTATAAGTATATATGCAGAGGCCACAGCACTCTCGAGTGTCTGATTCCTTGATTGCAGTTTAGGTTATGTATTTATACATCTTAGAATCATATTAGTTACTTAGCTATTCCAATTATCACAGGATTACAGACAATACAAAATTATTACAGTATTTCACAACTCCTTGCAAGACAAATGAGTCTCCGTTGACACTGACAGAGATCATGTCTATTGTAAGGTTAATCGATTCTTCCCCTTTACACGTTCCATATCACTTTTTTTGCTTTGTCTAAAGAATCAAGTACCCAACGGTGTCTATTCCGCAGCATTGGTATCTTTTGCGTTTAAAATCAGATCTTAGCCTTATCTCTCTTAACACTTATTTCATCCCCAGGAGTTAATTCTGGCTTGCCAACATCAATGTGATTTCCACCTTTTGTGATATAGAAACATTTTCCCTCAAATTGCCTACTGCCATCAGCCCTTAACAAAACTAAATATCATTCCTTGAATTTACTTACATTACGGAGATTATAGCCCCTTTGAGTGACAAAATTATTTCTGTTACATCAACAGTTCACACGTCCCAATTCCAAGTTAAATATTTCTCAGTGCTTGTGGCATGTATCGCCTTAGTATCTGTACCACCTGGTAATTTCTGCACTTTTTTTTTCAAACTCAATTTTGGACCTTGGAATTGACCGAGGAAGCCAACACCATAAGCGATTCTCACTCCTCACCCTGCATTCCTGTGACCAGTCTGTAGGTTTGATTTGCAAGTTCCAATTTTTTTCCCTTTCATCTTTGCAAATTATCTTTCTCCGTGGCAATCCTTGCCCATCTGCTCCCAACCCTTTGGATGCTCTTAGTCAGCACCTATGGCAGTAGGAGCTCCAAACTAAATTACAAGACTGACCAGTCTATTAGCTGCACTACACTAGTGTGTATTACATAACAGCAATCCAGGGGTATACTTCCATTTTGATGTCCCAGTCCAGTCCCAGAGCCTCTGTCACCAAGGTTCTTCTCTGCTGACTTGATCTGCATGTCATGTTCCAGCTGCTGCCGCTGTTGGTGTAGCTGGCAAAACCGTCTTTTTTTCTGCACTGCAAAATCCTATTAGTCTCAAATGTGGTGTGACACAATGTGTCATGGCAGGATGAGTCCCTTGGGTCGCAACTCCTGTAACATTTTATCTGTTATCTTTTTAACCACAGTAAGCTGATCTCTGATCTCTGATCTCTGATCAGATACTTGTGTTTTTGAGGGTCGTCACTGGAAGTTATATACCTCCTCCTACTCCAACGCCACCTATTCTCATCTGGGAGTTAAAATAGAGGCTTTCTTAAGCAGTGGTCTCTGCAGTGGTAAATACAGATGTGACCAGATATCCTGGCCCTTGGTGAATTAATCTGCCAACCATGCCAATTCTACCTTGACAATAGAGACAAAAAGGCAGTTGTTGATTTGGTCAAGACAACAGTTTATTACAAGTATTTGTAATCAGGAAGTTTGTCTCTTCAATTATATTTTGAATTACATATTTATTTACCTTGCAATCATTTTGATTACTTAGTTATTCCAATGATCACAGCAATACAATACTTCACAACTTCTTGTGAAACAAACAAGCCTCCAGTTGAGAGATAAAAGGTACTGCAGATGCTGGAGAATCTGAGATAACAAGGCGTGGGGCTGGATGAA